>LR736874.1:3516839-3534981 GCA_902654985.2 Oryctes borbonicus
CGATTTTCTATAGTTCCAGTTGTCCGATATCGCTTTATGATGTCATTTACTGTTGAACTTCTCCTATTTATTTTTTCAGCAATTTGTCGCCCCGAATATCCTTCTTCAAACAGCGTAATAATGCGTGAACGTTTGTCTACACTGGTAGGCTTGCCACGTGCCATTTTGTAGCAAATGTTCTTAAAACATTCGCGCAAAAACGACAGATGCACATGTGATAAATAAACAAGAATGATACTGCGGTATATTTCCTAAATGTATTGTTCGTTAATAATCTCCAAACGACCCGTTTCAAAAGATCGGTACTTCGGATTCTTGGAATGATAATAAAAGAGACTTTATTGTGGTTGTTGCAATATTTCTACTTTACATAATAATTTGTGGCTTTAATCCCTTAGAAAAGAGTGTATGCTTAATATTTTTCTAATTTTATGTATTAATAATTGTATACAGTGTGATATAATAGATTTTTGTTGTATGACCGAACTTCACTGAACGGCAGTGTTCATTAAAGAAAAAGTTTCCAAACAGAGGATATTTCCAAAGCAAACGATATAAGTTTAGTTTTTAAAATGGAACAGCCTGTATATTACCACATTCTCAGATGCCGCTCTTCAATTCATATCAACTTGCATCAACACTCCCTCTACCCATCTATTTTAGCCTTTGAGATAAATTGAGATAAATTGATATTTTTATTAAATCTCCCTGTTTCTTGAGCGGCTGATATCTTAAATGCCTTGCACGCTAAAACGGTGGCTCGATTAAGAATTTGTTGTTTCGTATCAACTAGGTTCTATAACATGACTATCGATATCATTGCCAAATTTGACTGATTTTATTTCAATTTTCCATCGAACACCTTGTATATTTTCCACATTCTCATAGAGAAACTGTTTTACAGCTTCTTATATACGCATCTCCTTGTGTCCTTCGTTAAAATAAATTAAATATGAAGCAATGCAGATAAGTTTTTTGCTTAAAATGCATTGAATGTTGCGATGGTATATTTGTAATCTTTTGTTTCGTTAAAGATATTCATTAACCCACGTAGCCGGATTAATAAAAGACAAGATAGAACAAACGGAATCAGCAATATCCGACATCACATAGAATAAGTCTGTGATACCCAATCATATCGCAATTGTCCGCCCTGTCGACAATCCTTTCCTAAGAACGTTGTACGGTTATTACATTATTACAAAGGGAAGGCCTCGAATCCAGCTGCCGTAAATTATTGATTGTAGAATGGCATCCGGTATCCAATTTTATATGTGGCTTACGGATGCATTTATGCGCAGGTAATTGAAAGGTATGAAGCAATTTGCAATGATATCTGATGGCTAACAATGTAAACATGTAATAACGCCTGTATATTGACAGGTATTAGGTAGCAAAGGCCGGTTCTGGCAGGATATCTGACGTAATATCAAAAGCTATTGGTGATTGGCAGATTATAAGGGGATTTGCTGAATAGATCGAAGGGTGGTAGATTATATACTGTTGTGACGAATAATACATCATAACAATGGCAATTCAAAGTGTATTCTTAAAAAAAATTGTAAGTCCTTGATTACTTTGAGATGATACAAATGCTGAAATAATGCTCTAATACTGGACAAGCTTCGAAAGAATTGAAAAACCTTGGCTTCCTTTACAAACAACATTATTGTTTAAAAGCTAAGGTCATTACGTTATGGTAAAAATCAGCAATCTACGATGGTGGCCATCTTCATTTAGAGGTTGCATTCGTTCTATAACACATTAAAAACATCAAACTTAACCTTGTTGTTTACTTTGTGAATGTCGAATGTTAGTTAATTCTTGACCATTTCACCATTTTTGTTTCAAGTTAAGTTATCTTTGAAATTTCTTGAAAAGCAAGTTCAGAAACCAACCATTTATAAAGTTGTTCTTAATATGGAATCTAGCTAACGTGATAGTAAACACCCTGTATGCCTCCTACAAGGAAGTCCGCCCCAATAAATCCTCTGGCGTTGGGCGAAAGGACGGCGGGTGGCAATTTATTTCACCGACGGCGCGACTTTTATGGATCTTGTTCGCGTTGTTTAACTTTTAAGTCGAGATGGAGAACTCTGTAGGGGTAAGGGGGAGGTTAGTAGGTTTGTATAAGAGGCGCAGGCTTGTCGTTGGGCAAAAACGTTGTCCGGGAAGGATGCGGACATTTTTCATTGCTCAAGTTCGTTTCGCGACGTACAAACAACGACGTTCCACTTACGTCATCGGCGACGCACACAAAAGCGCCGTAAACGACGGCACTTTATCGTTTATAAGCGTTTCGCGCCGGTAGTTTGAGATATTTTAAGATATATCGTCGTTTAGGAAGTTATTTTGCTCTTCATGGTAACCACATAGGTAGAATTGGGCTAAATATAAGCTTATCGTCTTTTAATGGGTTTTAGAGCAAATTATTATGTTAATACTCTAGCTACTTCTGTCTTGGTTCTCGAGAACAGGGCCACATAACTTAATAGGGAATGGAAATTTGCAAAACGAGAGGTTTTGGCGCTTTCTTAGGTTACTATCTTTTTAACTCTTCTCTCTTTAGCTCTTTTAACTGAGGGCATTTAATACTTTAAGTACTTAAGATCTACTCAAATTGATTTCTGTTGGATTAAGCGCCGCTGTGGTATTAATCCTCAAGGGCGTGTAAATAGGTTGGCTAAGCATGGTTGCATTGATGGTTACGTCTATGGACCTATACTTGCTGTTTTAGAGTTAAAGAAGGTAACAAAGCAGTAACTATGCATCTATTCATCCAGTGACGTACACCAGATGATGGTGTATAGATTATCGAACGACAATAATGACATTAAAATTTGTTCGTGAAAGGTACCGTTCCCATCTTCACAAAATAAACAAACTTGAGTCAACTGAGTGTCCATGTAGTGCTGAAGAATGTAGCTTAAACAACATTCTTCTTGAATACTGCCGGCGGAAGAGCAAATCTAACAGTTATACCATTTTCTCCTTGCCATTGCCTGTAAATGTGATTTCAGTCATTATTTTAGTCACTTATTAGTTTCTTGAAACAAACAAAGATTTATATTTAAGTCTTGAGCCTTCAGTTTCATGTGTGGTGATTGGTTCGAAGAAGAGAGAATGGCGATTGTCCACTTTCAAGTAAAAATTCACACCGTGTATCAATTGTCGATATTGTTTGCAGCAGTCCTTGCCTATTGTAATTGCAGCCACACATGCTTAATCGTCAAGACTATCCTTGAGGTTCGTAATCTCTTGATTAGTGGTGCGTATTGTTAATACGAAGCTTGGGTTCCTCTGAAAAATTTCTGTTAAATATGTTCATAAACTGTGCAATTATTAATGATAACCAGGTGATTTTACGCATAAACTGTTTCACTCCAAAGAACGGCGTCCAAGTCGCCTCAATACCTCCGCAAAGCGAAACCTAAACGTACGTCTACGTTTATTTAAACTCACTCTAAAACGCACAGTTTCAGACAGCGTCTAATTAAATGTTTGGCACTGCGGCTGACACCCGTATAACCGAAGTCCATTCGAATTAGTGTCTGGCAAGTTGGTGTCGCCTTCCTCCTCCTCTTCCTTCCCAGTCCCCTCTGACCCCTCCCCATTCGTCTGCTGCATTATTTAAAGGCTGAACGTATTGGCGATGCAATCCCATGTTGCGGCCAACCCCCTTTACTAATTCCCCCCTTCTACGTTCCATCCCGGCTTCCCCCGTCCTTCGCCCGTTGAATACGTAATTGACAGGTCGACTGATCGAAAATACAGTTTAAAGTTCGAGCGAAACATACTGCACGTTCGTCTGGGGGAAATCAGAGCAACAGGGGGGAAAGCGAAAGGCGGATGGTAGTTGCGGCTCCTCGACTCGCTACCGGAAAAGTTACAGCCGTATGTACGCGAGTCTAAACTTGTTAATTATTGCTGCTGATTTAGTTTTGCGGGCGACTCTGAAATGGGGTGGTGTGTGGTAATTGGGAGGCAGTAGTGGATTGGAGGCGGTGGCGAGCAAAATGTAAAGTCCAATTACAGTCGCTGGTATAGCGTTGCTTTAGCTTTAAAAAATTCAAATTTATCTTATTATTGATTATAGATTTGTTCCAAAACAAATTAGAGCCAATCATATACTGTGAAATGCAGCCTGATTATTTTATGTCTTATGTTGAAATTAACCAATTTTAACCTTGACCAACATTATTACATATCCAAGAAAAAAAATCTTGAACGTGTTTGTTTATTTTTTTACTGAATTTAATACGACATAAAACTCCCCACTTTTAGTAAGTGATGCCGTATAACACCGTTAGTTAAAAGAAGATACAGCACATGAGTTCGCGATTGATATAGCGAGATATAGACCCCAGAAGCAGGATATTATACGTTAGCTATCGCCTCGAACGAATATCGTAAGTATGTGTATCTGTCTGCGGGAAAGGGAGCGGAAAAAACGCAATATGTTACCTGTGGAATATATTGCGTCTTCGCAACTGTACGCCGACGTCTTGCATCCGCGGATTCTTGTCGGGAAATTGCATATTTGTGCGGTGTAATTGCGTTTATTGGAAAGCCGAAAACGTGTCAGAGACGGCACAAATACAAGATGAGTTTTTTAGAGAACCCCGTACTGTGTGGATCTCGAAAACTAGCCGACATAGAGAGACGATCAAATGGGAAGAGTTCTACAAACTCAATTGAATGAATCCTCTGTTTTTTTGAAAAAATTCAGAGCTAACTAGACATCTCAAAAATATTTCGATTTTTTTTGTTATTTCGTTCGGTGCTTACAGCATTTGCAACGGTCATCAGCCTTAGGGCCTTAGGGACGATGTGATACTCAGTTACTTGATATAGCCTTAAGCTTCGAGTCTATCGATGGCGTATCCAGTTACTTTTTTTCATTCTACGTCCAAAACGATGCAGGTAGGGGTTTTTAATCTAGCATTGTTCCCCTAGAAGTACTTTGAATACTTTTTCGTACATTTTCATCGTCCATTTATTATCACTAATTGTTATTATCGGCACATTAGGCTTAGTGCTAATCGTAATTTGTCCCCACATCGAAGTTTTCCTTTTTCAACGTCTAAATTCGCCAAAAATCTTCCTCCACAACCAGCCATCCTTTTTCTCTGCGAACCCTGAACCCTTCTCGAACCCACCCGCCGTTACCCCTACAAGCCCGTATAGGTGCAGCGCACGAAATTATATTACATTCTTTCCATCTTCGGCATGCTTGAAATTCGTTATGTAGTGTATAGCAACGGATTCCGGGTGTATTAGCGCAGCCGGAGACTCCGGTATGATGATGGCGACGTTCACGAGCGCCGGCTATACAGCTGCGGTATGGGACTCCCGTCCCCGGAGCTTTCGCCGGACGAATTGAATGTTTGGTTTTAATTAAAAATGAACACATCCCGTGGTGGTCCTGGAAAAACGAAAAATGACGCTGGCGAATGGGAAGAGGGACGGAGCGAACGAGACGGGTTTTGTTTTAACTGGAGAAAGAGATACGAAATAAGAATTGGGAAAGAATGGTAGAAGGAAGAATAAATGGGTGAAATTGAAGATGAAGTGAATTAGTAGGCGCCTCTATGGTGTTGTGTTAGTAACCTTAGCAACAAATTCTTGTTCAATTTGTTGCTAAAATAGTTTTCAATAGTTTTTTCTCAATTTAACCATAGCTGACTTAAATATTAATTAATAACAATATATTTCATCAAAAGAGAAGCACAAAACCTATTACATCCACCCTTTGCTTGAAATTAATAACCCAAGGAAACCTACAAAAACTTCTCATTCAAAGATCCAGCTTTGTTCCGCCGAGCTGCAGACGAAATCAATACCACGATCAATCTTTCAAGCTGGGGAAGTCAAGTTTTAAACCGCAGCATCATTAATCACGACTTCCTTGTGTAACAGTTTACGGCAACAACAACAACAACAAGAAAAAAGAAACGACGGCTAGTTGATAGGCATAAACATGGAGTTTGCCATCTTCCTGGAAATGCATCGTTTGTTATCTCCAGTTAATTTCGCGAGATTTAATTGACCTAGACGCGCGAATCTCGATTGGATGTGGAGATTTTATTGATTTTGGGAATTATATCGACGGGGGGGAGTTAGAAGTGAATTTCGTCAACTCGAAAGGAAGTTGAATGGTTTGCTGGTTGCATAAAGATAAGAATCCCTCCCTCCTAAATTATACATTAATTCCTTCTCCCCTCTTATTTAATACATTCCGCTAGGTTATCGACAAATTTTCCAATAAAACCCTTGTTAGAGCTTACACAATCGTCTTGTATACCTTCCTAACCGCGATGTTCCATCGTCGGCCTCTAAAACTAATAACTTAAACTGCGTTGGAACTCCCCTTCGAAGGGGCCAGTGTGTTAGCGGCGGTTTTGAGGCTTATTGTTTGACCCCGTTGCTCGTTCAATGGCGGTACCCAATTTCTATACGTCCGAAATTAAGAACTCCCAACATAGCGGTTGAGTAGGAGAATAGAAATTAGTAAATTTGTTTTAATTACTAAAAATGGTAATTAAATAAAAGGTTTCTAATAAAAGTTTTTTTTTGTTTAAAATAACATTTATTTAAAAAAAATATAGGTTTCTATTTGAACTCGAAAGGCATTGATGAAACTTTTAAAATAAAACGTAGAATGAATCACCCCATATAAGCACAATATAAATTATATGGAACTACGTACACTGCCGTTCAGTGAAGTTCGGTCATACAATAAAAATCTATTATATCGCACTGTATACAATTATTAATACGTAAAATTTGAAAAATATTAAGCATACACCCTTTTCTAAGGGATTAAAGCCATAAATTATTATGTAAAGTAGAAATATTGCGACAACCACAATAAAGTCCCTTTTATTATCATTCCAAGAATTTCTCGGAAGTGCCGATCTTTTGAAACGGGTCGTTTAGGGATTATTAACGAACAATACATTTAGGAAATATACCGCAGTATCACTCTTGTTTATTTATCGTAGACGTAAAGATATAAATTCGCTTCGTTTTACTGTTAAACGTGTGTTGGTGCGCATCAAAATTTACTTCAAAATGGCACGTGGCAAGCCTACCAGTGAAGAAAAACGTTCACGCATTATTACGCTGTTTGAAGAAGGATATTCGGGGCGACAAATTGCTGAAAAAATAAATATGAGAAGTTCAACAGTAAATGACATCATAAAGCGATATCGTACAACTGGAACTATAGAAAATCGTGTTCGTCCCGGAGCATCTAGGAAAACAACAAAAGCTGAAGATTTGAGAATTGTATTATTAAGCAAACGGAATAGAAAATTAACAGCGCCACAAATAGCAGCCGAAGTCGATCGCGGCTGTGAAGAACAAGTTTTGGCGAGTACGGTAAAACGTCGACTTCAACAAGCGGACCTTCATGGACGCACTGCCATTCGAAAACCCTTATTACGTCGGGGCAACAGAGCAAAACGGCTACAGTGGGCCCGTTCTCATCTAGATTGATCGTTAGATGATTGGAAACACGTGCTTTGGAGTGACGAGTCAAAGTTTGAGGTTTTTGGGCAAAATCGACGAGTTTATGTCCGAAGATCTAAAACCGAAAATTGATCCAGAACTGCATTGTGCCTACAGTGAAGCAAGGGCGTAGTTCTGTGTTAGTGTGGGGATGTTTCTCCTTTGCTGGGACGGGAGATTTATGCAGAGTGCAGGGTGTAATAAGGAAGGAAAATTATTTTGCAATACTCCAGAATCATGCAGTGCCATCAGGATTGGGTATAATAGGTCGTAACTTTACATTCACGCATGACAACGACCCAAAACACACTGCGTTAGTGTGTAAGAACTATCTAAAGGAGCAAGAAGAACAGTGAACAGTGAAAGTAATGACATGGCCCCCAGAAAGCCCAGATTTGAACCCTACAGAGTTGTTGTGGGATGAACTGGACAGGAGGATCCAAAAAATATGCCCAACTTCACAAGAACATTTACGGAATATTCTGCAACATGAATGGATTAATATTCCACAATCCGTTTTAACAAAACTTATCGAAAGAATGCCTAGAATAGTTCGAGCGGTGATTAACAGCAAAGGAGGTTTTTTCTATGAAAAAAAATATAACGTTCAGTATGTTATATTATGTATGTATGTTATATGAAATATATATATATATTTCATGTTTTTTACCAACCAACCGAACTTCTCTGAACGGCAGTGTACCAAACGGTATGACCCGTTTGATGCCATTAATCATTCCTTGCCGTTTTCAGTCTTGTGCTTTATTGAATTTGACGACACTGCGATTAAATTTTCTTGCTCCTATTTATTTCATCGTACACAACAGGTACGTATTAAAGATAATTTTTCTGCTCTACAATATATCTGGTGTGCTCCAGTGAAATATCTTGGGTCTCCTGTCGTTTGCTGTTCACAGTTTCAACATAATTAAGCGCTTGCAATATTGTCAAATTCATCTTTACGCTGACGACACGCGGCTTTTTTATTCTTTCAAACAGTCTGACGTTCATACGGCTATAACTACTTGTTTCTGAATTTGAAAAATATTCGCTCTATATTAATACTAATATTTATGGAATTCGTCATTATGAGCGAGTTTCTCATGCATTAAAATGGGCACACTGGCTAAATATGTCTGATACATAAAATTGTACATTTCAAGAAACCAAGTTACTTATGTCGCAAGCTAGCTTTTCGTACATGTTCGCATCAGTGTTAGAAGCAAGGGACTTTTGACACCACCACAGCATCAATTAGAGAGTGTTTCAAAAGAAATTGTACAACCCTATTCCTGCTTCGCTTAAGATCTTGCCTATTCCATCGTTTCGATCCCAATTGAGGGCTTACTTTTATGGTAAATGAAATACAGTAAAACCTCTCTTAACGGGCACCTCTCAATAACGGGAACTTTGTTAGTAACTTTTTTAACATATAGGAGTATTAACGCAAAATGACCTTCTAACAGCGGGCACTCTCAATAACGGACGAGGGCATCAAAATATTCCCCAGTTAGCATAATTCTTATGAAGTTTGCCTCTTTATAACGGGCACAATGAGGAAAAAAAGTACTGCTTGATAAATTAAACTTTTACACGTATTATTATTATTAAATTATTAAGTGTGGTGAAAAGTTTAAATTTATTCGTCAACTCGCAGACAAATTTTTAATTGGAAAGTCTCAAGCCGCCGGGCTTATAAAGAAAAAAGGAGAAATTCTCAAAAAATTCTGGGAAAATGGGGACAGAAGATGAAAAGAGAATTTACCGAAAATTACAAGTGGTACTTCGGATCAGATTGTATTCAACTGGTTCTGAAAAGTAAGAAATAAAAACATACCAATCTCTGGAGTACTTCTAAAAGAAAAAGCTCTTGAAGTTGAAAACAATTAGAACTTGTCAGTTTTAAAGCTTCAAATGGATGGTTGGACAGGTTTTGCAAAAGATGGCAAATAAACTTCAAATCCATTTGCGGTGAAGCAGATCAGGTAAATAAAGTGTGTGTAAGATCATCAAAGAATACGCACCTAAAAATATTTTTAACCGCTTTATTTTTTCGCGCTTTACCTACAAAAACTTTTGCTTTAAAGAAAGAAAAGTGCACTGGCGGTAAAGCTTCAAAAGATCGTCTCACAATTCTATTTTGTGCGAGTATGATTGGAGAAAAGGAAAGCCCTCTGGTGATGGGAAATTCCATGAACCCACGGAAAAAAGCATGGATGACACGCGATATTATGTCCGAATGGTTGATGAAGTTTGACAGAAAAATGCAAAGATAAAAATGTAATGTGCTTTTATTTATAGATAGTGCCACGTCGCAATTTTCTTAAAAAAAAAAAATTAAATTGTTTTTTTCTTTCATCCGTGGCCTCTCATTGTCAACCACTTGATCATGGGATAATAAAGCCGTTCAAATCCTACTACTGAAAATATATTGTCGAAAGGCTTTTGCCTTAATAATATTTGCAAAATACAGCCAAGCTGAAGAAATCTATCAATTTATTGAGTGCTTTGATTTGGGTATCAACAGCGTGGAAAAAAGTCAAGACAAAAACAAGTTTTAATTGTTTTTGTTTGCACTTTCGTTTCTTAAGAAAAACACTTGCCGAAACATTGATTTTTTTTATTACATGCCTTCTTATTGTGTTCTATTACGATATTAAAAAAAAAATCTAAATATAGACTTCCTATTAACGGGCACCTCCCCCACAGCTGCCCCGTTGTTGAGAGGTTTTACTGTAGTTTATTTTAGGTTTTTTTTTGCATTGTAATTTGTGCTCTAATCTTACGAAAGGGGATGTTTTCTGATTATTAACGTGCTTGCTTTTACGTTTCTGGTTCAAGAGGAGGAGCAGTCGCTTGCGTTTTGCATTCGACTGATCTTGAGCCGTTTAGTTCCTTCTTTTTCCTTATTTTCTTTGTTGTATGCCTAGGTATGTATGTTATTATTATTGAACTAATGAAACACTATTATTATTATTGTTATTATTAAATGACTGGCGCTAAAATTATAATTTTTCTGATACATAGTAGATCAAAGAGTCTATTTCCAGACAAAACTTCAGAGGTTCGTCTAAATATTTAAAGCATTTCGAGCTCGGTATCCTGCCTACTGTATGTAAGTCGGCAACATTTATGCATCTAATGAGTAAGTTTTTGCACCTTACTGCATAAGTAATCAGTCTGTTACTAATCTTTTGATAGCCTAATTTTCCGCACCTTTCAGAATTTTGCCTTAACGATGCTGATGCTATTCAGAAAAAATAATTTCATTTCAATGCAAAATGTAGGTTTCACAGGGGTACATCACACTGTATAAGTAGGGTCCCGCAATAAACAGATGTTTATAATCTAAGCAGGTATAAGCCGTAATCGTTAGAGCATTTTTTCTGCTCTTATACCTACCCTTTTTTCTTACAAGGTAACTTCAATTTTGTAGAAGTTTTATTTAAATGAAAGCATACTTTTCATATATCCAGGGGAAGATGGATCCGTTATTGTTTACTAAAGGTAATAGCTGTAGCTGAATTATACATTGTGTTGTATTATGTAACAATGCAGTAAGGAATAAAAAAAATAAATAAATAAATAAAATAATATTACGACGAAAAAATTATTTTATTTACACACAGAAAATAAAAGTAAAAATAAATATAAAATTTATAAAAAGTCTAGAGTATAAGAAAAACAAAATAGTAGACAGTCTTGGGTTAAAAAATAAAGTATTCGATTCAAATTAATTGTAAAAATAAAAATTAAAAATACAA
The DNA here is from genome assembly GCA_902654985.2 of Oryctes borbonicus. Classification (NCBI taxonomy): domain Eukaryota; kingdom Metazoa; phylum Arthropoda; class Insecta; order Coleoptera; family Scarabaeidae; genus Oryctes; species Oryctes borbonicus. Next base: position 3,528,116 of record LR736874.1, read on the forward strand.
AAAAATGGAAAAGAAATAATTTCTGTAATTATAAATGAAATCAATTAAAAAAAATTAGGAAAATAAAACCCACAATTAACAAAAACTAAAAACTATTGGGAGATAATAAGCATAATTTAATTTTTTAATTAAGAGGGAATAATTAGTATAAAACTGCTTATTATGAGACTCTGTATTATATCTGGAAAGAAGTAATACACCTTAGGCCCAGTGGAGTGCCACTTACGACTACCCAGAAAATTCTAATTTAAGATGTCTCCCATTGTACATAACATACAGTGCGTTCAGCGAGGAATGGAACGGCTCAATATCTCTAGAACGGATGCGGATTATAAAACCCCAAACACCTCGTTTTCAATGTCCGTCAGGGGCATACGTTTCAAGGGAGAAAATACATCACCGGTAAGTGAGGCTACCTAACTTAATTTTTTTACATAGAATCTGCAACACATTTGATTTCAATAAGTTGATAGTTGTCATCACCGTAGAGCACGTAGCGCCATCCTGTCAAAACCACATCTCTTGCAGATCAACGCCATCCATATTTTCAAACAAAAAGATCATTAATCATAGTGCGCTCATTTCACTTTTGAAGAAATAAAAGCCAAAAAAAACCACCGACGTGTAAGCGGCGTTAACAGGTACATCTATATACGGCAATTTAGTTTATTCACAAACCCATTAAGTCAAAAAATAGCCTCATCGCTGAACACTACTTTGCGATTTTCAACTGGTCTTGAGACTAATCGGCAAAAGAACGATGCAGATGATGATCTTAATTTAATTTAATTCTTGCACGAGCTAAAAATTTTACGAATGTAAGCCAAAATTTTGGCGCTATAGTTTCCACATGGTAGACATACAGAGTCCTAATAACTGTAACCGACGACGAATGGATAAATGGGGATCTTCTTCCACACTTTCATTTACTGCAACGATATTCTCTTTATATTCCTTCGACGTGTTGGTGTTATTGCATCGTGTAGGAGGTACGTGGTGAAAATCTATCCGCAGTTCGATAGATAAGAACAATTATGTAGACGACGTCGTCTGTAAGTTGGGCGAATCTAACATTCACTCTGTCCAATGGCGTTGAGATTCGTAATTTTGTCATTGAACTCCACATTTTCACAAACTCCAAATTTTGTAGCTGATATTGGTAAGGTCATAATCCATATTATTGGTCGCCTGAAATTCCACATTGGATAAGAGAAACCAATTTATTTCCAAAGAAGATGGAACATAAATGTTTGGTAGCGGAGTATTGGGTTACCAGATGATCGATCCATATTTCTATACGACGCCTTACAGGACCGCAATATTCGGATTTTTTAATACGCTGACTATCTCTTCTGCATGAGAATGTTAATTTGTAACAGGTGATGTATTTTCAACAAGATAGCGTCCTTCACAGTGACGTAGTAAAGGACCATATGAACACGGTATCTTCAAAACGGCCGGAGAAGTCCTTTAGACTACCCTATCTTTAGGGATGTTCAGAAAGTATAATCTACCTTCTAAAAATATCGAAGAATTAGAGAAGACAGATTTAATTTTAAAAAATATCACCCATTTACAACGAAGTTTCCAGAAAAGATATCGCGTTATCGCATTCTTTGCTGAATGAACGCACTGCATGTCCTGTGTTATCTCCATAAGATCAATACTCCGATTTCAACGTGGGACAGTCCGTAAAGAGCCAGCAGTTAGTTCCCCTCTCCAATAAATTAAAATTTAAAGCTCGATTATATTTTATCCATATCCATCAACCAACAATGGTCTCGTTAACTTTGGCGGTTATTATATTTAGTAAACAAAACTTTCCCCTTAGCATTTTAGAGAAATTAAACTGTATTGTAAGAGAAATAAAGGGTGTATAGGCTAAAGGGGTCGGTACTAAGTGATTGCTAACGTTTCATTGCATAAAAAATAAAGATCAGTGGCGTAGAAAATCTTATTCTTCATTCTTTATTTAAATCTGTTTTATAGGATTTCTTTTTTATGAAAACTCTCTGTACCCGCCAAAAAATTAATTTCTACGGCATCTTTTAAAATCTCTACGTAGCCTATTAACATCGAATAGCATCCTGATGGATTACTCCCTTTAAAATAATATTTTTCCACGCCCGTTTTTTTTTTTAATAGCCCAAACTCAGATAACAAATCGTCCGAATTATCCGCGTAAAATAACAGATCATAATTTCGTATCTAGCGTTTCAGAAACCTCAAATTTACCGACCCGATGTCTATTCAAGTGCTACTCGAATAGATACCGTAATAATGGGGTGAAGCGGGTCTCCCCTCTTCGTCCCAATTGTTATCTCGTCAAATCCCTACGTCGCGGCCCCCTCGACTACGATAAACGTAAACAAATAAAATACGATGAAGGGCGCGGCACGCTCCGATGTCGTATTTTCATATTTCCTTGGGCTTGCATACGGGCCGGGGATTTTTATTTCAATACGTACCTGATGCCGTCATAAATACATCCAACCCGCGTTATAAATGCGTTTTCGTGCCGTGCGACACAAAGGAAACGTTTAGAGGGGGTTCGTTTTTTTTTTTTTTCCTTTGGAATTGTTGCGGGAAGAATCATCTGTCCATATTCATATACGCATGCATTCAATTGCCGAGAATATCGTCGATTTAGACGCTGCATTCGAGAAGTATGGATTTAAGAGGGGGAGAGGATGGAAACAGTGGCGTAGATTTCCTATAGATATAATTTAATTTGCTTCGATTTAAGTGCATTAGACAAACTGTTGAATTAGGAGGGTAGTCTGAACATTTTCAAGCTATTAAAATGGCGTAACACGTCAAGAATATTGTGGTAATATAGTTGCGCAAGTTTTTAACATTATTTTTAACAATTTCAGCCAGGTTGAACGCTCAGTTGTTGTTTAACACTTGTTTGTGTTAGGTGATGTTAGTATTTCTGCAAAGAATGAAAAGAATCCAATATCAACCCAATACGCCTACGCAAATTAAGGCCAAGATGGACGCTGTTTCCGAGAACTTCACACTATCATTTGCCGCAGAGAAATTTCGGTCAGCCGAATTTAGACGTGTCGTACTAGCTTGGTTAGTGATGAACGTTCGGTACGGCCTAAAACTGCAACTACTACCGATAGCTTCTGAAAAATTCACCAAATGGTGCTAAACAACCGTCGAACTAAGGTTAGACAAACACTAGAGGCTGTCGGCAACAAGTACATCAGATGCCTAGAAATAATATTTGCTTTTTTACCAAATTAACTGGCTATGGTAGATCAATTTTAACATAACAGGTCCCAAAGTATTACCCGAAGTAAATTTTAGTATCCCCTGACGGTTCTCCTTCTTCTTCCACTATTTGTGGCGTAACCGGTTAGTGTTCGTGCAAATATACTGATCACGCCCATTAAGCCGTCACTGCATTAAGATTAGCGTATTTCGGTAGCCCCTTAAAAATGCTAAAATGTTATTAACGAGAAATGCAGAGACTCCTGATTTTCCAAACCCGATCTCGCCTTTCAAAACCGGTACTTTACATAGTCCTATAAGGTCTGCAAACCACTGCAAACCTCTGGAGATTCCAGCCCTGTGAAACTATTACTGTTACGCTAATTCGAAATTGTACCGAATCTACCAGAAAAATCTACCACTTGGATCCCGTTGGAGCTCAAACGCATCCTGCCTAATCCAGACAATGTACTAGTCTACAAGATTTTCAAAAGCTGCCGCTGCTAAGTGTGGCTGCATAAAAATTGATCATCCACTTTACAGTCCAGACCTACCTCCCTGTGCCTAGCTTTTGTTTCCAAGTCTCAAAAAAAAACACTGAGGAAAACAACATTTATGGACGATGACGAATTTTTAGCGTACGTTGGAAGGTATTTTGCAGACAAACCAAAGGGTTTTTTTTTTTTAATAATGGATTAGAGACGTTATTGAAGCGATATAATACTTGCATCCAAAAGCAAAGGGTTTATATTGAAAATTTTTATTACTGTTTGAATCCTTCTTTTTTCCAAGCCTAGCTCGGGAACGAACTTAGAAGAACATATTCAAACGTCCTTAAACGAAGCCAAACACAACTTCGCTACGTTCCTTTGCATTCCCAGCCTTCTACATCCAGAAATCAAACAAATCTATTCCGCGAATACGAACTAACCCGTACACAATTCCACGGCGCAACCCTAGAAACGAACTATTTCACGTTCTGCTTCACATACAAGGCGGCAAAGCACATTTTCCGTTGTATTGCCTCGCTATTCCTATATGTACAACTTCGCTCTCTTAGCGCCGGTCCTTGTACTCGTCTGTGAGCGTTTCCTTTGATTTCCGCCCTCTTACCGGGCATACTAGAAACGTTAGAAAAGAGAGCTTTTTATTTTCGCTATTTACGCTTCGAGTGAGTCTCTCTCGGAACTTGACGTCTTCGCATGGAAATTACCGCAAGGTGAGGAATTTCGGAATATCCACAATCGCGGTACGTTTAAACTCGATTGTGGAAGGTCGGAAGGGTATTCGAGGGGGATGAGAACGGAGAAAAAAGGAAGGATGGGAATCCTTGCAAAAGGAAAAAGAGAAGCATATATTACCGGGGAAGTGATTCAGCCGTCTAGGTCTTGGAGAAATCAGCAACGTGTGCGTTTTCTACTTTTATCTCTCCGCTGTGTGTTCTGGTTATAAAGGGAAGGGTTCTTGAGGTAAATGTAGTACGGCGTGTGTTGGAAAATCAAGTCGGAATTTCAAGTAAAATGACTTTGGTTTATGCATCTGGGATGTAGTACCATTAAATGAATAAAATCCAAAAGAGTTTGAAGGTAAATATTTAGAATTATTGTTTGTTGCTCCACCTTTAACTCTTGCAACTACATTCATTCTTCTTTACATTGTGTCAAAATATAAAGAAATGCTATCTAAAGTTTCTACATTATTCTCGTGAGTAGAAAGGTTTAATGTAAGATACGTGGCTAAATATTTTCTTACTGAAAGACTGCTTGGAGTAATCTGTAGATGCAAGACCGAAGAACGTGTTGCTTAAAAGAGCACGCACATTTTGTTAAAGGCATTTTTTGTTTAATTCCTGCAATTACTTCTACAAACTAAATCAACATTGCATCAAATTAATACAATATCATCAATATATTTTTTCTAAAGGAGGATCTTTTAATCGAATTGCATTTCAATGGTGACTTTTGTACAAAGAAACAATTTCGAACGGGTATGCTTTAATTAAAACAATTCAAAAATCATAAAAAAAAAAATTGAAGAAGGTTGTGACGAACCGCTGATCGTTATTCAGAAAAAGTGCTACGTCATCATCCACAAGGGTATGTAAACCGTTGTTCTAGCATCTATCCATATGAAAACTCCGTGTACCATTTTCTAGATTTTTTTTTGTTTTATAAGATTTATGGTCTTCAGGTATTACAAACGATACTTTTAACAGGTATCGATGATGCAAAACATCTTTCGCGTCACCCCCAAAAAACCTCCGTTAATCTTCCCAATGGTTCCGTCTATTACGTACGCTTAAAATATTTCTATTAGCCACTTTTTCCGACCGTACACGAACAGTCTTTGTCCGCTAACGTTGTACAACACGCGCCACTCACTTTTCAAAATCATTTTTTAACCGAAATCGGAACCCAGTGGCATGTAATTTATTCATACGCTAGTTGATATACGTTCCTTTCATATTTATCCCCTCTTTTTCCTCCAACAAGCCCGTTTAGGAGCCTTATTCCTCACGCTATCTCATTCTAACGTATAGGGCGTCGCGTTCGCCATCCGAGGGATAATCCAGGGCCTACTATGTGTACACTTTTGACATGGAACAGATGCTTATCGGTTCTGAAAGAGATGGTAGCGGTTCGGCAGGACATTTTCGGCCAATTTAGGGGGTACGATCGGGTTCGGGAGGTTTCGGAAGGGTGGTGAAGGGTGTAAGCGTTCAGAAGTCGGGGGAAAAAGGGTATTACCAGCGCGTAATTGCGTCTTATCGAAGGTTACACGTATTAGTTTGCTTGCAGAATGGAAAGGGGGTGGTAAATTTTTCTTTTGTCGTGAAATTAGATTTTAATGGGTTTCCTATTGTGTCCTTTTATAGTTGTAATGGGTTTAATTTAGTTTTACGCCGATGCAGTAACAATCTATGGGCACTTTTCGACAGAAATATTTTGTTAACGATGAATAATGAAGGGGTTTCGCATATAAAAAGGCTTTCTTCAACTCTTGTGCTTAAGATGTAATTTATCGATTATTATTCTTCTTCTGTTAGATTCCGCTTGCGTAAATGTAGCAAGAAATTTATCCTACAGCTTCTCACCATCTACAGGTTTGAATATCACATATTCATTAAGGTATTTTCGTAGATCTTTATGAAAAAAAGTACAATTCCGGGATCTCGCTAACAAATTTGTATCAAATATCATTTCATATGATGTCCTCTAGCTGCCGTAGAAGCATTATTCAATATAATTTAAACAAGCTATACTAAAATTAACCCCGAAAACTCTCTTAATCGAAATTACACAACAACAATTCGTAAATACGAGGAATTCCAACAAGCTACGCACTCATATACGCTCATAGAATCAACTGTATTGTCGGTAATTGAAATAGCATCAACGTAATCTGCGCATTCGCTAATGGAATGCGCCGAATTTGCGAAATAATTTTGACAGGCACCTTTAGAATTTTAGCGAAGTTAAAATTCCATTAAGCCCAATATTTGCCAGTTCGTTCGAATGTTAAAAGGGTTAATAAATGAACGTATGCACTCGTATTGTTAGATAATATACGCGATTATACATTATTTCTGAATTCTTTTTTAAAAGATTTCTTTATCTATGAGATCCACTAAATCGGTTCTCCTT
>LR736874.1:3534991-3682736 GCA_902654985.2 Oryctes borbonicus
TTTTCTGTCACAATTCTCTTGTAAGTCTCATTCATGTGTTATGCTTCTGGAGTTGCTTCAATTTCTTTAAAGCAAGATTTTTTGGCATTGTCCTTTAAGTTCTTCATTTCCTTTTCTTTAGCATCTCTATTTTTTTATTGTACTTCTCTTTTAGCTACTTGTAAATGATATTTGATATTAGTGGCTTTAAAATGTTCAAATTTCCAGTACTACTCCAAGCATGAACGTCACATGTTTGGAGTTGGTAATATGTAGCTTTCAGATTTTCCATTAAACGTGAAACATCATCTAATTTTCTTCCAAAATCTTTCACAGGAATCTAAAAAAACCATCAAACAATGCTGATATATTTGTAGAGATTTTTTTTTGATTTAGATAAATCTTCAGCTCTTTCTACATTATCCACAATATTTTTCAATGCATCACAATTTTTTCTGCCACAATCTCATTCCTGTGTTAAGTTTTTGGAATTGCTTCAATTTCTTTAACGCAATATGAGTTTTTGGCACTCCTTCAAATTCTTTACTTCCGGTTCCTTTGCATCTTCAACTCTTCTTGTACTTCCGACAATTGATATACGTGGCTTTAAAATTTTCAAATTTCCAATGCCATTAGTGATGTTAATGTTTGAAATTGGTAATTTTGAAGAGAATTCATCTATCGATTCCGGCGGAAGTTAGTCAATAACAATCATTCAGGAAAGGATTTTAAATTAGTCAAAGAATCCGATTTCTTAAGATTGAATCATCATCATCATTTTAAACGGGTTTCTTCTTTTGTTTGCCAATTCTTAATATTCTCTTCGAGCTCGTAATTTTTGAAAATTATTCTTTCTTTAATTTATATGAATTTTAGCTTTTCTTTACAACTTCTAAAAATCCTTTATCATTAGGAAGTTCCCTTGGAATATTTATAACAAAAATTGTTTTTGTTTAAACAATACTAAATTAAACAGAATTGTTTAACAGCATGAAACATGTATTTGCTAATATTTTATTATTCATCGGTTGCGTTTAATATATTATTTCAGTTCGTAAAAGCAATAAAATATTTAAATGTTAATATCACACAGGAATTGATTTATTAAAATTTCAGTTATTTTCAACATGATTTAACAATTTTGAAAATATGAAAGTCATTAACTTGTATTGAATTAAAAATATTCGTAAATATTCAAATATTTCATAAAAATAAAATCACAAAAAAAAATTAGTAACCTTCTTAAGCGAAGGGTACACGTGTAACAAAACAAATAATTCTGTCGCCATTTTAATATCCACATATGTAAATACAAATATGTACCTCATAGTCTTTGTATGATAAAGGTTCATTGCACCGAAATTGACTAACTAATTCTTTGTCAACAAGACTATCATCAGAGCGCCTAATTTTTAGATCTTATTGAAATCAAATATTTACCTTTCAATATAGTACATCCACGTAGCGATCTTTATCTCTTATCAAATCTCCTCCAGTATTAACACAAGCGCTAACACTGAGACTACAGTATAAATATTGTTCATATTACATGTTTGGCCTTATAAGATACATCTTTGTGTGTAATTTCCTTTTATTATAAATAACGTGCACTTTAGAAGCTGACTTCTAGAATCCTGAAAAACTCGTCGATGGATCAACGTTATAACTGGTATTTTAGATTCCATAAAAGTTCATGGTACGCAGACGTGTGTCAATTATACGTTGGATATAATTGAATAAAATTACGTCTACCAGCATTTTATGTAAGTGATGTAGGTAATAGATGTGGGTAATTTAAATTTAATATGGAACTGTTATTATATGCATTTAATGTGAGTTGGAATTAAAGTACAATCATTATAGCCAATTTATACAGATTTATACTGATACAGATTATCAAACAGAGATTACAATGAATGTTTTTCGTAAATGGTTCCATAAATTCTTCATATCTGAAATTAAAAGGAAAACGAGAGACTTGAACTTACCTTCGAAAGTACTGCTTGTTTTGAATAATGCCGCTGAACATTTGCTGACTTTGTCGAGTCTTTCACGTATGTACATGAAGGTAAAACTTGGAGATCAAGATAAATCCTGGCCACCGCATGTTGTTTGTAAGATCTGCGAAGAAGGATTAAAGGAACAAGAACAGCTCTACTTTCTAGAACAGCAATGGTACGTAGGAACCCCGGGAATATCTGCAGCACCAAAGATGTTAGTGATGATGAGGAAAATGTTTAACTTCGGCTGTTTTCGCAAGAAAAGCTGAATGGTTTAGTCGGAGATTTAGGGTTTCCCAAAGATTTCTCCGAAATACTAGGATCTAGATTAAAACAAAAATATCCAGTTGTTCCAGGAACCACCGTTTTATTGGTATGAACTTGCCGACTATTTTGAATGACGTAGATCACCGTATTTTATAAAAATCCAGCTGATCTAGTTATTTCGCTCGGTGCTTCCGAATATAGATCCGCTGACTGCAGACTTTTCGTAGACTCGTCAAAAAGGAACTTTAAGACTGTTCTTTTCTATTATTGCAACTTCTATGCTCCTGTTCCTGTTAGCCATTCAATTCAATTTAAAGAAATTAGGAACACTTTTTAAGGCTGGCTGATATGCTACTATGCAGTGATCCATAGTGTTTCACGAAATAATTCATCTTAAACTTGGTCTAATGAAGTATATATTTCCAATTCTTGCGTGGAAAATTTGCTGGTCCATCGAAACCGGAGATTAAAGAAGCTATCTTTGGTAGTCCTCAAATTTGAGGAATCCCAATAAAAATTGTTGAGTTTGAGACCGTAATGTGCGTCATCAAAAGCTGCTAAGGAAGTTGTAAAGAACTAATAAAGCTCTAAATTACGTGGACATTGTGGAGAATATGCTGGACGAAGTTAAAGAATTAGGTTGCAAAATGACACGCATTCATTTTCAATACGCACATTGACTATTTTCCTGTTAACCTTAGGATGTCGATGAAGAGCATCGTGAGCGATTCCACCAGGGTGTTAAAGAAATGCAGAAGAGATGTGAAGGTTGGCGGACTATTGCTGGATGTCGAAGAAAGATCTTCTTATGACAGAGCATAGCGGAACTCTTTAGGCAAACTTAGAAAGATTTCCTAAGAAGGGCAGAAAGTCATTTTGCTATGCTTTTAACATTCTTTTTATTAATTTTATAAATGTAATATTATTTTTTCCTGCATTATATTATTTATGTGGATTTTCTGTTGACACAAAACATTACGTGATACAGCAAAATTAAATCCAGATTTGAAATCAGTGTCACCAAATTAGTCAAATTACGTTAAGAATAATACATAACATTCAGTAAAGTGTAAAACCGATGCTTAGGATACGGGATCCATTTAAAGTCAATGGTGATGAGTAAAGTTCGCCACTTTCCCTGCGTTTCACGAAATTAGCAGAGATTTATTCATGTTATCGATATTTGCAACGGCAATATTTGAATGTTTAGTACTAAACCTTTGTTTCAAATGGAATTCTGCTCGGTATTTTTAATACTCTTAATCATTATATGCGTTAATCCAAACATTCCTCCCAATTAGCGAAGTTCAACTTATAACGGAACGCCTATTTTTAAACATTGTCTTAAACATTATTTATTAATGTTCATATAGAATTGGTATCATTTATTTAAATTTAATCACTCTCGGTATTATTAAATCCTTTTAAAAGGAGATTTAGTTAAAAATCCGCTTAAATAACAAAGTCGTATTGTCATTCAATCGAATGAATGAGCATCTTTATTTACGAAAATCGACAATACTAAATACGCATATCCCTAAATATGAGAAGTGCCTTAGATTACAAATATATACACTACCGTCCATTGAAGTTTGGCCAGGTGATAAAAGAAGTCAAGAAATAAAATTAATTTCAAAAAATAAATTTATGACTCTATTTGAACAACTCGCAACTTTCGATTAATTTTTTTAGTGTTTCGTCTGGAATGTTGTTCCATTCTTGTTAGAGAATATTCCATTTGTTCCTTGGAAGTAGGACCAATAATTCGAACTCTTCTTTTATCCTCATCCCAAAGTAACTCAATAGCTGAGATACTGTGTGCGTTTTCGGGCTGTATGCTTCGGATCGTTGTCGTGCATAAAAGTGAAATTCTCTGCTAACTAACCGTTACCGTGTTCTGTTGCTGGTACAATGCATTGGAGAAGCATTTTCTCATTAGCGGAACCGTCTCACAAACACCCTACTGCTTTCACTGAATACTTTAAATATTGATTCATCAGTCCATAAAGAATTTTTCCACCGTCCACTTCCGATGTTCTCGGACCCACTGCAATGTTTTCAATAAGTTACCTCGGCATAGGTTTACGCGACCGTGTAAACTTCCTTCCGCTAGCCGGCATTTGAGCATTTGACTGTGGTAGCTAAGATCGCATACTGATCATGCCACCTTGAATTTCACTCACTTCCTCCGCACTGTCAAGCACTTTAACAAATGCTACTACAACTAAGGAATTGCTGTAGCCACTAAAAGAGCTTAATGTTTACAGTAATTGCCGCATTAGTGACAAACAATGATCTCTTAAAGAATCAAACTTAATTTCTTAATCTGAATCTTTTAAAGAATTCTGGGTTCGATGATTCATCAAAATAGCTTTTTCTCAGTTGATAGACTTTCCGCTGCAGTTTTTTACGTACAGCGCCAAACAATTCTTCAACCGATGATGAATACTAGGTCACAATTAACGGTATTTTACCGTTTGTTATGATCGGTAAAACCCAATGCTCTTATATCCATTTAAATTACGTTTTAAGTAGGCAATTTTTCCCCTTTTAAATAAAAAAGCGCATTTAGGCGCAAGTCCCGTTTAAAAACGTTGGTAATACGCTTTAATGGCGTTGGAATCACTCTTAAGCTAAAACTAGTTTTAAATCTGCTGATAAGTCCGGGTGTGGGTGTATAAAATGATGCTGATCACCATCGTCAGGGGAGCCGCCAGGGAAATTAGAAGACGCCGTCCATTTTCGGCCAACGGACCGCGGCCGCCATCACGATAAGTGGTAGCTATTTTTCTTGTTTATTTTTATATTTATATTTGTTTCAAACTTGTTGCTCTGAATCGAATGAATATTGTCGGGGGCCCCACTCCCAGTAATAAGCATATTTTTGTGTATTTCATATTTCTTGTTACTAATAATTGATGAATTATTTCGCCTGTTCTATTTTATGACTTTTTTATATTTGTATCCGTTTCATGTCTAAATACGAATTAAGTTCGGAAATAGCGATTTCTATTTTACATTTTCAAATAGTTAATAGTCAGCAATTATTCGCGTACCATCTCTAGTCATCTTTCAATTATTTGCCTATTTACCTAAACGAATTTCATGCCCTAAACCAATTTGCCTAACTTTCCGCCAACTCGCAGTCTTTATCGCGTTACCCAGCGTAAAACTATAGAAATTTTCCGAATATACACGAACTTTTTATCTCCGTAATTGCCTCTATTCAATTTTAACCGTAATTAGCGCATATTACCTGATAACTTACTTCTAAGTCTAACAATTGAAGAACCGGATTGCATTCAAATTGAGCCCGACATCATCGGACGACTTCGGGTTTCTAACCGAATCGAACCGGCTACCCGAATCCACTAGCAACTTGGATTCTCTGTTTCTCCTCTCTTTCAGTTTTAGTAACTCGTGGTTCTTTGTTGAGAGCGTATCGTCGAGGTTATAACCGTACTATTGCGTAAAAATCAGTTGTTTATTGCTTCCGTTTGTGAGACCGCTAGATATTGTTACAAACACATGAATAAAACTAAAATAATTTCGTTCAACTCTATCTAAAATTGATTGTGTGATTATTGTTGGATGTCTGTTTTTTTTTGTGTGTACAATAATTTTAATGTGAGCTGTGAATTTTACTTGTTTGTTCGCTTCTACTTCTTCCAATACAACAGCATGACCACCAGAAGGTTCAAACGGGGATTTGTGTATTTTGTATTGTATTGCGGCGGGTTTCTGCTACAGCTGGACAGAGTATCAGGTAAGAGAAGATACTTGTTTCATCCCCGAATGGTTCCAAAGTCTACTAAGCGTACATATACGTCTTTTTTCCCATTTTATTGAGTTTACTTCATGCGAATTCCGGAATTTAATTTACGCCAAGAGAAAACAGGCATCGAGGATTTTAAAGCTGGTATCTTAACGTCGAATGTTTGGTTTAACCTTTCAACTTGACCTATTACATATAGAGTTTGAGCTCTGAATGAAACAGATTAAAACGAAAGAAGGCAAAAACATTCGGATGATTCCTATGAAATAAATTCCTTTTATCTACTTGCTCTTTGGGATTTCCCAAAACGTTTTTTTTTTTGATTAGTATTTAAAGAGATCAAGTTTAGAAGGGCTTTCAACTAATTTGGATCAAAGCGTAATACTTGTAATGGCATTTGGAATATCCTTTGAAGTCAGCAAATCTGATGACTTTTTTGAATTTTTGTTCTTCACCTGGGTAATTGGACCTGACTCCCTGGACGAAGGAACTTCTCAATATCCAAACACAAAATCCTTTAGAGGAGATTCAGGCTGAAGGGAAATTCCAAAAACTGCTAACAGTACTTGAAGAAGTTGAAAAATGTTAAATTAATTAATTAAATTAGTTCTTTAAATAAATCTGGAACAATTGAAAGATATATGGTACAATCGGTCTTCATCGCCATATTTGAACAGAGGAAAGCCTATAATTCTAGTTCAGTGTCCAATTCTAATTCTACTGTTGAGTGAGATACATTTTCTTAAAGTTGAATTTCACTTGGCAGGCACCTTTCGGAAATGCTTTCCTTTAATAGCTAAGGACTCATCCCATCAATACAACAGATTTTCTACTTCTTCTAAATGAAAGGTTCTTCAATTAAGGGGAATTACAGATGAACCAGCTTTAGCCAGTTCTTCGGCTTTCTCAAAAATCCATCCAAGGATCCACTATTTCTTTAAATTAATTTGGCCATTAATTAAAGAATTTGAGAAGTAATTCTTTTTATAATCTGGTGGTACCTCTACTGTAGCTTTTGACCCAAAGAAACAACTGATTTAGGAATATTCTTGTTTTGAATAATATTAAAGGAAAGAAAAATTGCCATCAATTCAGCAGAGAATATAGAATAAGAATGAAGAAGAGCAGCAGATACATTTACGTCTAACTAACACGGGAAAAGATATCAAATCTGTAGAAAATTGGCACAAACCAGGCTACTTCTAAGAATGCAGATTGCTGTTTGATAAATCTTTAACTATTTTGCATTTAAGGAAATCGACCAATAAGTTATCAGAAAATGAGAAACACAAAAAAAATCGGAGGTTCAGTGCCTTCCATTAAAAGGCGATGACTTGATGGAACCCAAAACAACTCCTAAAGCAGAAAACAACGTTTTTTGAAGTTTAATTTGTAAAACTTTAGTTGGAGGAAAATAAGAACATATACTTAGATTTAATGAGAGATTTATATAAGATATGAAGAACTGACGAACCCAGTCTCTGCCAGAGACGCGAAAACTTTAAAATCGCGATTCCCTTAGAACAATTTTTAACAACCTCATCAAACCGAACTTCCCTATTAAGTATCCGATCGACTCGATCCTAAATATGTAGCAAAGAATGGGACTCTGTGCTCGTTAAATGGTGGTACATTAGGAATAGTAACTCTAATCCTTTTTGTGAAACAATACTCTTAGTTCTTTCAACTTTATATTTTTGCCTGTTGCTCTCCATGAGTAAATCTATTTGAAGAAAAGTTCGAGACTATACAAGGCGATTGCAGTTCAGTTTATCCTTGGGGAGTTTTCATAAATTAATAATTTTTTTCTGACTTTGCCACAAATATGTCCCATAACCCTTAAAACTATCGATATTGGGGCAGAAACGATCCCCATTACGTAATTAATGTATTTGCGAAAAGTTAATGTTCCAACTGGCGTGTTATACGGGTTGGGAGTCATCGGATGTTATTTTATCGAAGGAAGATTAAATCAGCAATCTTTTCTACAAATATCTACAAATTTCTTTCGATAGGGCGGCTGGTTTACCCATTCCACACAAATGATTACTGATTAGTTAAATAATCCATTTGATGGGAAGTGGTCTTGACTGGGTACTTCCAATTATGGATTTCTTTATTTGGGAAAGGGTAAAACAAATACATGTAGAGTATTATTATTATTATTATTATTATTAAATATGTTATGAATTTATTGAATGTTTTGCATGGTAAAGAGTGTTCCGATTACTTTGGTGTTTGTTGGATATTGCTAAGTAGGCTGCTGAAGGGCTTGTATCCGTCCAAATATGGTGTCGCTGCAGGGAAGTATGTGAAACAGTTGTTAATTGGTTAAAGTGTTTCTATTCAACAATCTCTGTAGTGAGGCCTTTCGTTGCACATTAATAAATGTATTCTTAACTGCATAGGCAAGAATAACGCGTATATGTTTGTACACTGCCGTTCAGAGAAGTTCGGTCGGTTAGTAAAAAACATGAAAAGGTTACAGAAACAAACGAAACTAAAAACAAAATGCAATTTTATTCTATGTACAGGTAAAAAAGACAAAAATAAATAAATAAAAAGTTATTCTGGCCTAATATAACATACTGAACATTATTTTTTTTTTCATCGAAAAAACCTCCTTTGCTGTTAATCACCGCTCGAACTATTCTAGGCATTCTTTCGATAAGTTTTGTTAAAACGGATTGTGGAATATTAATCTATTCATGTTGCAGAATATTCCGTCAATGTTCTTGTGAAGTTGGGCATATTTTCCGGATCCTCCTGTCCAGTTCATCCCACAACAACTCTATCGGGTTCAAATCTGGGCTTTGTGGGGGCCATGTCAGGGTGTGCTGTTCTTCCTGCTCCTTTAGATAGTTCTTACACACTAACGCAATGTTTTGGGTCGTTGTCATGCATGAATGTAAAGTTACGGCCTATTATACGCAATCCTGATGGCACTGCATGATTCTGGAGTATTGCAAAATAATTTCCCTTCCTCATTACACCCTGCACTCTGCATAAATCTCCCGTCACAGCAAAGGAGAAACATCCCCACACTAACACAGAACTACGCCCTTGCTTCACTGTAGGTACAATGCAGTCCGGGATCACTTTTCGGTTTTAGATCTTCGGACATAAACTCGTCGATTTTGCCCAAAAACCTTAAACTTTGACTCGTCACTCCAAAGCACGTGTTCCCAATCATCTAACAACCAATCTAGATGAGAACGCGCCCACTGTAGCCGTCTTGCTCTGTTGCCCCGACGAAATAAGGGTTTTCGAATGGCAATGCGTCCATGAAGGTCCACTTGCTGAAGTCGACATTTTACCGTACTCGCCGAAACTTGTTCTTCACGGCCGCGATTGACTTCGGCTGCTGTTAATTTTCTATTGCGTTTGCTTAATAATATAATTCTCAAATCTTCATCTTTTGTTGTTTCCTAGATGCTCCAGGGCGAACACGATTTTCTATAGTTCCAGTTGTCCGATATGGCTTTATGATGTCATTTACTGTTGAACTTCTCATATTTATTTTTTCAACAATTTGTCGGCCCGAATATCCTTTTTCAAACAGCGTAATAATGCGTGAACGTTTTTCTACACTGGTAGGCTTGCCACGTGCCATTTTGAAGTAAATTTTCTTAAAACTTTCGCGCAAAAACGACAGATGCACACCAACACACGTTTAACAGTAAAATGAAGCAAATTTATACCTTTACGCCCGTGATAAACAAACAAGAGTGATACTGCGGTATATTTCCTAAATGTATTGTTCGTTAATAATAGGCAAACGACCCGTTTCAAAAGATCAGTACTTCCGAGAAATTCTTGGAATGATAATAAAAGGGACTTTGTTGTGGTTGTCGCAATATTTCTACTTTACATAATAATTTATGGCTTTAATCCCTTAGAAAAGAGTGTATGTTTAATATTTTTCTAATTTTATGTATGAATAATTGTATACAGTGTGATATAATACATTTTTATTGTATGACCGAACTTCACTGAACGGCAGTGTATATCCAACGTATATAACATACGTATCTGAGACGAGAAGAAAAACCTGTTAGAATTTATCGACATGACTCACACTTGCATAATCCCATGTTATGTCTATTATTCGTATATCCTATTGTATTTACCTCCAACCATGTACTAGCCATAGCAGCCACGCTGCTAACTATAAGATGTGTCATATTGTTGACATTACAATTGAATGAATTAATCGCATCTATTAAAGTCTTTCTTCTTCTCCCAATAAAAAGGCTCCTTTGTGTCGTACAGTTCAAACAATAATACAGGACAAAAGGACGGGTGTGCATTAATTGAATAAGCAAGATTGTTGATGCATTGTCGACAATGGCACGTAAGATAAAAATATGATCGCATTCACAGTAATCTTAGAAGCTTTGGTTTATTATTGTAAAAGAGTCTCCCACTTACCTATAAAGTTGTTTGTTAGTTTGTTGGTTTGTGAATGACGGCCATTTAAAATAAAAAAGTCGAATGTAGAAGTGTTTTTGAAAAAGAAAGAGTGGAACTCAGCAAAGTTTATGAGCACTCTGCACCTTCGCTATTGACCATAACCACGCATGTGTGTCAACTTTAAATGGATGCTTGGCGATGTTAAAGCGCAATCGGAATTACGTTTGGCGTCGATTCATCAAAGCACATCACCGACTAAAAAACAGTCCAAAAAGCGGGTTCTTCGGCGCCAAAGAATGCCAAAGTCACCTTATCGGCCAACACGATTATATCGCAGTGTTTTGGAATGTACGCGGCATAATCCACGTCGATTACCTTCAGAAAATTCAGCTCTAATAGTATGAAATTAGTGGACACCAATGAGAAATGAAGGTGAAAGTTACGCCAAGTAATACCGTAAAATAATGCAACGATAAGATAAGTGTTTTGACATCTTATTCTACTTGATGAGGTGTGTTTCCGTTCAATGATCGTAACACGTCAAATACTCTTTGTTCCAACATTTTCAGAGTTTCTGACTGTTCCAAATTAAATACTTTAGGTCTTTAAGTATACCTCATAAGCGAAAGTCAAGGGGAGTATGATCAGGTGATCTCGCAGATCATTATACTGGTCCATTATTTCTTATGAAAGTGTTGCACTTCAGGAGTATTGTAGCCCCGGTAACCATTCTGCTGGAACCAGATTAATATCTCCAAGCAGGCTTTACCTCATTTGTTATGAATTACCAATCAAACGGAACTAGAAATTAATACCAAATCGAGCTTAAAACTTTCTTGGATTCGCCAAATGTGGGTTTTCATTACTTCAATAATTGCACAATTGGTAAATGTTTCGTCTGTCTGCAGTACTTTTCTATGAAAATTAGCGTAATCTTATAACCTTAATGATTTTACTTGGGGCGTTTGCCGAAGAGCAAGAGATGAGCTCAGGGTGGGGTGCAAAATTTGTGGAGGATAGCGACAACAATTCTTGAGTAATTAAAAAAAAAGCGAATCCCGAAGACCGAAGGTCATCAACAAAAGAGATAGCGTACCAGCTATATTTAGGGAAAAAGCACCACACCGTTCTCAAGTTTTATTGTCTCCGATCAAAGACAAAAAGAAAACTTAGCTCCTTCAAAGCAATTTATAATCGACCGGGGGTAATTAACAATTTTTGATTATCAAAGTATGTAAGCTTTCATGGCCGGTGTCAAATGAAGGAGAAGGGCGGAACCTACTTCTACAATTTTTGACTAGTTAACAAGTGTGGTGCAAGAAGTTATTTGTATTTAAAAGGCTTAACATCGAAAGAGATGGGATGAAGTTCATGGCACATCTGCTCCTGTGTTAGCAACTGTTACCGATTAGGTAAATGAGTTCAAACGTGAACGTACAACCACAAAGGACGAACATCGTTCTGGACGTCCAGTGGAACTCCCCCCGAAATGAATATTTTCAATCGACCACGGCTCATCAGCCCGGAACACACTTCTACAATTTTTGATTAGTTAACAAATAGTTCTTGCCGATTGATCTGGAAGGACTTCACCGTGCATCTAAAATCAGGATTCGTCGCTTGGTAATGGTATCCGTGGAGTAGTGCTCAAGACCTCCAAGGAATCAAAGTGGTCAGTCCTCCAATGATTGGAGCTGCTAAGTATTGAACAAAAAAAAATGGTAGTCTGTTCAGGCCTTATATAACAAGAGAAAAAAGAAAAAAGTTAATTAATGATAGCAAACAACACTATAGCATCGGTTTACTCCGCATTACAAAATTTTAAAATAATATTTCTTCGTATATTGGCATCGTCAACTTCGGAGTTATCTCTTGCTTTGTTCCAAAATTGGAAAACAAAACAAAACGTCAATTGTTTCTTCATTTGAATATTTACGTGCTGATAATCTTCATACTAAACAATAATCACTTGCCAGTAACTACGAGTACATAAGACTTTATTTAACTAATTTTTTTTAAAGCAAGTGTCTGAAAACCTAGAAATTGCCATATTAGGTGTTATCGAGTTATTCAGGAAAATTGCAATTGGCAAATTTTCATTATTCTGAAGTATCTTAAATTGCAAGCATGTAATTTTTCTCTTCTAGCAACCAACATGTAAATGATGAGCGTTGAGCATGCCAAGTCTGCAGAAACGAGTTGCGCTTCACGAAATTAGCGGACTCTTGTTTATTCGGCTTAGTCATAATGCGGTCAGGCTAACTACGAAGCGTATTAGAGCAACCTGTTACCTGAAGTTGCTGGTATCGGACATTATTACTTAATTTGAAGATACTGTGCGGGTCAATGTTAAATATAGAAACATACGAACGATTCGATCGCCAAATTTGGCATAGTTGTTAAATTTAAATTTAACTTAAACCCCCCGTTTGAGTAATTACACAGAACATTTCCCGTCCATGGCAACAGATAATCGCGTAAATACATAACATTACCAAGGCTGCAGTTCAATTCTTATACTCGCGTTGTTATTTTTAAACCAACCGTTTACATATGCAATTAAAAGGAACCGAGATAAGCTGAGTCCGATGCAAAAACATGTATTCTCGTCGCTTGGTAAAACCTACATATTCAAATGAAGAACCCACATGGTTTATTACGTTGCTATATTTCGGTCTGGACGGCTTTTAGCGGTTTCCCGTACAGCTGGTGTTAGACAGTGTAAATTTTGTTAATGGAAAATACTTAGATTTTACTGCTATGCTTTAGAAAAAAATAACTGGGCCACTTGACAATCCCTGCGATGATCCTATTCTCTTAGTTTAGCTTCTATCTAGAGAATTTTATTGACCATTGCATTTCACTTCTTTCCAGGTGAGTTTCCCCACGATCGATTCGAAAATAGCGACTTTATTTTCTTTTAGACCAACGATTGGTAAGTAAATCTACAAAAATTGTCATAAAAAAAAGTGCACACTTCCATAAATTTATATGTCATTGCGAGGACCATTATGAAATAACAGCGCAAATAAAAGAAGAAAAAAAAACAAATACAACGCGTTTAGTACTATTTGTCCATTATTTTTTAGCTATGCACGGGCACATATACCCTGAAATTATGAAATTTAACGACACTTAACTGCTATTATTTGCTATGCATGTCAGTTCGCAAAAATTGCCATGCACTTCTATCTCTTTTGGATACGTAGAAAATACACATCGTTAAATATATATGTGTGCTGGCCGAATCTGCGTTTGAAACCTATGATTTTTGCAGGTTGAAATGTTGACGAAATTATTGGAAAACGTATTGTTTATTTTCCTCTATGCAAGCGGACCTTGTTTTTCTTCCTAATGCTTTAAATAAATATGCGTATGTACAATACGCTTAACGTATACAAGGTTTGTCGTTTACAATGCTAACGATTGCGCACAAATTTGCAGCGAAAAAATATACCATTTTTGTTTTCTTTTCTAGTATTTTGGGACTTTAGTTGTTTACATTGCTATTATCAAGCGCCATTTACATACTACGAGAGTCATTCAATTAGTCCTTAGATAAAGATAGAAAAACATTTTCTGTAGCCTTTTAACATAATCTCCATTTAACTCTCTTTCAAGCGCTTCTCCAGCTTGTATAAGCCCTCCAAAAAGTAGGATCTTGGAAGGTCTTCAAAATAAGCATCTGTTTAGGCATGAACCTTTGTCCGCCGACCCATTTTTTCGAATTTGGAAATAAAAAGAAGTCGCTGGGAGCCAAATCCGATGAATGCAGTGGGTGTTGTGGTAGTTCGAACTTTCATTTCATAATGCCATTTTATATGCCATCGAAACTGCGCAGGCGTCCATCTGTGAATTGCCTTGATAGAAAAGGATCATCTTCTTTTTCTAATGAGGACGTTTTTTCTCGATTACTTCGCTAAACCGGTCTAATAACGACGCGTAATACTTTTCAGTTATTGTTTGTCCTTTTTCCAAAAAAACCGGGGCCATCACCTTGTTGGCCGATTTCACCGTCTTCGCTTTCTTCAGAGCCCGTTCACCTTAAAAAATCAACTGCTTTGATTGCCCCTTTATCTCCGGAGGATAGCAGTGTATTGATGTTTCGTCCATAGTTATGTATTGATGGAGAAACTCGGCAGGATTGCGACGCAAAAACGTCAAAACAACCTCGGAATCGACTACACGTTTGCGTTTATTCTCCACTTAGAGCAAACGCGACACCCATTTTGTAGACACCCAAATTTTTCGTGCAAAATTGAAAACACTGCACCTTGCACTATGCCTGTGGCCTCAACTATTTCGCGTACTTTGATTCGTCGATCATTCGTGGATTTTGTCAATCATTTCGAGGGTAGTCGCAGGAGCAGATGAGCCATGAACTTTATCTAACTCAACTTTGATCTTTTTCGGTATTAAGCCTTTTAAATATAAGTGTTTAATCACTGCTTGAACCTCTTTTTCATTTTTCTACATAAACAAAAATTATTTGGTTAAATCCACAATAAAAATGAAACTAACGATCCTTATCAGAAACAAGCCAATTTCGACACTACGAGCGTCATCTCCCAGATTTTCTAAGGACTTCTTAAACCCCCTTCATGTGATTTTCTAAGTAATAGGAGATATATTATAAGAGTAAGATCGCCGAACGATGCATAGATGGAGTAATAAAATCACGGTACGCTTACACTAACATTGGGAATATCCTAACTAAATGTTATCCTCCTGTAAGAAGTTCTTAGGATAAGAAGCTGATGGTAAGGACGAAAAATATGCGGTTTACGCGGAATTCTAATACTAAGCCACCGGAGTTCGGCCAGATTATTTAAAACACATTGTCGTTCCCTGCGATTAAATATAAATCTGGTACGAGTATCCTGAAGCCTCTGAACTCTCTTGGCAATTACTCTATCCAAACATGGACCACAGACACAGTCACAAAGGCTAAAATATGCAAGGACCAAGAAAACAGACAGCAACCTCCTAGTTCTAAGTGTTAAACAATCCTTGTTGGAGTACAATCGCCTAAGGCTAGAATAAGTCTTCTTTACAATGTGCTCCCTAAAGCGCAGATCTTTATCGAGAAGCAGATCCATATTTTGTGCAACGTTCACAGAAACATCATTATTTCATCCAAGCAGTCTTCCCAACCTTAGCATTTAGGGAATGTTTTCGCAAGAACTGGACTAGATTATTTAAATCTTCATTTAAGTGCGCACTAACTAATGTGAGGTTATCAAGGTTAAACGAATATTAAATCAACAATGCTTTAAGGCATTAAGTAGATAACTGGAGTAAATTGTGAATAAAACGGAAGAAGAAATTGCCGCATAATACAGCATGGGTCTCAATTTTATTCAAATTGATGATGGAAGGCCTCTTTCTGGGCACCACCACCGGACCATTAGATATACTAGCTTATAATAGCATTATTTCAAATTTCAATATTCAAAGTGATAATGTCAATCAGTGATACACCTTTATTCAATGTTGATGTTGGTCAATGTGACCAACGTTCACATCACACAAGCTTAAATATATCCAATAGTTGCCAAAAGAAACATGATAATAATGCATTTTTTCATAGTCATAGAAATGCAAAGTAGAAAAAGTAGCATAGAAAACTCGTTTCATAAGGTACTTTGTTCTTTTGAGAAGGCTGTCTTCGGCTCTTATGGAGCTTGTTTGAGGCAACTCTTGGTATTATTTAGTGTTCGCCTTCATCAACGTAAAGGAGAGAATAAAAATAATTCGTAAAACCTGTAAATTGCCCGGCTCGGTCCGATTAGACGTGGCGAGTTGCGAGTACGATTCGATTCGCAATTAATGCGACGCACAACAGTCCGATTGCATCCGGTATAGATTCAAACGTGTTCAACTGGATCACTTAGATGTTCAACTTAAGTTAGTGGGTACTTGAATAACACCCTATATATGTAATAAACTCATGGGTTAGCGCTTCTCGCCTTTTTTTAACGCCACGTCTATGTAAATATATATTTTCATAAAACAAAACCAATACACTCTTTTTAAACCGTTTAATCTACTCGAATAATTGTTCTTACTCGCTTTTTTTCCTCCAAAAACTATAAATAAAAATTCGGTATGGAAAACAGATAAATCACGGAAGCCACCAAAATAAAATAAACAAAGCATACGCCTCTACACTTGCCGTTCCCATGTTGCTCGTAGGTTTTTCAATACTACCCGGTTATATACGCGGAATGAAATACATTATATACAATACATAAGGTAGATGTGTGTATAGAACTCTATGTGTGAATATTTTGCGTATAGAGAACTAAAATAGAAAAAAAAAGATCCGTGCCTACTACCTCCACCTTAAAAATAAACAGCCTGTTAACAAACGGGGCTATTGTTTTTCTTTCTGCTTCTCTATTTTCATTTCACGAATGTCAATAAATAAATTTAGCGTGCCCCTAATACTCGCATGGATAAAAATACGCGTTTTTATAATGTCCTGAAGCGTTTGATGGAGGGGTGCCTGTTTGTGTAAATTTAGACGTTTTTTTTTTTTTCATATCGGGGAAGCTTTGTGTTCCTTTTTATAAGTTGATTGTACGTTTTATGGAATGTTGATCAAACGAATTATAAATATATCTGAACTAGTCCACCAACCCTATTTTTTTTAGAAAAAACAAATAAAATGCTTGGAAATAGCTGGGGAACTCGTATCAAGTTAGTGGATTCCCACTGAAGGTATATGGAATAGAAGGTAGAGATTGTTTTGGCCTCACGTGGAAAGCAACACAGTAGCACCTAATAAAGTTAAAGTTTATGAGAAATTATCATCAGGTGCTTTATCGTTCATGTAAGGTGAATTGAACCATACTGTTCAAGCCGCTGCGTAAATACACTGGCCGCAATGAAGAATGCACCGAAAAAAAATTAAAGGCAATTAACCAAAAGAAAATTAAATAGCGCGTTTATGCTCAGGCGTTAAAGGTAATCGCAATAAAGGTTGGTAGCAGCCTTGCCATCGATTTGCACAACTAAGCGCTTCTAAAAAAAAATTGTTTGGGGGGGGTGGTCCTTCTGGGTGCGCCAGAACTTGTTCTACGTGCTTTACTTTGATTTGCGATCCACAGGTTCTAACACTGTAATACACTCGAATGATTAAGATTATGTCTACGCGCAATTTCCGGCCACGTTCGAAGGGGCTAATTGTTTATAAGGTGCACGTTCTCGTCTGTCAAGCATCAACTCACAATTGCTTGAAATGTACATTTGGACTGCAGCTGTCGGACTGTAACATCTGGCTCTTGTAAATGCTGGAAATCAATGCAATATGACAAAACTATCGTTAGAGTTGACCTTTAGAAATACATTTCTAAAATTTTAACGAAATACTCCAATAATTTGGGCGCATATAAAGCGGAGAATACAGGTAAGGAGCATGCCTAACGCACGCCCCTTCTTCTCATTATTTGCGTGGAGACGTGGGCACTACGGTACTTCGAATTCTATACTTTGCCTTTACCTTCTCGGAATCTTTTTCCAAAAGCTTGGGGTTACGCATGTTCTCCGGCCATAAGACAGGTTACTAAATATTAAACATATCCAATTCTCAAAAAGAAACGAAAAGCTGTTTGAATGCAAGCTTTTAAGCACTCGTGTCATGTCTACTCCGCTGATAATTGGACGACCTTCTACCCTCTAATTTCTTTGAGCCACTGGCGCCATTCCAGGTCCATAGTCAGCGTTCCTTCCCGCTATTAATTGCCTGACCCTAACCATTTATGTTTCTTCCCATTGGTCATGTCGAAATAAGAACTAGGTTTGGTCCCAAGTTTGGTTTTTATTAAATGGCATTTTTATTCTTGTAGTTAGTTAAGTTCAAATAGATTCTTGAACCTTAAAATTTAATTTAAGATAACACTTTAGAAAAACTTAATTTCTTCGACAATTGACTAGAGGAATAGCAGGAGAAAAAAGTATAACTTACTAAGCATCATGAGGAGTACATTGGCATTGACCAAAGTTCACAACAAATAGCAAAAAACGTATACAACACAATTATGACGCATCTGTTAGTGATAGTCGCCCAGGTTTTTTTCATCGTTCCACATCTTTCTATATTTTGTTCGTTTTCTTATGTTTTCTTTACTTTTTTTACATTTTCTTCCTGCGAGTTCATCCGTTTTAGAAAAAAATTGTTGCCTCTGCAATATTATAAATGCCTGCATGTAGGAACTATTTTGTATACTAATTTTGAACGTACTGACTGTAGGTGCACCCTTATAATGCTTAGTACGTTTTATACAGGATATCCTAAAAATATATGAAACTTCAGAGGACTGTTATTTATAGAATAACACAACTAAATTGTAAAAAAAAAAGAACACATCCTGTGTGGTATGTTTATTACATAGTCTAAATGGTGATGCAAATAATTTTTGGAAACCCCTTATTTTTGTCATGTTTTCCATTTTTTATTTATCAAAAATAGAATCGCTTTTACGTAGAAGACGGTGCTGTGTACAGCCATATGTTAAAGATATTAAAAAATAAGGCTTTGCTGGTAAATTTCGGCGTACTTTGGCAGTAATTATCAGAAGGCTGTTGAAAGAATTTTGCAAACTTTGCGCTTGACAACACATTAATGTTAATATCATTGGGGGATGGCTCAAAATGGCTTTAGTCACTGCAACCTTAAGAGTACCCTTATATGTATTATAGAGTAAGTGAAGGCTCCTAATAAACCTTAATACTACGCTAAGATCTTCATCCTTCAGTTCAGTAGATGCCAGAAATGATTTACTGAAATGCTGTTGTCGTGTGCGACTGATGGCAAAGCATTTGCATAGAATGTGTTCTGCCGTCTCTAGATTGAATAGGTGATATTTTAGGGCTGCATGACCTGTTAGAAATCCCACCAGTAATCCAAGGTCCGCTTTGCTGAACGATAGCACTATTTTTTTGGCTGTCTTAGGCCAGCCTGAGATGAATCCTTTCGCCTGTTTTTGTCCTGGAACATTTTCCCACTACGAGTCCTCCTATGTTTTAATTACTGGTTTTATATGGCTCTCTTGTAGGCCATAGAAGAAGTTAGGATCGCTGCTGCTCTAGCCAGCTTGTCTACCTTTTCATTATCTTCGCTCCCTTGTTGGATTGGGACCCATCGCAAAGTAACGTGGTTTTTGTGTCCCAACTGATTGTACAACATACAGTTATACAATCTTATTAACTATTTCTGCAGATTGCTCTTATTTTCGCCATTATTTTTTTTGTATTAAAGGAAGCAACCAATACGTTTGGACTTCCAGTTGTTTAAAAAACCTGTAGACGTGTATATTTCTTCTTGGACGTTTGCGAAAGTTCATTTCAGAACATGCTTTCTTCCTAAATATCAGACCAAAGAGTGATTGATTCCTTCTATTGCCGAACATCAAAAATTTATTCTTTCTTCATATTAAACTAAGCATTAAAATGAAACGCAGAGCACGTTACTGTATTATATCATTCTATAGATTGAGAATGTAATACACCTTCAGCTTATCAGCAAGCTGCATGCAAAGCAAAGAAGTATTTGCAGTGATAAGGAAATTAAATAGAAACGCGTACGTACGTCTGGAAATATGCAATGATGAAACACATATGAATGAGGTTGAATCCTAAATAAATTGGTGGCATTTCAAATGGATAAATTTACGATGCAATTTCAAGTATCACTAGCGGAATGACGTAATCCTAGGAATGCGTTTTTACGTATTTAACGTAAGTGCTCCTAAAAAATAATTAATATGCATATTGTTGGGACATTCTGCTTTATATGCTTGAGGAAAATAATTTGTTTGTGCATGTTAATTTTCTGTTGGTTAAGTTTTCTTGTATGTCATCTGTAACAATTAAAATTCCACGATTCTAACGAGCGCAGCTGCATATTGCTAAAGACATGTTCCGATTATTTAGTTTATTCGTTGGATCACTTTAATTTGTGTATACGTGGAGATTGCTTCCTTCTCGATAGAGTCTTCAAGCTAGCAAGAGATCTAGTGATTATCTCTATGAGAGCTCTTTTTCTTTTCCTCTCAAGGTGAGCACTTACGATGATTATATCTTATTATCTTGCTTTTTATTTAAATTGATCCCTGTTGTAAATTGTTAATTTTTGTATCATGGTCGTAAAGGCATTTTAATAAGATAAATTCCAATACCTCTGCAGCTTCTTTACTAAAAGAACCTAGAACGGCGTCGATCCATCTCTGTCCATTGAGCTGTATATCTCCATCCAACAAATGCAACGTACTCTTCATTAATATAAAAATGAAGAGAATTTGTGCGCTGGAGTTTTACGTTTCTTGTGGCACAGATTGTAAGGCTATGAATCTGAGGTGCAACACTTCTTGTTGATGTTAAATGAAAATATTCTCGCTGTTATGTACACTTTACTTTATTGTCTTTCGTGCAGAAATGTGTCAGTCGCAACGGTTAATGCAGAAGTCTTTTCTGTTTCGAACTTACTGCTAAATAAACCTCGCAGATGGGCGATATAACCAGAAAATTTTGTGCTGAAGACATTTAGTTGGTTCCACAGAGTAAATCCAGTGTTAGTAATACGCTTTACAAATTATTTGGAATTGTCAGGCTGATAAAATCATCTTTTTCCAGCAATCCAGGCCTAATCGTATTATTTCTTCTTAGGTTTAATGCGCCCGTCGTAAATGCTATTAAAACTTTATTTAGCAGGTGTTTTATTGGAAAACCTGTGACGAAAGGGATCTCCTTAACAAAAAATGCATAAATTCGAATTTTATTTTAATATTCAAGCTTATTTTTGCTGTATTCTTTATCTCACGTTAGCTTATATTATTTTGACATCCTCCTTTATTTACTTTCTTGTCTTGGCAATGATACAGTACAAGTAACGAAATATCCCATAGATCATTATAATTTGAATTTGTGTTTGTGCTTTCAATTTACTACTTGGGAGCACCACAGTAAAATTTTACTTTCATACGGTTTGGAGCTTTGTTCAGAAAGCTTCTGGCGTTCGGTTGTAATTTTTTCTTTTATACAGAGTGTCCCACCGGGAACTGCATCGAACGATATATGAAAAACTATACATTGAAAAATGCTTAAAACTTGCCAGTGTACTAAAGTCAGTTGTAATAGTTGTATTTAACAACAAATTAGGATTTCATAGAGTCTTTTGATTTGAAAGTTTAATTGTCGAACACGCTGTATGTTTTCGAGAAATTTATTCGGATTCTAACATTGCTCTATACGGTTAACAGTTCTGCAAAATTTCAATTTTCCGTATTAAACATTTTCATAGTTACAACAATTCACATGCACTCGTTCATTTCTCAAAAAATTTCAAATGCGGTTAGAAACGAATCTTCAAATGGAATATAATTTATTTTAAGTTGTTTCTACTAGATGTCACAGTGTGCTATAGTTGTGCTATAAAGAAGATTCCCTTATCAACCACAAAAACTTGCGAGACATTTCAACGTCTTCAACCACCTCCGCATACATGCATACGTGCCCGTGTCATCATCCCCGGCGTCGGTCTTGTCTACATTATTCGCCAGACGAGAGAGTACCGAGGTCGACCGACCGAGGAAATTGATAAAATTTCGCTCCGCTGTATTCACGCAAGCATCACTTCGTCGGCTTCGCAAATCTTGTTCGACGTGGCGAGAACCCCGCGCATCGCTCAGCTCCTCCTTTTTTTGTTTGCCTTTTGCTTGATTTCCTTCCTTCTCCGGCGATGACGATCTCCTTTCTCTTCGTCGATAACGGGACGGCTTGCGCTAGCCGGGGCATAATTCTGCCGGTGAACTTTTGACGTTCGAGGTTGCAAGTGTAAAATTGCGATGTACAGTACTTGGTAAGAGCGTTCGGGTATATCGTTTTGAATGAATATTTGTCACACCGTTGTTAGACATCAATATAAGAAGAAAAATCCACATAGAAAAATAAAATTACCCGCCAGTCATCAATAACTCATCTAACTCAACTAATTCAACTAACATCAACAATACATGGTCTTGCAAAAGTATTTTTGCGATAATTTTCGAATATACAACTGTATTTTGGAAGCATTTGAACAGAATTGCTTAGCAGATTCTTGTTTGAAATTTTTCGAATCTTAGGAAGAGCAATTTTAAAAGAGAAGAACTACGTGAAGGTTACTTTTTGTTTTTGCTGATGTCGACTTCTCAAACTTAACAGAGGGAATCGTAGATTATCCAATCTTCAAGCACCAGAAACACTGAATCCGGTAATTTTCTGACGAGGTTGATTTTTGCTGACGTCGTGTTGTAAACAGCTGGGGTATTCCGGACAGACATGGTTCTGCTAAATATTCGCGTCCCTTCAGTGACTGGTTCGACATGTCTGCGGGAATTTTAGTATTAAGAATATATAACCCGGTTTTAACACGTTGCAACATTTCCTTTGGCATTACATTTGGACACAGTTAGACTTCTTCATATGTTGTATTCTTTGCTTCTACTGCTGAATGCTATCGGTTTGATGTCTACTCACTCCCTGATACGGTGCTTTATTATGTCACTAATTAAGATTTCTCCAAAGATCCTATTTAAACAAGGCTTGTAAATATGGTATCCGAGACGTGTTGACAAACCGTGGAATTGGAGTCATCTCGGGGTGTTATTTTCTCAGATATTCATTGGAGTTCCGTAGTGAAGTATTTTGGGACCATTTTTATTCTTAATATTCATCAACGATTTATTCTGAGTTATATAGAAGCGTCAATTAAATTAACATCTTTTAACGATTGCAATGGTGCAACGATAGTTGATTTAATTAAGAAATGTTCTATGTATTGTCGAAAACTCCAAGAAACGCTCAATAAATCAAAATTTGAATCACCTTTCCAGCACGTAAGATTGTATTTACAGTGAAGCTGCGATACTCAACAAGTCAGCAGAACAAACCAATCAGTGACCGTTGTACACTGTCGTTCAGAGAAGTTCGGTCGGTTAGTAAAAAACATGAGAAGGTTACAGAAACAAACGAAACTAAAAACAAAATGCAATTTTATTGTATGTACAGGTTAAAAAGACAAAAATAAATAAATAAAAAGTTATTCTGGCCTAATATAACATACTGAACATTATATTTTTCATTTCATCGAAAAAACCTCCTTTGCTGTTAATCACCGCTCGAACTATTCTAGGCATTCTTTCGATCAGTTTTGTTAAAACGGATTGTGGAATATTAACACATTCATGTTGCAGAATATTCCGTAAATGTTCTTGTGAAGTTGGGCATATTTTTCGGATCCTCCTGTCCAGTTCATCCCACAACAACTCTATAGGGTTCAAATCTGGGCTTTGTGGGGGCCATGTCATTACTTTCAGGGTGTGCTGTTCTTCTTGCTGCTTTAGATAGTTCTTACACACTAACGCAGTGTGTTTTGGGTCGTTGTCATGCGTGAATGTAAAGTTACGGCCTATTATACGCAATCCTGATGGCACTGCATGATTCTGGAGTATTGCAAAATAATTTTCCTTCCTCCTTACACCCTGCACTCTGCATAAATCTCCCGTCCTAGCAAAGGAGCAACATGCCCACACTAACACAGAACTACGCCCTTGCTTCACTGTAGGCACAATGCAGTTCGGGATCACTTTTCGGTTTAGATCTTTGGACATAAACTCGTCGATTTTGCCCAAAAACCTCAAACTTTGACTCGTCACTTCAAAGCACGTGTTTCGAATCATCTAACGACCAATCTAGATGAGAACGGACCCACTGTAGCCGTTTTGCTCTGTTTGCCCGACGTAATAACGGTTTTCGAATGGCAATGCGTCCATGAAGGTCCGCTTGTTGAAGTCGACGTTTTACCGTACTCGCCGAAACTTGTTCTTCACGGTCGCGATTGACTTCGGCTGCTATTTGTGGCGCTGTTAATTTTCTATTGCGTTTGCTTAATAATACAATTCTCAAATCTTCAGCTTTTGTTGTTTTCCTAGATGCTCCGGGACGAACACGATTTTCTATAGTTCCAGTTGTTCGATATCGCTTTATGATGTCATTTACTGTTGAACTCTCATATTTATTTTTTCAGCAATTTGTCGCCCCGAATATCCTTCTTCAAACAGCGTAATAATGCGTGAACGTTTTTCTACACTGGTAGGCTTGCCGCGTGCTATTTTGAAGTAAATTTTCTTAAAACTTTCGCGCAAAAACGACAGATGCACACCAACACACGTTTAACAGTAAAATGAAGCAAATTTATATCTTTACGCCTGTGATAAATAAACAAGAATGATACTGCGGTATATTTCCTAAATGTATTGTTCGTTAATAATCCCCAAACGACCCGTTTCAAAAGATCGATACTTCCGAGAAATTCTTGGAATGATAATAAAAGGGACTTTATTGTGGTTGTCGCAATATTTCTACTTTACATAATAATTTATGGCTTTAATCCCTTAGAAAAGAGTGTAAGCTTAATATTTTTCTAATTTTATGTATTAATAATTGTATACAGTGTGATATAATAGATTTTTATTGTATGACCGAACTTCACTGAACGGCAGTGTACATTTCCATAGCTCCTCCCTCTTTATTTTATTTTCTTGCTTTCTTTCTTTTTTGCTGCATATTTTGGAAAAAAAATTGTTGCTTACGTATAATAGAAATTTATTTTTTAAAAGTTTTTCTCTAGATTACTCAGAAAAGAAATTCTCTTCCACCCACGCATTAAGCGGACGCGCTGTACGTAATACACATATAAAAAATATCTTACAGTGTTCCTAGAATTCAGTCATTTCATTACAAATACCTGGAATTGCATCGTAAACGTAATTTTGTTTAAATTAACCGAGTTTTATTCCGTCGAAATCGTGAATGTGGGTTCTGGTTTATGTTTCTACGATTAAAATGAAACAATGTGTTTAATCAGCACTTATACGTATTTGCGGGCGTATATTTTTCTTGTATCGTAAGCGTTTCTGTATAAAACGCTTATCGTGGAGACTCTGGCGTATCCAGGTTGTTGATAAACACATTTTGCATCTGCGTGAGTTATTTCCCGAGATACAGCCACATCTTGATTCACGTTGATACGAGATTAATGAACCAAGAGTTGTTTCCTCGACAGCAAGCTTAGCATGAGCTTGATCTAAGGTTTCTTATATACTTCCGCATTCAGCTTCTGCTTGTACAGATCTCGCCTTAATTGTTCGCTTGGAAACCGTGCCACATGCCTGCTTACATTCGTAAAGTTGTGATTCTTAACGCTAGTCTGGTACGAGGACGTTTTCAACCAACAAATGCCTATAGAAATGCTTTGTAGGTTTTTGAATTATGCCTTGGTCGATTGGTTGAATAATAGATGTAGATATTTGCAGGTAAAAACATGACCTTCACATTTTCCATCCAAAAGGAGAATCTCTCGGTTTTTCCTTTTTAAATTTCTTATCGAGATTCAGAAACCACTTTTCAAAAATTTCGCTGGTCATCCATGCATTTTTGTTCGATTCGTAATATTCAAGCTTAGATTTTACGTTCTTAAAGCATCGTGGAGTATCCGGTTTACCGATCATTAATTAAAGGCAGCTTTTGAGATCCGTCCATATTTTTACCATTTTACAGAATTTTAGACCTGTATGAAATTAGCCCCACTTCTCTTGAAATTCTACCGGCCTATTGTTCTAGATTTGTTCCAGATTGTAGTATTTCAAAAAGAAGTCAAAATTAGCCTAAAATATGTAAAAGAACTTTTTCACCCACTCCCGCTCTTTTCTCAAATCTATATTATGAAAATTGCTCCGAATTATTCCAATTGTTTGAAACATTGTTTCAGAATGTCAGACCTGTATCTCTTATATATCAAAAGGAATGCCTAAGAAACGAAATAAAAAGTGTGGGGTCAACCCCACTCTTTTCGAAAATCGAAAATGTGGGGCTGGATCAAAAAGTCGATTTTTCAATTGTGAAGGCCAATTTAGCTTTTTCTTTGAAATACATTGGAACAACGTAGAATGAACCTAGAATAACCGCCAGAATTTCAGTTTTCAAAAAAAAGCGGGCCTAACTTCACGCAGGCGGATCTTAGGTACAGAATTATCGAAGTATGAAATTATTTACTTTAGATTAGATAATTTTTCCCTTGACCCATTTTTCCCATCCTTGTACTATTTTCAACCCCCGTGAAAGGACCACCGATCTTCCCAAGAAAGAATGCCCGCACGGCGAGAAGTCTAAAAGTTCCTTCCCATTTACCCCATCTTAAAAACCGCCCATATATCACCCGCGTAGCGAGGCTAAACCGGAAAAGACGACACACCGTAGCGCCATCTATACTCTGTCCCCCCGTGGAACGGGCGTCGCGACCACAAAAGCGTCCTTTTCTAACCTCTTTTCCTCTCCCAAACCGCAGTTTCTATCTTCCTTGCCCCGCTACTATTCGGGCAAGGTCGTTTTCCACCGTTCGGCGGACCTCTTTGCCTTCCATAGCATAGGTACAAATTGACGGCAATTTCTCACCGGCGCTTATTGAAAGATATTTTTGCCTTATCTTGCATCATTTATTATCTATACTTTGGAAGGCGCGCGGGAGTGATATATGGCGCTCTAGCGTCGATTTTGTTAACGATTTATGGGATGTAGGCGGGCTAGGTGTCTGCCGTAGGTGTAAAAGATGGGGCTGGCTAGGGAAAAGAGAGTAGCTACCTACGATGAATTTTCGCACCTTGGTCTCGTGGTGTTCATGTCAGGTAATCTAATCTATTTCGATATTGGAGAAACTAGATTGTCTATCGACGGGCGTTTTGTGATAAACATGTATAAAAGATTCTACGCTAACTTTGTTTTTCTTTAGAGTCTGCTCTTACTTTTTCTAAACTACACTATATATATTATCAACGACGATGAAATTATAAACCTTCATTTGCCACGAGCTCCCTGAGTAGCGCAGCAAACCTTTAAATAATCGATATACCCAGCATTATCAGGTGAACCACGTACATCCAACAGCGAAGAGGGAAGTGCCCTCGGGTGTTCATATCAACCAGAAACTGAAGCAAAATTAAAAAATCACAACGCACAGATCGAATATCCTCCGATTTCAAGCGAACGTATAGCAACAACCCCATCGTCATTGTCGTCATCCGTCAACAACAAACTCTCGTTTTATGTCCCTCTTTCTCGCTCTCTTGTGGAGTCCCGCGTCCCCTTGCTGGCTGATTCAACCCTAACATTCGGTTCTCATCGATACAAATAGGTCGGCGATACCTCGTTGTGTATACCTCGATGCTGAGGGGAGGATTCCTATGGGAGATTGCCGGAGCCCCGAACAAAATTTCATACCGCAAAATGCATAGTTGTAGCGACGATGTTGCGCCCGCTAGAGTCGCAGGAGTAAGGGGGGCGAACAGCGTTGTCACCGACTTTCCCGTATAGTAGTACCCTGTACACCGCTAGGGAAATAAGATAGCGTTCTAATCTCATCCAGCTATCGAAGTAACCTCGGAGATATTTCCATATTATTTACCCTATATCTTGCTTCAGTTTTCGATAGACGTCTATCCTGTAGGTAGCCCTTCTATTCAATACTTTGTGCGTGTAGGAAGTACCGTTTTTGTATCTTTTTCTTTGAAGCTGGATTGGCTATTTCTTGTTTGCGTCTAAATACAAAACGAGACAAAAATTGCGCAGTTACATTGTTTCAAGAGCCCGCTAAAAGAATCTCCTTTATTTTTTTTTCAAACTTAACACTTTTTTCGAAGAATTGGATATTTATACCAAATGTAATTGCACGTGATGTGGATGGAGCTTTTCGTACGAAACTTTGAACTTAGCAAACAGAAAAAGAGTCTCTAGGGGCCAAATCTGACGAATAAAGTGGCTGGTCTATCAATTTATAAATTTTTGCTGCCCTTTCCTCAAGTGCAACGGTTTTTCCTCAAGTATGACCACGTTATTATTTTTCGTTTTTCAAAAGAGTCAATTAAGACATCTCCATGGCCATCCCCAAAAAGAAAAAAGGCAGTTCGGCCGGTAGGACAATCTCCACCTTTCTCGGAGAGGATTCACCCTTCGCAGTCCACTGTTTCGACGGTGCTTCGACTTCAGGAATACACTGCTGGATCTACGTTGCATCGACCCCAAAACTCCGGGATATTTCGCTTAAACTGCTTTGGAAATATTAATTCAAATGCGTTTTAGGTAATGAGGGAGCAAGCGCGGCGCCCAACGTGCAGTTAGCCTTTTCATTGTAAAATCTTCAGCCAATATATGACAAACATGTTTTTTCGAGATGCCCACAGCCTCTACCATCTTTCTAACTTTAACTCGACGCTGGCTTAACACAATTCGATGAACGGCTTTTTGCAGCGATTGGAACCATTGACCTGAAGTCATTCTTGATTCATGGGAAGTTAGTCATAATCTAATAACTCGATGCTTGTCTTTTGAGCCTTATGTGAAGTCGCATTATGATGGATATTGTAGGTTGGTTTTTGCGACGGACGTAGTGCTTCATTGTAAAAAAAACAGAAATCACCCCGACTAGACATTGTTGTTGAGATAATCCTCTTGCAAAGTAAAAATTTATTGCTTTACAAATTTGCTGTGGCTAAATCTTGGGTTTAAGTTCAATAATTACCGACTTCTAAGTTGGTAATGTCCTTGCCCCCGGCGATATGCAAAACTAAAAAGACAACCCTTGCACCATTTATGAACAAGAAATTCGGTAAACTTGGAATTACATAAAGACTTTTTATTAAATTACCTGTAAAGCAATTACACTCACAACCATAATCGCAATCAAAACCCTTCTTTTGACGACCGCATTTTCCACCTCATTTCCGCAAATCCGAGACAGAAGCTTGACTTTAGCAATTAAACGTCAAGCATCTAAATTAACGGACCGAGAAGACTTCCCGCTTTACCAGAAGCATGGCACTCGTCGGATTTCCATAAAATCTTATCGTTGCTCTACGTCCTCCGTTTCCGCAATCGCATGCTCGGTTACAAAAAGAATAAACCGCCCCTTTTAACCTTACCAACTGGAAGAACTTCACATCCGTCTGCATCTAATGTTAAAACCTGGTCGAAGATTAAAATCAGGAACAACTGTAGTTGGCCGAATAAAGACCGGACAATTCATGGCAGAACGCGAAGTCTTACTAAAGCTGGATGTTATTCGGTGATTTTTTTTTTAACAAAGAAGGACTCTTCCAGGTTTCAATAGAATTAGCGGTAAACAGGCATTACACGAAGAAAACGAAAAGAATCGGGGGAAATGAAAGAGATGGAACAAGGGAACGGATATGTGGAACATAGTGTGGCTGGTACTTGGCGGGGAGGACGAATTGGCTAGGTCTGATGGCGTCTTGCATTTTATCTCCGGACAAAGGATGGTCGCGATTGTTACAGGAAATAAAATTAAAATGAATTGAGTGTATGGGACACTCGTCTTTTGTTTAAGTTGTAAAGCTACGGTTTCCTCGCTAACAATAAGATCTCCTTTTATGGTGTACAGGGCAGTCTGAAGCAGCATGTTTATTATTATTTGAGATAAATGATTTATATAAAAACAATGAAAAGAAAAAAAAAATCGTACAAATAATTTATTGTTTTTCACAATATAAAAAGAATCAGGCAATGTGACGTTATCGATTCTTTCTCCCCATGACATCGATGACTTCCAGCAAACAAATTGTTGTATACCATTCAACATAAATTGCTCTTCAATCCTCTGAAGCGATGCCTGCGATACGTCCTATAAAACGAAGGAGACAAGCGATCATCATGGAAGTGCCTCATGAACGAACAAGTTTTGTTGAATTGAGTTCACGAGTAACACGAACTTTTTCTGTGATTGAGTCAAATTATGCCGAAGGATGCTTCTAGCTCAAGATAAGTCACACGCCGATCCTCTTCAGTCACATCGAGATTCTTTAGAACAACCGATTTTAGTCGATCTTCGCAAAATCCATCATTGGTGGAAGCTAGACAACGACGAAATTCTCTAAACCAATTGTAAATAATCTTGTCTGATGGTTCTTCATTATCAAAAGTTGAAAGAAGTGATTTGAGGCATTGTTGTTGTGTTAATTGAAAATCTTCGCGTGAAATTCCCATAAATTGTTTTTTTTAACACTCGAAGATTTAAAAAACCAGGTACCCACAGTTTTTGTAATGCAACAGTAAAAGATACATTGCTGGACTGTTACGTGAAGAAACTGAAGCTGATTTTATGATCTGCCCAAAGAATAATTTAAAGAAAATATAGCTTGAAAGTTTTGTATGGTGTGCTGTGCTGTGCTGTCTTTGATTAACACCATAATGTCTTCTGTTTAAACCAATTGAAAACATTAAAAACGGATGGACGTAAAGCAACCCCGAGACTGAGTTAGAAGGTGTCTCACTTCAAAATTTTGTTTCAATCAGCTTTCTTAACGAATTGTTAACATCGAAGGAATTATTCCAAATGAAATTAAAAATAAACACAGCTCTAGTTTGCTTCAATTATATGATTTCAATTGAACAAGAAAACAACGTCCTCCTTCGCCCAATCATTTCCTCCGCACAGCTATATACAGCGAACCGCGATTCTCAAAATGGAATCTCCTCTTCCGTGTAACGTAGATACATCGAGAATTTATATCTCGCTCCCATAAACAGGCACCAACACACATGCATACATTCGGAAAATAATAAACACGTTCCATCTTCCGGTGTATGACGACGACGCGGTACGTCTGGCGAAACGATGAAGACCCGATAAAATTCAATGTGCCCGTAAAACCGGAAGCGACATGAGATCGCGTTCTTGGCCTTCCATCTAAGCGGACACGTTCGAAACGATATTTTTCCGCAAGCGCTACGATCGCTACGAAACAATAGCGACGGCAGGACACGTTGTACGCTTTCCCATTGTGGTAGGAAGTAGGAAAGCCCATCAGGTGAGGTGCGGTAGGTAAGGTCGTACACGGTCGAGATCGAGATAGAATCGAAATTGCACGAAATATTGGGAAATAAAGCTGGGATGTTTTGATATTTTTTCCTACCTCTTGTGTAGCGATGAAGTAGAGTTTATGAACGCTTCGTTATACCAGTGGCGTAACTACGATTGGGTATTTTGCCATTTTAAGGAAAAAACTTGTATCTACCCAAAACCGACGACTTGATATTTACATTATCATCAAGTTGTAAAGCCAGTTAAAGAAATCCACCAGTTAGGGAAAGCAAAAAGTTTAATTTATGTAATTTTCTTTATTTCTTTTGCACAAATACAACTTAAATCTTCGATGTCCTGTCTATGTAATCGAAGGGCTCAGGATGCTGACGTTTAAAACAGTTTTGTTCAACTCACTTCGTAAAAATCAAAGGTATGACCATATTACAAGGAGCGAGTGCTTAAAGCAGTGGAATTTAAGCTGTTATGGACATCATTCTTGTCTCCCAAAATGCGATTCTTTAATCTTTGAGACGCTTGGTTAGTCGCAAATAGTTGTAGAAGTTGGATACTTGTTTTTTCTCAACATTTTGTGAATTAGTTTAAAGTTCTTCATATTCAATAGAGTGTTAAATATTTAAAATACATTGTTTTGATGCCTGGATTAAGTTGTTTTTATATTTAAAGGGATGGCAGGATTTAAAATGAAGTTGGCGATCTGAGCCTGCTTGGTTTGCAATGCCAATCTAGTTTGATGCAGTTCTTCACATCTCTAATAGCTTCAGTATCTGGAAAAAGAACACATTTTTCATTCTCTGCCTCTCCAATAAATTTCACTTTTCTAAGTGAAGTTACAACTTTTTTCTTTTCTTGAAACTGCCATCATGTAAGGTACCATTCATCCTTGAACAATGATATATGTCGCAAACTACTGTAAATTTTTTACCATTGGCTTCAATATAAATGAAATCATATAATCCTACGTTTGCGAATTTCATCTTTCCATTGTACAGCAATACCCACTTCAAATATCACGCCCCCCCGTACACCTCTCACTGGCATCAAACGCAACTGTGTGAGACGCGAGTGAGAGGTCTATGGGGGTCGTGATATCTGAGATGGACATCGCCGTAAAACATAAATGCGAAAGCGGAAGAGATCCCGTTTCTAGACACTTCACCGCCCTCTCATGGTGGTTCCTGTCAACGCGGGCAGCTCACCGTTATGTCTCGTACCTCCAATGATGCAGAAATGTAATTTTAGACAAGGCCGACAGACGATCTTCCGTAGAATAGTAGGGGAGGGTGAAAGGCGGCGATGGGGAGGATGGGAAGAGGGTTTGAAGAGGGGGATAAAGCGCGAGATGAGGAAAATGTACCGCGGAAAAGCGCAGAAAACAATGCGTAAAACACAAAGCTAAACGAAAGTTCTAAACGTTAGGGAGTTGTGGGCGTTTAAACTTGTAAGGAATTAAAGAAAAAAAAGGTGTATCTGGTGATTGGCGACTTTACTCTATCAATTTCAGAGCTGCGGATATTAAAAGATTCGTAAATATTTGATGAATGTTTATAATCTAGCTACTCCTCTCTACTAACTCTCAGTAATATTAGCATCAAAGTCCGATATCCTCGAATTGATTGAGAGAACATACGGGGGTAGTTCGACAAGTTTCGAGCTTCGACATAAAGATGGCGTTACCCGTGAAAAATAATCTAGTAATATAATTGCGCATGCGTTGAGAAGATGCTTTCGAAAATGTCGGTCATCTTCGACTTTGATTTGTTTTACAGTCGTTTGTGTTAGATGCTTAACGTTGTCTCATTTTTTTACAAAAGATTCTATAACCGATGGCCTGTTGCATATCAGCGATATTCTCTCCGGAGACATCACCGCACTATTCTGCCATTGCCTAATTACCAGCTACTTCCAGTGGGACAATACGTTTTTCGAACAAATAGACCGCGCAGCGATGAGCAGCCTACCCAGTTCAGTAGTACCCAATTTCTACATGGAGAAATTCGGACTAACTCTGGATACATCAGTTCATAAACCAACACCTGGTTACGCGTTGTAGATGATATTTTTGTTGTATAGATGGCAGGGAGAACTTGGACAGTTTCCTTCGGCATCTATATACCGTTCACCCAAACATCCGCTTAAGTTTAGAGCGGAGCGTTTCTGGTCTGAGCACGACTCGTAAGACGACTATTGAAGACTAACCAACGTCCTAAAGATGCCAACCACAACGTTTGGGAAAACATCGATCTCCACAGATCAACAGCCACGACCTAAAACCCGGATACATACATTGTTAGTACAAATTCAGACATCGGCCGTGAAAGGCTACAATTATTTGTAATGTTAGATGCTGTTTACGGGAACTTCGCACCATCATTTGCCACTGTTTTGGGCCATTTTAGGCGGATGAATTTAAACGTGGTCATATCAGCTTAATCCGTCGAATAAAGGTTAGAGAGATAATTGGGTGCCGCGTTTGCTCACGCAAAGCAGGACTGTGCCAAGGCGACCAGTCGAAATCAGCTCCGAAAAAAGCGAAGAGAAAATGATGTTTTTTTGGGGTAGCTATGAAGTTGTGGGAATCGATAATTTTGAAAATGGGAAAACAATAGCAGGAGCAAATTCAAGGCAGAAATTGGGAGAAAGGGAAAAAAATACACGAATTGAGTCGTATTGATGGATCACTTAGTCTATTCGCCAGATTTGGACCCCAGCGACTTGTTTCTGTTGCCTAGGCTCAAAGTTTCGCTCAGACGACAGGGATTTTCATCGAATGAGGAAGCCATCATATTCGTAAGCGTCTTTACCGCAACGAAAGTGATGGACTTGCAAGGAGATTACGTTGGGAAATAAAATCCGACTTGCCTAAAAAAACAAATACTTTTTGTGTTATTTTTCAGGCTACCCTCGCCATCTTACATAGTAACACCGGTCACCAATCGAAGAATGAGTACGGCACAAAAAACATAGACAATGACAAGAAACTACCAAAAGTCTAATTAACACCTTATACAAAAAGTAGGCAAAAAGAACGTACGCCATGTTGCGCTTATTAAAATTCTATTTCGTCTTATTTGCTTCTATCGAAACGTGTGACTGTAACAGCGTCGCAATACATCGGCTCCACCTAGTTTTAAATTCCCCGCATTAGCATACGCAAAAAGTTATCCTTACCCTAACTCGAAACTGTCAACACAACCATCCTCCAGTTCTCATCGAATTGAGTGCTTTTAATTTAGATTTCCCCATCAGTAACACTTTAATATAATACGCATCGGCATGTAACGATCACTTGAATACGGCCTCCAATCGACCGACATTTTTTAATTTGCAAAAATGTTTACTATATACCTACATGCTTGGTGCTTTCTTCGTTACTTTCTGTATACTTTATCTCGAATTGGATTCAACGTGGGACGTAATACACTTATTTTATAAACAGTAAATAGCGCCACAGCACCAAGAAGCTTGTGGTTGTTTTTTATTGTGAAGAGCAAAACGTATATGTACAGCATTTCTGGTGTACACTGCCGTTCAGTGAAGTTCGGTCATACAATAAAAATCTACTATATCACACTGTATACAATTATTAATACATAAAATTAGAAAAATATTAAGCATACACTCTTTTTCTCTTCAAACAACAAAAGCTGAAGATTTGGGAATTGTATTATTAAGCAAACGCAATAGAAAATTAACAGCGCCACAAATAGCAGCCGAAGTCAATCGCGGCCGTGAAGAACAAGTTTCGGCGAGTACGGTAAAATGTCGAGTTCAGCAAGCGGACCTTCATGGACGCATTGCCATTCGAAAACCCTTATTACGTCGGGGCAACGGAGCAAAACGGCTACAGCGGGCCCGTTCTCATCTAGATTGGTCGTTAGATGATTGGAAACACGTGCTTTGGAGTGACGAGTCAAAGTTTGAGGTTTTTGGGCAAAATCGACCAGTTTATGTCCGAAGATCTAAAACCGAAAAGTGATCCCGAACTAATTATTTTGCAATACTCCAGAATCATGCAGTGCCATCACGATTGCAAATAATAGGCCGTAACTTTACATTCATGCATGACAACGACCCAAAACACACTGCGTTAGTGTGTAAGAACTATCTAGAGCAAGAAGAACAGCACACCCTGAAAGTAATGACATGGCCCTCACAAAGCCCAGATTTGAACCCTATAGGGTTGTTGTGGGATGAACTGGACAGGAGGATCCGAAAAATATGCCCAACTTCACAAGAACATTTACGGAATATTCTGCAACATGAATGGATTAATATTCCACAATCCGTTTTAACAAAACTTATCGAAAGAATGCCTAGAATAGTTCCAGCGGTGATTAACAGCGAAGGAGGTTTTTTCGATGAAAAAAAAAAATAATGTTCAGTATGTTATATTAGGCCAGAATAACTTTTTATTTATTTATTTTTGTCTTTTTTACCTGTACATACAATAAAATTGCATTTTGTTTTTAGTTTCGTTTGTTTCTGTAACCTTTTCATGTTTTTTACCAACCGACCGAACTTCTCTGAACGGCAGTGTATATTGATAGTGCCATAACAAAAGTGGTTGTGTAATGTTGGGGTAATTTCAATTTATCTATCTAGTAAAATGTAGAAGATTCCAAATTGCAAAGATAACCGAAGACTACGGCTGCTTTCACTTACGCTAGTGCAGAAATTGGTGCAAGAATTTGACAACATAGGCTACGTTCATACAAGGTAGCGTAGGAATTAGCGTAAGAACCTAGCCTCAATGTATTTGTTGATACTAACAATTGCTTCTGTAGCACACAGAATTTCACGGAAACGTTGCATGGCATGTTTATTAGCAGTTTCTTCAGTAATCACGGCATGCAAGTTCAAAACTAAACGCAGAATATAATGTTAAAGTTTGACGTATGCATAGTTTCGCGTTACACTAATTTCGCGCTACAAATTAGATATTCCAGCGCGTTTCACGATAGCTTCGAAGTATTCTACTTACAGGAACAGCAGAGTAGTTAAATGTTGTTTGTTGCTGTAGAGATGTTAATATATTTATAATATACAGTGTGAAAGGTATATTTACAAAAAATTGCAATATATACACACGTGTCAAACTTAAAGAAAACAAGCGCTACAACAACTAATTTTATAAGAATAAGTTTAAATAAGTTTAATGAATTGACATGTATGATAGGGAGGATGATGAAGATGGACTTGGTAAATTGGGTCATCCTGCATTTCGTCTGATTTCCTCTATGCTTAAAAGCAATCGATCAGAAACCATGTAATAGAGATATAGTAAATTATTGTCTGATATAATTTTGTCCGTTCTCAACTGTAACATTTTGATACCCTTGATCCATAAGAGCAAGTTTCTCGTTTATTTTGAAACTTGTATTAATGCAAAGGCTCTATGAAAGGCACCACCACACTCCGCACTATACACACACAAGACCGAATTCGGCTGAAGATAAGGATCGACGCATCCTCGAAACAGCTGTCCCGGATTAATCGATTAAATTTTTATGGTGCGGAGTGTGCCGATACTTTTGTATTGTTTGTATTATCGTGCTTTATAAACTCTCTCGCTTAATCGGGCTTAATAACATGGAATAAGTACGTCCCATTTCAATAGTGTTAATCTCCTCCAACAGACATTTTTCTCTGTAGCTATGGTAGGAATCCGCTCTGCCTTGCAACTACGATACAAATCCTTGTCGACAACTACTGCTGATTACCGGTGGTAAAACGCCTCCTCGTACTCTTCAGCACTACCTTTATCCTGAGCATCTGCATTATTTTTCTTGCGCAGAAAATTGTAAAAAAAGTAAAAATGTAATTTCACGATTTTTTGGTTGATCATTATTCTACTTGCGACAGTCAATACAACTGAAAGATGTAATAGTTTTTATAAACAACTGATTAATAGTGAGAAATCTCGCCGAAAAGCAGTGGCAAGAGTGCTGGTTCCAAACAAGGATAGTTTTACACAAAGACTCAATACTTCGAAGTCGAGGTGAAACGCTTTATAAACACTAAAAACATAACACTAACTCTACGAACTAGATATAAAAAAAAAAGAACTGCTGCTATTATAAACGAAAAATCGCGAAAGACATAATCAACGTCACAAACATTTATTTATATTTTAAGCACCATTAAACAATATGGCCACTTAACGCATTCATTTAAAAACTTGAACTCTAGAGTTTCGCATTTGAAAGTTCTATAATTGTGGTCTACTGTATGACACGTTTCCGTTAAAATGGATATTAGATTTTGCTTACCCAGCGAAAAGAGTGCCGTTTAGAGAAAGAGACCGACCGAAAACGAGAGAAAAAGAAAAAAAAAAACACCGTACATTTCATTTCGACCGTACTACAGCACATAAGTTAATGGACGATGATGAAATTGGGTAAACAAGTAGCGCCTACCCTCCACATTCGACCCTCCAACTCGCAGACTAGCCGCAGTTCCTCCCATCCGCCGGCCCCCCT
Organism: Oryctes borbonicus; assembly: GCA_902654985.2. Classification (NCBI taxonomy): domain Eukaryota; kingdom Metazoa; phylum Arthropoda; class Insecta; order Coleoptera; family Scarabaeidae; genus Oryctes; species Oryctes borbonicus. The sequence goes on from LR736874.1 coordinate 3,572,840, forward strand.
CTTGCTCCCTCGACGCGGATGAAAAATCCAATTGGTAAATTAGTATCGACTATTCACGGTTTTGCATGTACACATGTAGAAATGATGCGACTAGGCTGTCCCCGAAGCAGTATTTTTCTGTATTTCATGTATATACGCCGACATGAAGGTAAACGTGTTTTGTTTGTTGGGGAGGGTTTTTTTATTTTTATTTTGATTCGGACGAACATGGGACAAAGCGTGGTTTGAGGTCAGTATGGATGTGTTGACTTTTTTTGTGAGTCCAATTTGCGAAATAGTATTTGCGGATGAATATTGGAAATTGGTATTTGATGGAGAAGGTATTATCTCTACATTGTTATGTGGAAGAATAGCACCTTTTATGTCGTCCTCTTCGTTATTATTAACGGCGTCTGGCACGTAAACAATAATATATTAGACAACACGTTTCATAAGATGACGGCGTCTGAAATTTGAGAAACGAGGCGAAAGCATGTTATTTAATGGTAAATATAAGCTAGACAGTCACTGGTGTTACAGATATACGCAACTTTAAGTCAGTATATCAAGCGACACGAAACCTCTCGTCCTGTGCGTTATTTACGGGATATTGCGTCTGCATCTAATTCAATAGTTTTCGTAAAAATATCAGCTCATGTACAAAATTCGTGATTTACTTAAGAAATTAAAAAATAAAGCGTCTTCTGGACCTGATAGGATGCCATGTAATTTGTTGAAAAAAGCATCAGATTGTTTAATTGCTCCAATTACTTTTTCGATTAATCAGGCATTTGAATTTGGTGTGTTTCCATCAACATTGAAAGAGTCTTGTGTCAGTTCTTTCATTTGGATGGGATGTGTTCCCAAATCCACTATACTCGATTAACCTTTACCACCTCTTTCGCTCTCTTCAATACTCCTTGCAGCAAATGCAGTACCTTGTTCCATTGTTCGCCGATAAACACAGCTCCTTCTATGGACGAGGAATTATGATGCTCGCCGAAAGATGGGATGAAATTGGGCAAAATGGGCAGTACGAGGTATGGCAATTAAATAACGAGACTGCTCTCAAGTTGGTATTGGAATGTAGTTGATCTTGAACCTTCAGAACCAGCTTCCGTTCGTTTTGTCGTTTCGTCTGCGTTAGTTTGCCTTTGGGCGTTGGTTGAAGCGGCCGCTCCTTAGTAGTGCCGCACTCGTGGTGAATTTAAGAATCAAATTCCTTGTGAAATGTGGTATTTGGTGGTGATGCTATGTCACGTGCGCGAGTTTTCGAATGGTACAAACGGTTTTCAGAAGTCGTCCCCGTCGATCCGTGGGTTCAAGAAATAAAGAAAACGTTTAAAAAATTCATGAAATCGTACCGAAAGACTGATGTTTGAGCGTTCGGATGATGGCAGACATAGTGAACATTAACGATGCCAAAAGTTTGTGCAAAAATGGTCCCCAAAAAACACTCACAACCATAAACACGTAACCAAAGCCAGAAACATTTGATTATGTTAAATCCATACTTGTTCCAATACAAAATACATAGCCTACAGCGCCTTCTTTCAATTTCTCTAATTAGTACAGCAACCGTATAATAATTTGTCAGAAATTTATCGGAACCAATTATAAGTGCTCTGCATCCAATTCCTCGCTAATAATGAGAGGGTATTAATAATTACGTTGGATCTAATTCGCTCCAGCGTTAAGAGACGACGCCTATACAGATATCACACAATCGTTCTCATCGCAATGCGCCATGTCGGATTAATAAAAGATATACACTGCCAATTAAAAACCTAAAAAAAGCCCCGTCGATGTTCGCTTGTTTCCGCCAACTGGATGGCGCGTTTATCGCCATGTCTATACACCGTTCTCTTCACGCTTGTTCTCATCGATGTAAACCCTTCTCCGCCTGATCTGAACCGCTGAAAGATTCGCCTGGCACGTTCCTAGATTCCGGGTCAATTATGAGCGGAGAAAAATGGAAAAAGCGATTGAGAATCGACGAATGGATTGATAGGACGTGAGGAATTCAGATCGGAAGGTTTTTAGAAAGGAGGGCATAATTAATTATTAGCATTCCGATAGGTGAAGTAGGCCAGGGAATTCTACGATTTCATTATTTGTTTTGTTTCTTTCATGGCTTTGCAATTAGAGGAAATAATCGGCAATGCAAATCGAAATGCGCTGCTGTTGTTAATGCGATTTAATTGCGGGAGTGAGGATGCTTTCGTAAACTGTGGTAATTGGTGGTAATCTTGATGGATAATTCTAATGCTAGATGAACAGCGAAAGCCTACGTTTTTAAACCTGATTCAATGTGTAGTGTTGTTTTTATGAGAACTTGGGCGATTTAGGTATTTTTGTCAACAGAAAATCTACATAAATAATAATAATGCGTATAAAGACCGTTCAATATTGAGCATCGTGCTGATGTCTCATTGCTTCTGATACCTTCACTCCATGTCTCTAATATCCTACTGAAATCGGTCACCCTGCTCTTCAATGACGTCATAGTCAGCAGGGAAAAACTTCCTTAAAAGCTTTCATTGATGATCACTCCTGCTCAAATATTCTGAAGAAGCCGGTAGCATGATCGGCGAAACGCCGAGCAGAGTTTTGGCACACGGCGAAACCCGGAAGAAGTTAATAGCAGTAACAGTCGTAGCGGCCGCGAAAGCCTACGCAGTGTTATTTGAATAATGATGTTCATTATGGTTTCAAACCAGTTTTAATTAGGGTTCTAATATGAGGACAATTAAGGCTCTAATTTGAGGACCAGCAAAGATACCTTGTTCCTTCTTTAACATACGTTTTTGATAGGCCAAAAAATTGTTCACTCAAGAATTGTAAACCTGTCTTGTCCTCGCTTTAACATATTACTTCATTAGACTAAATTTAGTGTGGAGTGGAGGTAACAAGATTATGTTGCCAGGTGCTCTCTTATTGGGCAGTTTGCCTTAACTCAATGTTGGTCTCTAGTTCTACTTACATAAAAAAAAAAAACGTGGATGTTTCGTGAATCCAGATTGCTAAACTAAAAGTAGGGCAAAACATTTTTAGATCGGCACATAGTAATCAGTTGTAAGTTTTGTAGCTTGCTATCGCGGGAAGAAGAATGGCTAATAGGATCAGAGGCATACAAGTTGCTGTAAATGTTTCTAATAGGCTTCAAGTCGATTGCTAGACATGACACGTTTCGTCTGATCTCATCTAAAAATGTTGCCTTTGTTATCAGATCTTGTAAAAGTTTCTATAATCTGCTTGTAATCAAAACCTTATACTACGCTGCTCTAAGGAATCGGCTGGAATACGCTTCTTTGGTTGTCGAAAAACTGGAAAAAAGGTCTTCTAGGTTCTTAACACATCAGGTTAATGGTACTTATCCCAATCTAGGCTTGTTTACTAAATTCTTGTAACTCACAACTTTCGAAGTCTCTGAGCGAAGGAGTATGTGTGGTACAATTTTTGTAAAATTTGATCCCTTGTACCACGCAAATTAGTTAATCTGGTACAGCTGTTTCGAGGATGCGTAGATATTCATTATCAACTATATGACCAAATTCGACCGATACTTGAATGTTGTTTACCGTACTGCCCCACAGTTCTTGCTATCATTATTCCCTAAAGTCTTGTATTTCGTCTGTCAATACTCGTTCTCACAGAACATTTAGAATCTTGGCCGAGATTTGTATCGCCAGCGTATCCATGTCTAATTGAAATGCATTATTCTTTAGTTTTATTTATTTCTTTCTTCTTTAGCTTGATATAATCAATAATCGACAATCGTTCTTGAAGATGTGCGTGAAGTTTTAGTAAATAATCATTTAAAAATCATGTAAATTGTATAATTACAAAATTTGCAAAGAGAAATTGTTTCTTCCGATTTTATTATTTGTAACTTCCAAGTACTTGAACAGAAACGCATTTAGTTACTTCTACGATTAAAACTTCCGTACCTCCATGCATCCCTTAAGCCACCGTAAATATATTCCCTGCATCCCGCCCTATCTTACCACCTAATGCACTTCGCCCGGAGAAACTTACACCATCACCAACTTACGCAAAAATCGATACGACATTCTAACCAAATTGATTAGATTATAAAGTTTCGAATGGATTCACAACGGGGACTAGTATCGTCTCCGTACGAAGACACTAAAGTCGGCGAGATGAAATACAGCCTTTAGATAGTAGATAAGATGAAATAGTTCGGCATAATTCAACTGATTTTAATTAAACGGCGTCGCCCTCCGGTTGTTTGAAGTTGAAATTTAATTGATATCCGAGATTCGGCACCGCGAGAGCCTGCGAGATACGAGGGACACCTTCTAAGATCTTCAAAAAAACAATGGAAAAAAATCCTTTTCTTTGTGTTTTGTCTTCGCCAATATCTTTATGGAAGCGTTCAACCAACAGGCCTTATTACCTCACAATATTCAAGAGTAAGTGTTAGCACAGGTACGTTGATGGCTCCTTTGTTATCTGTCCTCATGGACACGATTCTTTAAACAATTTCTTATGAATTACCCGGGCACACAGATAGATATGCCAATTTAAGAGCACGGTGTTGCCAATTCTCTTCTATCCAAAGGGCCATTTCAATTTCTGAACCCAATTCGCTTCCTCATGGTCTGAACCACATCACCGAAACTCTGATCCGCAATAATTATTCTAGAAAATATATTCAAGCTACCATTAATCGCTATATCAATCCGTCTTTACAGCAACCACCCTCATCTATTTCGTAAGCCACCGATCACATCAGCAAGATTTTCTTCACGAACAACCTAAAATCTTCAGACTCTCAAACTACTTTCATCAAAGACCGTAATCATCTGAAAATCTCTGGTGTCGACCAGATTCCATATTCGTGCGGTAATGTGTACATCGGTGTTATTTTTTTTTTTATTCCCCATTAAGCTTTATACAATTTGACATACGCATTTTTCCACTCTGAAGGTGTTATCTCCAAAACATGGTCTTTGTGGACTCCCAGCTTCTTGCGGTGGTAAAATTTTTTTGTCCATGTTCATCTTGAAACCTTTCCCTATAATACGCAGTATTGCCCAAGATCTGTATGATATGAAAGGAAAAATAAAAAAAGATCGATTTGAAGACAAAAAAATAATGTGCTAATAAAACACCCCACATCTAACGCATTTCGAGTCAAGAAAACAATATTCCACCTCCTTTCTATCCTAACAACACCACCCACTACCGAGCAACGCAGGACAGGATGGCACGTTCATCTCAACATGCAATAGAATGTAACTTTCTTAATTAATTGGGTTCTCTAAGTTACCGTCGCTTCGTTCCGAATACACACATCACCCTCCTCTTCAACACCCCCCCTTCGTCCTCCATCCCCTGTCCTACACCTTCCTTAAGCTTCTTCACATTGAAGACCGCTTCGATGTATAAAGGGGTTTGGTGTCGAGAAGATACCAACACTCGATTATGCAAATAACTCGAAAACCTACCAGGGCTGAAGTGGAGAAAGAGTTATTGGAGACTGTTAGGTGAACTAGCAAGACGAATAAACAAGTCACTCGAATTGTTTATTTCTAGGGAAGATGTCAAACGAGTTAGTAGACACGTGCCTCTTATTCGGCGCAGGAAATAAGTTTACTGGGGGAGAAGAGTTTGTTGTTGTTCGTTTGCGAGTTTGCTGGTAATTATATTGAGTTCGAAACAAAAGAACTGCGCGAACAAACATGTATACTGCATTTCTGTATATAAATTTGAGTTTAATCTTAAATACGGTTAGTGTGGATATAGTATAAGTTAAAATGATTTCCTGGTGTTAATTAATGTGTTAGGTTGAAGTTACAAAGTGTTAAATAATAAGAAAGAACAAGAAGGTTGATCTTTCATAGGAAAGAGCACAGTAATGGTTTCTCCACTTTGGAGAATTGGATAATTTTTGGTATACCTGTGATTTACAGCATATTCTACAAGATTTAACAAGTTTCAAGAGGTTAGAATCTTTTTTTTTGTTAGTCTTTCTTACTAAATTAAAAAATTACCAAGTGGAAAAGCCTTTACTTCCTCTATGGGAGGATTTTAAGAAGGAACAGGTTTAGCAACTCAATTTTTTTTTCAATAGCAAGCTAAACAACAATTAACAATAAATTGCAGCCTGGAAAAAAATTGCTGTCTGCCGGAAGCTGCTAAACAGTGACCCAATCTATCTTAAAAATATTTTTTTTTACATATTGCAGCTCCTCGACAGTAATTCCATTGGAAGCTTGAAGTATTCCAGTTTTTAGTTGCTTTAATTCCCGAGGCATGTCTCTAATATTATCAAGCACTTGAGTAGCCCGATAATCCCAATAAGAAAAGTCCAAAGGGGTCAAATCTGGACTTTTAGTTATTTTAAAGGTCCAAACCGCCCAATCCATTCATGCGATAAGTGGATGTTTAAAAATTCTGTGATTTTCGTGTACTGTGAGCAGGAGCTCCATCTTGCTGAAAAATTATTCTACCATTTATTGGAATTCTTTGTTTAGCTGAAAGAATTACGTTAATTAGCTATTTTGGACTATTTAATGACCCCTCTATAAAAAGAAATGGGCCAGCTCTCACGTTCACTTTTTGAGGCAACAGTGTACGTGTTCCTTGAAAGACGCTTGCATTGAACATAAATGTTGTCTCATGAGAGAAAAGAAATAGATTTAGAACATTTGGATTTTCATTAGTTCTTCTCTATATTTAATCTAGCAACTCAAACCAATTATCTAAATTCTGATAATACGAGAGAATAAAAAAAAAACTGTTAAATCTTGTAGAACATGCTGCAAATCTCAGGTGTGCCAAAAATAGAGTGGAAAACCTATTAACACGAAATGAGGTTTCTACTATGCGGGATCCACAAAGAGATGCACTGTATACTGCTTGCTTATTACTCTACCGAGAACTAACGAGTTTCTCTATCACCTCAGGAAGGCGCTAGAACATACTATTATCTATGCATCGCTGGTTTGTTAAGCAGTCTCTCGCAAAGTCTTATTATATCATTCGCACTCTATCAGTGCAACCATGTATGTATTCTTAATATAGTATTTCTTGCATTTCGTTTAGCGACTGTAAGAATTATTCTTTTTTTCATCAGGTTTAGCTAAATGTATTTTTGCAACAGTTCAGACAAAACGGTTAATGCATTAGGTGAAAGTATGATTAACATTGGTGTCTTCTACCCAGCAAAACCATATCAAATTGTAAATAAGATGCTTGGGCGAGTAGAATAACCAAAGAAAAGATGATTTAAGTTTCGAGAGCTCCACAATCTCCTCAGATTCGATCTCAACGTATTTAGTTTACGTATATACACTGCCGTTCAGAGAAGTTCGGTCGGTTAGTAAAAAACATGAAAAGGTTACAGAAACAAACGAAACTAAAAACAAAATGCAATTTTATTGTATGTACAGGTAAAAAAGACAAAAATAAACAAATAAAAAGTTATTCTGGCCTAATATAACATACAGAACATTATATATTTTTTTTCATCGAAAAAACCTCCTTTGCTGTTAATCACCGCTCGAACTATTCTAGGCATTCTTTCGATAAGTTTTGTTAAAACGGATTGTGGAATATTAATCCATTCATGTTGCAGTTCCGTAAACGTTCTTGTGAAGTTGGGCATATTTTTCGGATCCCCCTGTCCAGTTCATCCCACAACAACTCTATAGGGTCCAGATCTGGGCTTTGTGGGAGCCATGTCATTACTTTCAGGGTGTGCTATTCTTCTTGCTCCTTTAGATAGTTCTTACACACTAACGCAGTGTGTTTTGGGTCGTTGTCATCCATGAATGTAAAGTTACGGCCTATTATACGCAATCCTGATGGCACTGCATGATTCTGGAGTATTGCAAAATAATTTTCCTTCCTCATTACACCCTGCACTCTGCATAAATCTCCCGTCCCAGCAAAGCACCACACTAACACAGAACTACGCCCTTGCTTCACTGTATGCACAATGCAGTCCGGGATCATTTTTTCGGTTTTTCGTTTCTTCGGACATAAACTCGTCGATTTTGCCCAAACACCTCAAACTTTGACTCGTCACTCCAAAGCACGTGTTTCCAATCATCTAACAACCAATCTAGATGAGAACGGGCCCACTGTGGCCGTTTTGCTCTGTTGTAATAAGGGTTTTCGAATGGCAATGCGTCCACGAAGGTCCGCTTGTTGAAGTCGACGTTATACCGTACTCGCCGAAACTTGTTCTTCACGGCCGCGATTGACTTCGGCTGTTATTTGTGGCGCTATTAATTTTCTATAGCGTTTGCTTAATAATACAATTCCCAAATCTTCAGCTTTTGTTGTTTTCCTAGATGCTCCAGGACGAACACGATTTTCTATAGTTCCAGTTATCCGATATCGCTTTATGATGTCATTTACTGTTGAACTTCTCATATTTATTTGTTCAGAAATTTGTCGCCCCGAATATTCTTCTTCAAACAGCGTAATAATGCGTGTACGTGTAATACGTTTTTCTACACTGGTAGGCTTGCCACATGCTATTTTGAAATAAATTTTCTTAAAACTTTCGCCCAAAAACGACAGATGCACACCAACACACGTTCAACAGTAAAATGAAGCAAATTTATATCTGTACGCCCGTGATAAATAAACAAGAATGATACTGCGGTATATTCCCTAAATGTATTGTTCGTTAATAATTCCCAAACGACCCGTTTCAAAAGATGGGCACTTCCGAGAAATTCTTGGAATGATAATAAAAGGGACTTTATTGTGGTTGTCGCAATATTTCTACTTTACATAATAATTTATGGCTTTAATTCCAGAAGAAAAGAGTGTATACTTAATATTTTTCTAATTTTATGTATTAATAATTGTATACAGTGTGATATAATAGATTTTTATTGTATGACCGAACTTCACTGAACGGCAGTGTAGATCAAGACTAATCGATGTCCACAATTGACATCCCAGTTATTAGAAAACATATTGTATTCATCGTATGTAATAACCAAGATTTGCTGGTTCCAATTTCCCTACCAAGCACTGACAGTTAAGGTTGACCTAAAAAATATTCAATATGACGATCATACTTTTGACTCCTTATTCTAACAAAATTACAAACTCTACGAAGTGTATCCTCATTTGATGATCTTAGCACGCTCTGCACCCTTTGTTCTAAAATTCCCCGAGATTCTGGCTGTTCCAATTTAAATATTTCCTCTTTAATCGTACCTCATAAGCAAAAGTCAAGAGGGATAACGTTGCGGTATTCCTCTGGCCATTGCTCTTCGTCAAAATGTGGTCACAGTGTTGTATACAGAAAAAACCTCTTGCTGTAATAAATGAAGAATTGCGATATATATTAGCAAAGTCAGAAATATTTCGTTATGGTCATTACTAAAATGAATACAACATGAATATTATTGTTCAGTACTATGGTTATAATCTTATCATCCCATAAGGGTGTAATAGCCTTAATTTAACGTTGAGTTCCCATGATACAGTCTCTTTTAGTTTTTGAGTTATGCTCCGAAAAGTTAAAAAAATCAACGGAAATTTCCAAAATATTTACGAGCTCTAGCGCATCAACCGTGTCAGATGGAGTGTTATCCTTTTTCTAGATTGATTCAGCTTCGCAAAATTTTCAAATAAACTCTTATTTAGCCGTTCAATGTTTGTGGTTGGGGAGTTATTTGTATATCTCGAAATTAGAAGGAACATGTCAAGAAGTGTCCCTTACAAAAATTTTACAAATTTGAAAATTTAACAACAGTATCATTTCTGCTAGATTTTGAAGTATAAAAATCAGATTGGCGATCTTCCCAAAGCTCTTTAATACATCACAATTTCACGTTTTAAAATCGCCTCCATTTCTAGTCATCTTCTAGGCAAGTTAAGCGTTTTTTAAACAAAAAATATATTTTTTATATATTTTATATTCGATAAACACTCCCGAATATCTCCAAACAGCTTCCGTCAGAAATTACAACATTGGAAAATTTTGCCCGATTTCGGCACTCGGTTTTTGTACTTTTTGATCAAGGATCTTCTGAAGGCTTTTATACGATCAACAGAAACTTCAACAGCGCGTTTATTTATTATTTATATTAAACGAACCCGCGGAATCGATTTATTGAGCACCCATGATGCAATCTTTTGCACTTTTTGAGTTACGCCCCAAAAAAGTTCAAAGCTCTAGCGCCTCAAACGTATCAGGTAGAAGGTTACCCCATCTCTAGATCAATTCAGCTTCTCGAGATCTTCAAACAAACCCGCACTTGAGCGCTCGAAGTTTTTGATTGGGGAGGTATGTTTGTGAATCGAAGAATCTCAGTAAACAAAAATGATCTTCTGAAAGTTACAACCAAAGACTTCCTAATTTATCCTCCGTCATCTAAACAGATTTAATTTTAAAACGTCCCCCCTTTCCTAACGACTTGCTAGCTATCACACAAGCAAACATCACGTAAATATAACATTACTTAAATAGATTTTTTATTGGGAGCATTCTTACGGGTACGTCTTCACATCCAGAGGATGTTTAATGTTTTTTTCCTCCGAAAAGGAGATGTAGGAACAACAATTCGGGATTGTTTGAAGTAATATTTATGGAGATAAAACAGTGAGATTGTTTATTTATCGATCTGAACATTTCGAGAAAGATTACGAGGTGTTGTAACAACGTTTTCATTTAACTGCGCTTGTTGAAGACCTCGTTGACAATCGTATGTCGTTTGTTCGTGGAGTCGTGGTTTCCTTATTTTCTATTTAGAAGTTGAATTTGATGAAATTTAGCAAAAAAAGAACTACAAAAGGTCCGTCTAGACGCATCTGAATTGATTGAAAACTATAAATATCAACTTTTCCTCGTTCATCCGTTAATTTTTTGCAATCATTTCGCCGTGCAGAGATTTTCGAAATTAATTATCAGGAATAAATCACCATCCTCAAATGCGGAATGGGGTGGGGCTCGCGAACACTACGGATCCAAATACAATGAATGTTGTTATGAATACGCCATATGTCAATTGGGGGAAATAAACGTCATCTGCTTCACCAATGGAAGAAAAATTTGAATTTTGATATAACGAGGATGTAACGCGCAATATCAAGGCGATAAATGACGAATCACTACGAGGGTAATTTGAAAACCTTCAAACTTAAGAAGGGCAATAAATAACACGTTGGAGGTCTTCTCTTGCAATTTGAATATTGGCGAACACCTTTATTGCTCTCTTTTACCGATTATATGGTTTCTTCCATCAAAGCGTACATTTACGACCACATGGGTTCTAGAAGTTCGAGGTTTGGAACTGGGTCTTCCTATTCTAACTCTGGCTTCGTATCCTTCTAATTTCAGGTAAGGAGCAGCCTTGCAGCCCTACAAAATTCTTCTATGGGTAATTGATTTTTGTTCAACTTTCTGTAAAGTAAGCAAGCACTGGTAAGAAGACATAAATGTGGATGGAGTTTTTGAAATAATAACATACTTTCCACGAGAGGCTAGAGTCAGTTAGAAGTAAATGTGTTCCGGGATTGAACCGTGTCACGGTAGCTAATTGAAAACTCAATGTTTCCCCCACAATCATATGGGGCTATGGGGGCACATGCGGGTAATTCCACGTGTAAACCACGCCAGAAGCGAAAATAAGTTAGTGGGAAGCAACTAACTAGTGGCGAAACCTAACGTAACACTATCCAAACCCTCAACATGTTTAGTTTTAACTGATTCTAGCCGTGGAAGTCTACGTTATGAATGCCTTTCAGTTAGCCTGGAACAATGCAAAAGGCTAATGGATGAAAAACTTCGGGCTTCTGGGCGTTTATCATGTATTTCCCTATTACAAAGTTGATTAAAGGTAAAAGTAACATTTTCTTGTGAAAAAAAAAACATCACGTATTCCGTTAAACCAACCAACCTTAGAAAACCAGGCTTCGTAAAAACTCGCTTTATAACAACAAAGAGAATTATCGTCCTATTCCAGCTTGAAACATGCTCAACTAGTAGACGTGTGTATTACAGCCGAGTGAAGGAGGATCGATTGCAAGTTGTGTGACCTAATTTACAGTTATAATGTATACAAATACATTACACATATTATTTTCGTCGTCGTACATATATATATATATATATATACGTATATACACTGCCGTTCAGTGAAGTTCGGTCAGACAATAAAAATCTATTATATCACACTGTATACAATTATTAATACATAAAATTAGAAAAATATTAAGCATACACTCTTTTCTAAGGGATTAAAGCCATAAATTATTATGTAAAGTAGAAATATTGCGACAACCACAATAACCACTCTTTTATTATCATTCCAAGAATTTCTCGGAAGTACCGATCCTTTGAAACGGGTCGTTTGGGGATTATTAACGAACAATACATTTAGGAAATATACCGCAGTATCATGCTTGTTTATTTATCACAGACGTAAAGATATAAATTTGCTTCATTTTACTGTTAAACGTGTGTTGGTGTGCATCAAAATTTACTTCAAAATGGCACGTGGCAAGCCTACCAGTGTAGAAAAACGTTCGCGCATTATTACGCTGTTTGAAGAAGGATATTCGGGGCGACAAATTGCTGAAAAAATAAATATGAGAAGTTCAACGGTAAATGACATCATAAAGCGATATCGGACAACTGGAACTATAGAAAATCGTGTTCGTCCTGAAGCATCTAGGAAAACAACAAAAGCTGAAGATTTGAGAATTGTATTATTAAGCAAACGCAATAGAAAATTAACGGCGCCACAAATAGCAGCCGAAGTCAATCGCGGCCGTGAAGAATACGTTTCGGCGAGAACGGTAAAACGTCGATTTCAACAAGCGGACCTTCATAGACGCATTGCCATTCGAAAACCCTTATTACGTCGGGGCAACAGAGCAGAACGGCTACAGTGGGGTCGTTCTCATCTAGATTGGTCGTTAGATTATTGGAAACACGTGCTTTGGAGCGACGAGTTTATGTCCGAAGATCTAAAACCGAAAAGTGATCCCGAACTACATTGTGCCTACAGTGAAGCAAGGGCGTAGTTCTGTGTTAGTGTGGGGATGTCTCTCCTTTGCTGGGACGAGAGATTTATGCAGAGTGCAAGGTGTAACGTGGAAGGAAAATTATTTTGCAATACTCCAGAATCATGCAGTGCCCTCAGGATTGCGTATAATAGGCCGTAACTTTACATTCATGCATGACAACGACCCAAAACACACTGCGTTAGTGTGTAAGAACTATCTAAAGGAGCAAGAAGAACAGCACACCCTGAAAGTAATGACATGGCCCCCACAAAGCTCAGATTTGAACCCTACAGAGTTGTTGTGGAATGAACTGGACAGGAGGATCCGAGAAATATGCCCAACTTCACAAGAACATTTACGGAATATTCTGCAACATGAATGGATTAATATTCCACAATCCGTTTTAACAAAACTTATCGAAAGAATGCCTAGAATAGTTCGAGCGGTGATTAACAGCAAAGGAGGTTTTTTCGATGAAAAAAAAATATAATGTTCTCAGTATGTTGTATTAGGCCAGAATAACTTTTTATTTATTTATTTTTGTCTTTTTTACCTGTACATACAATAAAATTGCATTTTGTTTTTAGTTTCGTTTGTTTCTGTAACCTTTTTATGTTTTTTACCAACCGACCAAACTTCTCTGAACGGCAGTGTACAGACATGAATTAAATTCAAACGCATTAGTAGACGTATGTATTTATGTACATATGTATATACGTCTACTTTTGTGTGTGTATACCATTTAATACACCTTTTTTTCTAGATTAATGAGCGGGTAAAACCGTTAAAGTTATTAAATGTATATTAGTGTTAATTGAAAAAGGCTTTTTGTGCTCTGCGGACAAGAAATAAGTAGAGCATGGTGCAACGAAAAGCAGCGCCGTAATCATAGACGTATGGCAAATGAACTGATTTTTTTAGTGGTATGTATAATAAAATGTAATAAACTATTAAAATTAATAATTTAAAAAACTTTCTATTATGTTGGACTTGAAAACAATCACGTTGCGGGTGCCACCATGCGTGTATCCTACCTTGCTACCTTCGCTCTGTTTTGATGGAATCGCTCGCCTTGCTCTTCACTAAATTCGCCGAGGTTTTCCGGGAATCTATCCAAATGGTTATGCAGAAAATACTGATATTAGCATCCATTCTCTTAAAATTAACCAGCATATTTCGTACGAGTTCTTCGTAATCCTCTGCCTTGTTGTTACCCAAGAAGTTTTTAAGCACAGTACCAGCCTTTGAAAAATTGGAGTCGTTAGTGAGCTTGCGAATTTGAGGACCATAAAAAATTCCAGCCTTTAATTTTTCTGAACATAATTGGGGTGCGATCTACAAATATATTTAAAGCAAGGCTTTAACAAATTGTTTCATGAGCCCCAGTTTCCTGTGAAGTGGAGGCAAAACGATTTTATCCCTGTCAAGCAAAGACTCGTTTATGATATTCGCTTCGCCTACAGTTAATTCTTCCCTAAGTGGTCATTTCTTTTTCGTCCAGTGATCTTGCTTTGTTATTTTTCATATCTGATCGGTGGAATTGAGATGACTGCAATTGTATATTATTTGACGTACTAAAGCAAATGGGCAAACATTGTTAATGAAAATTTTCGCGAATTTCTTTAAATTGAACCATTGTTAATGAAATTCGGGATAGCTTTCACGTTATTAACGTTCTGTTGAAGGGGAGTGGTTTGAATAGAAATCTAGTATCTACCAAGGAAATTCTCAATAACCTTGGTGTCCATGTAAGGGACACTTCATGCTGCAACAGTAAACCGAATGGAACGACCTTTAGAGATAAGTAAGCAACGTCAGCGTTACCTACGAAGGCCAATTATTTCCTATTACGAAGGTACATCAGGCAAAAATGAGAACTGTCGAAATATTTTTAATTGTTTCAACAAATTTAAAGGTAATTAGTTCTATTGGCAAATGCAGAAGATAGTGAAGGGAACAATGCACCATTACAGCAGACTAGTGAACAATACGTAGATTCATCTTTGATTTTTCCAAGAAACTTATCACAACAATTCTGAATGACTGTGATAGAGTCACAGTATGGACCTCCCACTATTCCACCTTCTTTGGAAATGAATTTCCCTCATCCAATGTAATAATCATACCGTGGATTGACGACCGCCTCTATCATTTAGCATGGACGCTCCTAAAGAATCGTGCCGGTTTACACACTTTCCTCAATCAAGCCTCTTCGGCTTTCACCTGTCGTTAATGTGTAATGCAAGAAACAGGATGCACAAAGCATAAGCAAATGTAAAACTACAGGATTCATCTTTACAAATTAATTTGCATTTGATTAACGAACATTTTCGTGATATTCCTCAAAAAATAAAATACTTTGAATCACAAACTATACAACTAAAAGATGGAATTGAAAGATGTCATAATAAACTAAATTAAGGAATATTTCTGGTGATTTTTATGCTTCTATATGTAGAAATATCGATGCAATTTTTACCCGCAACCCGGATTTGTCAATATTAAAACTGTTGTGCTACGAAAGTAACGAAACCTTTCTCTTTCTTTTTCTATATTTGAAGATGTTCAAACAAGTGAGCGAACACATTTCGCAGCAGAAAAATTTAGAGTATGTTTTAGTGATTAATGTTAATAAACCACTTCTGACATGATATCTATAAAATATAGCTTTAGACATTATTTATCTTTATTTTTGCGGCATTGGGAATTAAATTATGCTTTCCGTTTGATGCATCTACGCCTCTGATATTAGACAATCTGCAGCAATAAATCTTACGGGCGTCTGAAGATTGCTTACAATCATGGTTGCTAATAAATCTATTCTCTTGGCCTCATTTGTTGCTGTTCTTCTTCGATTTTTACATTTACCTTCGCGAAAATAAATGAAATATTTCTAATAGTAGGAAAAAGATTTTTATTGAAAGTTATGGTAGTATGAACAACGTTTTAACGAATGTAGAAAGATAAAGGTATTATTGAAAAGAATGCGAAAATTATCAGAACAATCGAATCTGTTAGACCATCAGCACCAGAATCACTAGACCTAAGCTTGCCGCTCTTTCCAGTCTTCTTAGTATTATCTTTGGGTTGGCTGCTAGGGCCGGAGATCTCTCCCTTGCGTTGCTGATAGTCTCGTAGAAGTTCCGCCATGGAGTATAGTTGCGGCGGATCTCCGTACACGATTCCAGCGGCCATACCAGTGCATACCAACACATCACCGTACTTGCAAGGCGGAAAACAGTTAATATGAGCTTTAGGCTCCTCCGCGGAAACGATCATCTTGACACCCTCATAGTTCGCGTAGCAGGGCTCGTCATCAAACCGAGGGGAGTCGAAGGGCGTCGGCATGACCTTCTTGGGTCCCTTTGCGCGAGTCCAGTAGCTGAAGAGATTCGTTTCTTTTTCTAAGAACGTCGAGTTGCACGTAGCTAACTGGCAGAGGCGCGGGTTGGTGCCTGGATTGGACATGCTAGCCACGACGGTCTCGGTTAGCAGGATGCCGCTAACGTTACCTTCGGACGTGGATACAATGTAGACCACTTCAACGTAGTCGTCGCCTATTGCTTCGTAGATCTCCTTCTCGTATTCGTCGTCTATGTTTGCGGAATAATCCTCTATCCTGGTCTTGGTCTTCTTATGTGGCTTTTCCGTTTTATCTGACTCGTTAGCTATATGGCCGGCCTCCGCTTGGTACAACACGGTTATGATTAATACCAATATAAACGGTAGAGGTAATCTCATTGCATTGAAATTATCTTCGCAAGTTGCTGAAATTGACGGCTTCTCAATTGACAGTTTCGCAACTGTCAACGAATTGTTCGTAATTTGTTTGTTTACTAGGAGAAGCTTCATCGTATACAGTCGGGGAATCAGCGCAGTGCTTACTCGCTTAAATAAAATCCCAACTTTTCGTATAGAACGTTGTTACCTTCCTTGAAGGAAACGAGATATTTTTATAGTTTTCATAACGAGCTTATCTATAAGACGTTCCATAATCTTACAGATGATCCGAATATGCAGGAGCAACTGGTGCATTACGTCTGTCGAGCTGCAGAACACACAATGTGAGGTCGGCATTACGTGAAAGTACACTTTTGGCTGAACATTGGCTGGCAACGTGCTCGCACACTTTCCTCATCTTTTGGCGAACGCTCTACTTTTGTCGTGTACCGGACTTTTAACAAACATTCCGTGAAAATTGGCTGACTGCATGTTTACAACGCTTGGCAGCTGATCTTCAGCCGGCGCGGCACCAAGTGCATTGTTTCATCCTCGATTTGTTTATGTCACTTAAGTGTTTACTGCCAAGCATCATTTTCCGATTGTTGAACAACGGTTTTGCTGACCGATAACCAACGTTAGAAAAGTACCATTGGTCTTGTATACTTTACAGACACTCTACCGAGCGTGACTAACCGTCACGGACATTGCGCCGACCGTAGCTTCTAATGCAAATAAAATAGAATTACAACCTATTGCTGCAAGGGTAGTCTGAAAAGCTTCCGTCCAAAGCATTCAACGTTAACCAAGTTGATACGACGTGTTTAAATTCAGTTGCCCACAACTTTTTATGTGGCAAATAATGGCGCACAGTCCCCGTAAACAGCGTCCAAAGCGGCCTTAATTTGCGGAGACGTATTCCCTTTCAAATGCAAGGATTTAGTGATGGCTGCATATTCGATTCTTCCCATTTTTAAACAACTAAGCTCTTATTTTCAAAAGTATTTTTCAACGCATGAACAATTATATTACCAGAATTACCATCTTAGTGTTAAGACTAGAAACTTTTGAGATATCTTCTTTCCGAACATCCAACAGTTACGAGATAACAATACGTAACCTTTGTGTGTGTTAGGATTACAACAGAATGCAAATTGTTGTGCGAATCAGATGTTATTTAGTCAAATCAGCTGAAATCTTGCAATTTCAACCGCCTTATTTTATAAAATACGCGCTATACGTCGCAAAGATTCAAATACCTTAAAGCATATCCGTGTACGGCTCAAAACAGGTGCTCTTCTTAGATCTTAGAGCCAGAATACCGGATGCATTAAAATGAATTGCCGACGTGTACCGGTTTTAGTCTTTCTTCTGTAGTAGAGCTGGTTCTCGCCGGCCTTTCATTAGAGGGCCCTGGATGCCAGAGCCGTATACTCTCTTACTCGATTGGCCGTCGAGAACAGGTGCAGTTGTTTCTTTAGGTACCTACATAGACGTGTACATGAACTTGTATTTTTATTATTCCCTTCTGGCTGAGATGTTAGCGTAAGATTACGCTTTGGAAAAAGGAGAAAAAGCAACAAGGAAACGAAAAAAGTAAGATGTACGGAGTTGATATCCACCTGTGCCGTACAAGTATGCGTTTCAATAAAAATTCCCTTGAGATATTCGTCTATTTATAAATGAAAGAATTACGCGCATGTACACTGCCGTTCAGAGAAGTTCGGTCGTAAAAAACATGAAAAGGTCACAGAAACAAACGAAACTAAAAACAAAATGCAATTTTATTGTATGTACAGGTAAAAAAGACAAAAATAAATAAATAAAAAGTTATTCTGGCCTAATATAACATACTGAACATTATTTTTTTTTTCATCGAAAAAACCTCCTTTGCTGTTAATCACTGCTCGAACTATTCTAGGCATTCTTTCGATAAGTTTTGTTAAAACGGATTGTGGAATATTAATCCGTTCATGTTGCAGAATATTCCGTAAATGTTCTTGTGAAGTTGGGCATATTTTTCGGATCCTCCTGTCCAGTTCATCCCACAACAACTCTATAGGGTTCAAATCTGGGCTTAGTGGGGGCCATGTCATTACTTTCAGGGTGTGCTGTTCTTCTTGCTCCTTTAGATAGTTCTTACACACTAACGCAGTGTGTTTTGGGTCGTTGTCATGCATGAATGTAAAGTTACGGCCTATTATACGCAATCCTGATGGCACTGCATGATTCTGGAGTATTGCAAAATAATTTTCCTTCCTCCTTACACCCTGCACTCTGCATAAATCTCCCGTCTCAGCAAAGGAGAAACATCCCCTCACTAACACAAAACTACGTCCTTGCTTCATTGTAGGCACAATGCAGTTCGGGATCACTTTTCGGTTTTAGATCTTCGGACATAAACTCGTCGATTTTGCCCAAAAACCTCAAACTTTGACTCGTCACTCCAAAGCACGTGTTTCCAATCATCTAACGACCAATCTAGATGAGAACGGGCCCACTGTAGCCGTTTTGCTCTGTTGCCCCGACGTAATAAGGGTTTTCGAATATCAATGCGTCCATGAAGATCCGCTTGTTGAAGTCGACGTTTTACCGTACTCGTCGAAACTTGTTCTTCACGGCCGCGATTGACTTCGGCTGCTATTTGTGGCGCTGTTAATTTTCTATTGCGTTTGCTTAATAATACAATTCTCAAATCTTCAGCTTTTATTGTTTTCCTAGATGCTCCAGGACGAACACGATTTTCTATAGTTCCAGTTGTCCGATATCGCTTTATGATGTTATTTACTGTTGAACTTCTCCTATTTATTTTTTCAGCAATTTGTCGCCCCGAATATCCTTCTTCAAACGGCGTAATAATGCGTGAACGTTTTTCTACACTGATAGGCTTGCCACGTGCCATTTTGAAGTAAATTTTCTTAAAACTTTCGCGCAAAAACGACAGATGCACACCAACACACGTTCAACAGTAAAATGAAGCAAATTTACATCTTTACGCCTGCGATAAATAAACAAGAGTGATCCTGCGGTATATTTCCTAAATGTATTGTTCGTTAATAATCCCCAAACGGCCAGTTTCAAAAGATCGGTACTTCCGAGAAATTCTTGGAATGATAATAAAAGGGACTTTATTGTGGTTGTCGCAATATTTCTACTTTACATGATAATTTATGGCTTTAATCCCTTAGAAAAGGGTGTATGCTTAATATTTTTCTAATTTTATGTATTAATAATTGTACACAGTGTGATATACTAGATTTTTATTGTACGACGGAACTTCACTGAACGGCAGTGTACCTCAGAGAATCGCGAAGATGCGTTAAAAGGTTACAAGATGATCGTTAAGATTTTATCACGTTTTGGAAATCATAATGTTAGAGATTTCGCTTTTGATTGGTATCTTATCCTTTGTGTACTCGAGATAGATTTTCCAGCTTTCTCGTTACCAAGTTTATTTCTTAGTTTGGAATGCGCAAGTACAAGAGAAAAGAAAACTCGTTCAATTGGCGCCGATGAAGGTGTTGCACCCAGGAAGTGTATGATTACAATAGCTGAACCTCTTCATTAAGCACACAATAACCCAGTATGATAGCGGGGCGATAGTAGAGATTGGCAATAAATCACGACTGAAAGGTAAAAAAAATAAAAAAGAACAAAGTATTTGTTTTTTTAAGATTATTAAACGCTACTGATATTGATTTTAAATTGTTTATAAAATCATCGATTTCTCTTTCTAACCCTAAGTTCTCCATACCTTCTGATACACAATGGAGTTTACATATTGCCTATATTATCCTGATCTTTTTTTCTGCTTAAGTCGGTGTAAATGAAGTTCTTTTTAACGCCAGATTAAATCTGTAAACATCCTGTAGGACGTCGTAAAAGCTCCTTATTCAAAGTAATTCCCTTGTTATATGTGTGCGAATATAAGTAATGAATTGTACATGATATTATCTGAAGCAAAGTTTGTAATGTCAACTCATTTTCCAGTAACAAACATTCTCCTTAATCTCAAAACTTGAAACGTCGTAAAATCATTTCGGGTTTAAGCAACTATTTTGAGACTCGTAAGATTTTCCTCGTTTGCTTGATGTACGATAATTGCCAGACAGAGTACATGAAAGCCCTACAATGCGTACGAACCACGGTTTAGAACTTTGTTAAATTTAAGAACCTTGAAGCTGGCAAGATAATAATCAGGAAATCCCTATGTGTATAATTGCATGTAACCGAAAGAAAAAAATAAGATACACTCAAGTTAGTTCGCTTTATAATTACAACATTCCTTTCCGACATCGATTGGCGGAACTCCCTACCACACCTACCCCCGAAAAACATACTACGCAACGTCTTCCTCGTAAAGAACGTTTTAGAGGGAGAAACGTCACCACGAACACGAACCCGCAATTTTTCTAAGGGCGTTTTCCCCGGTAATTTTTCTACCAGTCGACTTCAATTTCGCCTCTTTTCCAACCGAACGTTCCTCCCGCTTCATCTCCCCATTTACACGTGTTCCCCAAAGACGGTGTATAGTCGAACACGTGCCAAGGAGTGCAGTCCCCCTTTTCCTAAGACGCTCAAGACACTTACAACCAAGGTAACGCGGTAACCCCTGCAAAGGGAAGGGTGAAAGATGGAGAGGGTTTGGTAAAAATGAGAGAAGAAGGTTGTATTGATGAAGTTTCTTGTTGGGGAGAGGAGTTTATTATTATTTAAGTGTTTTTTTTTAGAACAATTTGTATTATTTAAAGCAGAACTAGAGAGCTCAATTAATCTAATTTAAACATACTTAAACATTACTGCGACCAGGCTCGATTTAATAAAGAATAAAGGCTAGAATTTAAGTATTTTAATTCTGAGTTCATTAAAATGAATTTGAGCCTCCTAGTACTAAATATTGTAGTCAACTTAGTGAAACACTTTTGTTTGCTGCGGAGGTAGTTCTTCCTTTCCATTTATCTTCAACATAAAAGGGAGCAACTAAAAATCATACGCATCAAACTTTCTTTAAGAAGATACGCGTAAAGCAATGATACATCCAATCCAAGACTTTATTTTACTATTTCTTGCTTTGAAATAAGTCCAAAGCCAGCAAGCAACATTTTCCTATTACTAAGAACTACCCTCAAGATCGTCTTCTTTTACTGCATTTAATACGACCAGATCCATTTTCTCGTTTCCCACAGTTAAACCTTTGGGTTGACAGCAGCATACATGGATACACATATAAAACACATCCCCATTTGATGCCGTTACCATTTGTACATCTTGGAAACGTAGACACCAGCCGGAGGAGAGACACTTTCGGAATAAGTAATATCGATTCGGTTGCACAAATGCACTCCATTGGGCACCCACGTCGTCCGACACCCTGCCCCACCTCCCTTTCACGAAATTGAATATTCAAACGATCCAACCCCGACTTCGTACGTCTAGCTTGCTTTGACGATGGAGTTGACGTCCTCTTCGTAGCCTCACGTATCTTCTCCTCGGCAAGGCGACAGCTACTCCGACCCCGTACGCATCCCGAGAGTGAGCAGCTACCCCCTCATGCTCCTCCTTATGTCCCTTACCAAATCAACGAAGAGGATAGCGTTGAGGGTAGAGTGTGAGTGAATGGGATGGGCAGGGACCATATTTCGTACATATGTGAAACTATGCTCTCGATATAGTGTGTCCAATAAGAATCTTTTTGCCTCTAAAGATGGTTCCGGAAAGGAATTGATCGAGTTCGAAAATGAGGGGTGTAAGCAGGGTGTTAGAGCAAAAACTGTTTGATTCTGATGGAAGGTTAAATTGCTGCTCTAATCTGAGTTTAGAAGAATTAATTTTTTTTAGTATCATTGATTTTTGTCTCCGATAGTGATACTCCTGACATATTTAACAAACTAGCACATGATTGTTAGTTTCGTATTAAATTCTATAAGCTACGTAATAAAATATTTTGGCGTTATTGTTAATTTCAACAAAATATTTTAATAAATGTCTCAACAATTTCTCACTATTTTAAAGTCAGAACTTTATAATATTAATCGTTAATCTAACCTCACAACTCCTAGCTTTTTTTTAGCATGATACCGTCACTTTTTCATTTTAATCTTCGTCGTTAATTTACGTCCCGCAAGAGCACGCTTGTGCCCTATCTTGTCACACCCCTTTTTCCACCCTGTTCACCCTTTCCTCTCTCCTAAATTCTGAAAAATAATCGCACGTTTGCAGAAAATAAGTTAAATCGATGCGCACATACGACACAACCATTCATAAACCAGCGTTTACGAGAATTTCCCGTATATACATAGCTGCTGCGACAACACGGCGATGACGACGCCAACATTACAAACCTACTCTAAATAGGCCGCCCTCTGGATGATACTCATCGCAGTCATTTGTTATAGCGCGCGAGAACGGCAGCGCGCCCTCTGTCGTAGCGCGCGTATAACCCTTTCCGTACCATAAACTCAACCCCGTTAGAGTCTGCGTTTTCCTCCGGTATTTCTCCCGCTTCGCTGAATGGGGTGGGTGCTACGGATCTGGGAAAAAAATTGAAAACAACGAAGTAACGTGGGCAAAAAAGACGGCGAAAAGAGGGATGAGAAACAGTGAAGGCGCGTGTTGATAAATATATGCAAATGTTGTTTCATTTGTCTGAAAATGCTCCCCCAACACAACTGAGGCGCACGTAGGTTGGAAGGAGTGTCGTGCGGGGCGCAGGGGTGACTGGATACGTGTGTAGAAATGTAGATACAAAATGTAAATAGATCGCGAAGATAAATGGAACGAACGAGAAAGACTGTGAATGAATTGATGGGGCGATGTTAGTGCGGTAAATCGTTTGGGAAACACCTTGTACAAAATGCGAACATCGGAAGAAAGGATTCATTGATTCAATGAATAATTGCGCCCAACTAGTTGTATTTAAATATGCTTCATTTGGAAATATGAGCTCTTGCTGTTGGTTTTCGGAATGGAACCGCGTCGTTACCACAGCTTCTGCCGACGTTTCGCTCTTACACTCATGGGGAATCTTCAGGCCTGTTACTCATCATCTGAATGCTGAATATCTTTCTGATTATTACATGAGAAAACCACAACCATATTTAAATATTTATTCAGATCATGTGGATCCCAATACAACAGCAAGGTTACAAAGAAAATTTTTTATATCCAATGCAGTAAGGTATTTCAAATATAGATACAAAAGAGACAAGAAATAAACCAATACAAAACACCTGCGTATCCATATTCAAAGACAACACAAAAAAAATGTAGAACAAGAACGAGAAAAGAAGTTAAAGAACACCGGAGAAAACAGGTATACATCCACATAACACACCGCTTTAGTAATGAGCTTAGGGGAGCTTCAATCTGGACGCGATCTCTTAAACCGCCGAACACAATGGAGAAAAGAGATTGTTGTTACCGTTGCCTTGCTGCGTGTGTCCGTTTTTCCCTTTCCCGCCGCCGCTTCAGCCGAGTGTAAAGATTGAAACCTCTTTATTATTGATAAGGTTGAAGCCGAAGGGTATATACAAAGATGTTATCTTTATTACCCGTGTTTTAAATGCGTTGTATGAGAGAAGATACAAGATATTCACCTGCTAGCGCGTCCGAAAGAGTCGAGATATGAAATAAAATATACAATGCTTTCTTGCTAATAGGAAAATCTGTTTTCATACGAAAATTGTGTTAACAGAAGCAATTTTATTGGATTTGGGAAAAGAATTAATTACTTTGATGTGTATAAAAGACTTTGTAAGTGCGATGTTTAAAAATTTAAAAAAAGCCAATAAACCACTTTATGACCATGCTATACATATGATGCCCGAATAGCCGCAACTAGCAAGATCCTTTGTATAATTAATTTAAAATTGGGCTGGAAATTAATACTCCCTCATGTAAACCATCTGCAGAATTTCACCTTCCGCCATCTCTCATCTCCGCGAACCTTACTCCTCGTCGTATTTCCCCGAAAAAGGCAAATGAAACGTGATATGTAGACACCGACGCAAAAAAAAAGTACACCGAGGGATATTTACAGGATATATATATACACGTTCCTTCCCAGGATGAACCGCAAGATGTCGCTCCCGTCTTGAAATAAAAGCACCCATTCCCAATCCATATTCATGAGCTGTAGCGCGCGTCAAAAACGAGTACGACGGCGACATTTTTTTAACTAATACAAGATGGCGGTTATAGATTACTTCTTGTCAGAGGAAATTTGCGCCAGAAGGGACCGGAGACGTTTTTCTTCATGTTTTTTTTCCTTTACTTTTGCTACGTATCCTTGTCGCGGGTTTCTTCTTATTTTTTTTTCCTCTTTACGCTTTTTAGTAATGGGAATATAGGGGATAGCGAGTTGGTTCGCTTGTAACCTTGCCCTACGCGTAGGGGATCAGGAATCTAGGAAGTTGGTCTTCCTAGTAATATCGTTTTCCTTTTGTTCCTTTCTCACATATTGTGGTGGACGGTAGATTTGCTGGAAATGCTGCATAGATGTACAGGATGTTTCACGAGATCGATCGATGTATGAAAAAGTATACGTTGGAAAAATTTAGAAAGCTATTGAATTAAAATACTTCCAATTATCTAAGATTTTCCTGATTTTCATGACCATTAGGAAACTATCCAGCGTTGATAAAACATTGAATTGCCAACTACCCTGGAAGTTTTGCGTTCTAAACACGTGGAGATTCGAATTGTTCCAGTAATGACAATTGTATCCGTTGAGCCGAGTATTTCTTGTAAATTAGGCTTCATGATGCCGAAAAGTAATTCGCGAACACAAGGCACAAAACAAAATTATATCTACAAAAGGCTACGGATCCTTAATCTAACGCTATTTTAATCACTACACAGGCTTGGAGTGAGCTACGAAAGCTGAATATTAACAACGAAGGTTAAATGCTAACAACAAAAGCAGAATGTTAACAACGAAGGCATTTTAAGTTGATAGAAAACAGAGTAAGTCTGTATTTCTTGCGCGTTCTCATATGCCAGAAGCTTAACACCCAAATTTAAACAAATAACTGAGGTGTTGAGCGGTTCTAAATGAAATAGGAAAATTATGCGTCAGAATCTATCCGGTCGTTTATATTTCAATCAGTAAATTCCAAATACTCAATAAACGATCAATATGCGGCAATCAGATTTAAATCCCATAAATCTCTAAGACTCCAGATCAAGTAATTCTATCTCCAGTAGTATAAGCTTATCTTTCGAGCAATACACTTCAACGGCTCAACTTGGTCTATCTTTCTAACTGTCATATTCCAAATTTCATGTAAACACAAAAAAAAAGGAAAAATTCTAAGCAACACAAACGTTCTCCTATAGATCAAGTTAAACCCTTATTACACAATCTGAAGCGAAAATATACAGTGCGTTCCCCGATTGAGTTACAAAGAGGAAAATCCGGCATCTCTTTGTGTGTAGCTACTGTGTGTCACGAGAAATTGGTTGGAACCTGGGTAAGAAAGTTAAGTGCTGAAGTTGGCAATAAATTCTGAATAGGCGAAGTCGTTTTGCATTGCGTACCTCTTTTTGTAACAAAAATAATAAATAGCCGTGTTAACATTACAGCAAAGGATCTGTTTGATTCAATGCTACCTGTAAGTAAGTAGTAAAGTTTCAAGAATGGTATCCTGAGGACGACATTTCTTATGTTGGTGCACGTAAACTTGCACATAAATTTTTAACAGCGGGTTCGGTTACTAACGTTTAGAAGAAGAAAAGGAGATGCATAGCCTTGGAATCAGTAGAGGAATATCTACGAACATCTCTCAGGAAGGGGGCATAACAGCTATTATAAATTAGTGAACCACATCTGCAAGGAATCTCTAAAGATGGCCTTCAAACCGCAGCTTTGATAAACTCTGAAAACTGATGATGAAGCTGAATGTGTAAATTTTTGTTTATTGATTGGTATTTTTGCATATTGGAATGGAATGAGTCCATACTTTACTCCTCCTACCCGAAGTCATTTCTTTAGTCGTATTATAAAGAAGTCGGCGCTTTAATTGAATAATACTCCTTGTTATTGTTTCAATG
This sequence comes from Oryctes borbonicus, assembly GCA_902654985.2. Lineage (NCBI taxonomy): Eukaryota > Metazoa > Arthropoda > Insecta > Coleoptera > Scarabaeidae > Oryctes > Oryctes borbonicus. The sequence goes on from LR736874.1 coordinate 3,599,597, forward strand.
CCTTTTTCGTTCCTTACAATCTTTTATGCCTTATTTAAATAAATGTTTTCTGTTTTTATCCAAGTTCCAAAGCAAGTTGAAACCAATTTCTCATGAGACGCAGTAGCTACACTCAAAGAATTGCTGTATTTTTGGAGTTTGACGATAAGCAAAACTTATGGGGCATACGTTGAAAATTGCACAAATAATTGCAAATTAACTTAATAAAAAGAATTAATTCTATATTTTTACCAATAAGTAGATAAGAATGGTAAACAATGTAAGGATACTACACAATATCTAAAATAAAGAATAACTCTTCGAACAGAACAGTAACGAAATAGTGGGCAGAAATCCGATTGACATCATGGTACCAGCGGCATCGCTCGACCTCATCTTTTGTTCTTGGCTTTCAGAGGGTTTTTCCTCCGCACGCTTGGGCGGCGAAGGAGCGCCCGGCACCCATTCTCTCTCCAGCGCGGCCATGAATAGTTGTTCAGCGCTATAAAATCTGTTGGCATCGCCTTTCACGCGCACCAGCCCAGCTGGTTTGTGATCACAAGTCAACACCATTCCGTCCGTACATTCGGGGGTACATTTCACCGTGTTCTGTTCCCTGACGACGTTCACCATTAGCGCCACGTAGTTGGCCAAGCACTCGTATTTTTCGCCTTCATTCAGGGTAGCAAAAGCTTGTACTTCGTGGCGTTCCTTCTTTATGGACAGGATCACGTAGTCCCCCTTGAGAACAGAGTTAAATAGGAGTTTACTACGATTCAGATTTATGACATACAAAGACTCGTTATTAATACTAATCAAAAGGGCAACAGTTCGTTGAAAAACAAATTTGACGATGAACACTTCACCGAATGGAAAATTCCCCGGACACAACAAACTTCTTTAAACCTACTAAACCTTCCGATCGAATTTTTCTAAAGATGCACTGTGGAAGAATCCACGATGTATTGAAGCTGGAAATTTTTCAGTAAAAGCAGGTATCATACCAGCTTCGAAATTCGTGAGGATGATAATTGGTGACACCGCTGCCGCTTTCCTTTGTAGCGAATCGAAATGTTTTTTTTTCAATGCACGTACCGTGAACAGTCGACAAAACAAATTCTTTGAGCTCGTCGTACTAAACATCAGCATTTTGTCGTTGTTGGTCCAGAATTATGCAGCAAAAAGGATATGTACTCTTGTGGAGAAACGCTGTCTGATCTTCTATATGAACATCTCCTGTTGAAAGCATTCAACATGCTATAGTAGCCAGAAGTGGTGTCTTGGGTAATTAGCATCTGCAATATATTTATGCTCTTCCCTTTTTGTAACTTGAGCTGATCTAAATAAGTACCAAGCAACAGCTTCTTTTTTCTTTTCTAGTTAAAGACAAATTTAACAGCCACTGCACGATGTGTTAATTGTAGCAGAAGCGTTTTTAAAAAATAAACAATTTAAAGGGCTTGGCATTCTTTCATAATGAGCAGAGGATCATTACTAGAGATGACAAAGGCAGGTGAAATTATTACTTTCTTGCAGCGATTAGATAGACTCGTGTCTATTCGTCTCATAAGAAAGGGTTCGTGTTGCCTACTCGTGTTTCTCTGAGAGTCATCAAAATACGAGTCTGTCTAGTCGCTGCAAAAAAGTAATAATTTCACCTGCCTTTGTCATCTCTAATCATTACGTCCAATCTCTTCTTTGAATTAGTTCATAAAGGTGAACTATGAGAAGAGAAGTGTGTTGTTTTCGTGGAATTTTCCATTCGGCGAATTTAAAAGAAATGCGACCTCTTATCTTATTAATCATCATTTCAAGAACCTAAATGTGTAAATTATGTATAATAAAGGACCATATAGACTGCCCTTTGGTATACTTGAGGTCAAAGTATCTGTAATATCTAGACTCCGGGCCGATGACTTCCTCTACTACAACTGTGTTAATCTGGCGTAGCCACTGCATAAGCTCAGCAGTTGCATATTTTGTTGCTAACTGCTGAACAATGGCTGTGCTGCGCTAGGCTGTGCTGCGCTAGGCTGTGCTACGCTAGGCGCTATGGCTCCTATTATGACTAGAACATCAGTAATTTTATCAAATTTGGGGAATTAAGGCTAACTAATGTTCTAAATAAACTGAAGAATATATGCAATTATGTTGGTACCCCTTGAAATAAAAAAAAAGCTCTTAAGAACCGCGTTTGAAAAAATTATCCGCCACAAAATGTAAAATACTTGTTTTAAATTGCTTGTTCTTTTTGAAGTTCAATCCCTTTCTATATCCCTTTTCCCGAAAGTCGTTAACATCCGTGTTCGTTGCCTTCATCTTCTTCTTGGCCAAAATCCGATGCTTTTGGTGGGTTAGCTTCTCGAGATTCCAAAAATTTATTATTCCTTCTCTACCACTCCAAAGCCGCTTTCCCGTATAATGGGAGGGAGCGAGATAGGATCACAAGAAGACGGAGACCTGATGTAGGCTTACGAATGTTCTCTAAGCATCCTTTAAGTAAACGTCGGAGTTAACTGTGCTAATGGTGACCCCTTCAAGCTAGGAATTTTGGGGTAAAATTCGACTGCTTCCTTGCTTTAAATTTCTCGTCCGCTTTTCCACGCGACGAGTGTAAAATTCTTGACCGGGGAAAGCATAGGCTTCGTTGTCCATGATACAACGCTTGGAATTTTTAACTAATACGATCTTTTGCCTCGCCATTTCTTCTGCCTGCAACTTTTTGGACCTTAAATATCGGCCCAACTTCCTTTTTGAGCTTGCACATAAAAGGACTCCCAGCAGTTCGCCTTTTGGTGCTAAGATTCTTCTTGAACAAAACGATAATTGTTTTTGCCTTTTCCGTGTCAGAGATCCCCTTTCTTTCTCTCAGAACCTGTCTTCCGTGAGATATCCAAGTTAAACATAGCTAATACCATCGAGACCATTTTCCGGTTGACTTTTAATTCTTCTCTCTAAAAGTCCACATGGGGTGCACCGAAGAGATTTTAACAAGTTTTCGTACTTCCGATTATCTTGATTCCGATTTCAAAGCTAAGAACACAAGCACTTTTGGGATCATGTTATCTTTCAAAAATTTATAGGAACATATGTAGTGGACAAATTGTTCAAACGCAGTCCTTCATCCTCTCCCTAGATGTTATGCTAAAAAGTTTTTGCAACGAAGATTTTGCATATGACGGCCGCGGTAATCTTACATTTCTTCTTAATATGGATCTACCACTAATTGCGATGTTAAGAGAAGCTACAGGAATTTATATTGAAGACTAGTACAGTGCTTATTGAGAGATCAATTTCAGATAACCTCTTGCGTAATCAACCGTAAAAGTTGCAACGTGATAGAAGCCTGTTTGTAATCACGCTACAATTTCAATAATAACAATAGCATATACCTTGTCTTTAAACACCTCCGCCGGCTGACAATGTTTGTTTAAGCAAACCTCTATACTTTTGCTCTGCAGCGGCATCGACGCGATGTATTCTTTAGTTATCAACAGACCATTGACGGAATCGTTGACGGAACCCCCGCCGCTTTTCACTATGTAAACGACCTCGTCGTCGCCGAATCCTTCCTCCTCCTCATCGAACGGGAATCCCTGCATACTACCGTCGCCGTATGCGCTAAGTTGTTTATCCAAGCCGGCGTTTTCTTCCATAAAGTATTCGTCAGATCTGCGCTGGGCGTTGTCGACGCTCGATTTCCCCTTGCTTTGCTTCCTACGGTCCTCGCTGGAGGTGGTGCTGGCGCTGTTGCAATTGAGTACCCCAGAAAGGATGGATAGAACCATGAGAAGTAGCCGTACTCGTTGATAGTTCATATCGAATTGACGTTTGACGATTTGGAATAAACAATGACAGTTCCAGCGATGCCAATAAATAATGAAACAAAATACATTTCCGGTTACAATTCAAGATTGCGTTGATTACTTGCGTGGATAAATTTGCGGGATCTGGAACGCGTTCTATTTACAAGTTGTAACCCTGAACAAGTAGGGGCAATCCGGTATTTAAGCTAAGTAACAACTTCAATGGCTGATCATCTATTGCAGCAATAACAGCTGAATTGTCCAAATACACTCGAAACGCTAGAGCTGCTAGTGTAGTTTCTTTCAGGAGCTGTGAGCATACAATGTTCACCTGGACCTTGTCCTTGTAGCAAAAGGGCTTCTAAAGTATATGCTGGCGCATTTCTTCTTCAAATGTGAGGTAATATTATTAAGTGCCTGGAGAAGTGACTTCAACCAGCGCGTTCCAAAGAACAAACGGAAGTCTAAAAACACGGTAAACGCCGGAATCACGAACATTTCTTTGTAGCATGCAGTAACTCATCCATTCTTGGAAGAGGGTTAGAGTCAGTTGTTATGATAGAATTCAATGAAAGGTAAATTATACATAATCGAGCTTCACCATCTTTCTTAGAAACAAGCACTGCTGATGGTGTCGAATGTAATTCACACTCTTCAATAATGTTGCTGGAAAGCAATGTATTTATTTCAGACTTTAAAACTCCCGTCATTGCTGGAGTGGTTTGTTAAGGTTGTACCGATATTATTTATGACCATTGGCAAAGTATTTACATAAAAAGTATTCAACCGTCTTCACATCTATCTGAAACCTTCAGATTTTCTTCCTAAGGTTATTGATAACAAACTATCGCAAGGCTTTAAACCGCCGAAGACTAATTAATGTCTAAGATGTGTGTTGTCATCCTCCTGAAAGGTTCTGATGTTATTCTGATGATAGAAAGTACGAGATTATTTAATGCTCCCTTAAAACAAATGATGAGCTTCAGATCAACATTTATGGGTACATGTTCTTCTTCATTTGCTACCACTATTGGTCTGCTGTTTCAATTTACAACAATGTTACTGTTAAGTATATGTGGAAGAAAAATAGTTGGTTGCAAAATTAACAGCGTTAAATTTTGTCACCATCTAAGTTATTGAATCTCTCGGTTAGTTACTGGGAAAAAACGAAAAGATTAATAAATTCCCGGAACTCAGCGAAAGAGGTTGCAAGAGAAAGGACAAAGTGGAGCTGAGTTTTAAAATATTGCTGCCACCGATTAAGCATCGTTTTCCTTGAGACTTTTCTCCGTTTCGAAAAGAGCCACTCGTTCAAGTGCTCTAACAAGGGACGATCCCGAACCCGGAAATTCAAAAAATTATGAAACATGTAGATCACATGTAGGTATTTTTCTTCTGCAGAAAAACACTCTGAATGGGCGAATGAAGTTTTGAAAATTGGAATATAGGAAAATTAGCAGATTTTTGCGAAATTCCAACGCGTTTAAATACATTTTCACTAGCGAAACCTTTATTTTTATGCATCTACACACCAATTTGAACATACCTTTACATATGGTACCCCCATGCACATATGCATCCATCTTTTACGTGTATGTACCAAAGCAGCGTATGAAACGCAAATATTCGATATTACTTACCGTTTATCCCCGTCCAAACCGGATCGTTAATTCCATAAATCATCTTTCCCCATTTACCCCCTCTTCTCTCCTTCCCTTGGCCACTTCCCCCCTTATCCAACGTTCGCTTCGCCCCCACCTGTAGCGTTGCAGTATCCCCACCGCCCGATACCCCGAATATTTTATTTCAATCCGCGGATCAGCGTTTAACAGGCGGGCAACCTAAAATATTACGTCGTTGAGCGTATGATTTGTTTGAGAGGGATGATAGTTGGTGGGAGGTTTGAGTGGTAACGGTGGTAACAAACGCTTTTTTTTTTTGATGTACGACCGGATACATCGCCGCCGCCGATGGATCGAAACAATGCATGGGTGTGGGAAACGGGTAGGAAAAATGGGATAATTGCAGAGACCGGTGTGGAAAAGTGGTTATGTGTCTAGGTTGCTGGTTGAATCAAATTTATTGCTGACGGTTTTAGGTTTTTACGAACACAACAGAATTGTGAAAATGCTTAAAGAAAGATGTACGGATATAACAACTAAGCTTTTCTTCTTAATTTACTCCAGCAAATTATTTTATTTGGTAAGCGTCGTCTGCGTCAGGATTACGGGATCACTGGGATTGAGTACTTGCACAACACGAATTATGGATTAAATGGATGTTTTTGGAAGTCTTCGAGAATATGTTGAGAAGCACCTTGGAAAAAATCAGTTTCCTGGGTTTCCTATCTCATTGCCATCCGCAATAGTTTCAGCAGTTCCTTTCTTGAGTCTACCACTATCAGGTTGGCACCAGGTACTGGTAATTTGAGGAAATTTAAAACGAAATTCATTCGTGCATAGTGCCATAGAATTAGGATCATTCCCAATTTCGTTGCTTTTGGCTATGTTCTTTCACACTTGGATCCAAGCATGTTTAATGTTCTTTCGTAACGCATGTTTTGTTTCAAACTAATCGCAATTGGTTCTCTCTTTTACTCTTTTACATTATCACCAAAAGAACACAGCTTTATGCTAGGGAAATACCTTTTTAATATAGTTTAGTGAAGAAGTATTGACTATTCGAGATAGACGAGATTCGTTTGAAATCTCTGCAAATGCGAGTCCCGAGAACGGTTTGCATTTAGCAAAAATTCGATATCTTCAGGGCTTATTGTGGTAGGACCATATCTAGAGTTCAATCCAGACGGAAATTTTTCTCTGTTACCTACGCTCCGCACAAGAACTTACCAAGCAGACGCAGGTAATTTAATCCATCTAAATAGAACAAAAATTGTTGAACAAAGTTTGTTTCCTTTAAAACCATTAATTATTAATGCCAGTTATCTTTTTAATAAGTACCACTGAAACGCTCAGATAATGCGCGATGCGGGCATGAAAGTATTGAATTTGGTAAGTCTTTAGTTAAGCTCGACACACGATGCTAGGATATAGAATAATAGGTATGTGGCGGCCAGGATTGAAACCGGAAATTATGAGAACCTCCTTGTTAGCGATGTTGGCTATGCACTACCTAAATATTTAATGACCTTTGGTGTCTTAAAGAAAAGTTTCCAGATACTTACCAAGGAAATCCATCCAGCTAAATGTGGAAATGTTATAGCCCCTTCAGTTGTTCTGCATAATTACGAAATAGACGTGGGAGATGTTTTTGAAGCTGATGAAGTTGATCTTGAGAATGAGCCATATTACGAAGGAGTACTAGATGATGCTGGAATTCAATTGAGGAAGACTATCACTCTAGATTACGTCAAATGTATTTTTCACTGTTATGAAGGTGTGCTACTTTCCGCTCCTGTAATCCAACAAGTTCACCTCTTGAACTGGAAATTCAGTATTTCCACAGCTCTTTGGTTTACTATTTTCTTCAGCTTTTCCACCTGAATCATGCTCATCATATGCATCGTCTTCATCATCGCAATCATCTCTTACATTTGAAACACTTGCGGAATCATATTACTAAAAGTTCATCAGGTTCTTTATTTGCACCATATTTCTCGCATTTTCTTTAGAAATTTTTTACCCTTTGTTTTTTAAATCCTTCAAAAGAATTTCTAACTGGGCTTGCAGCGTCAAGATAAGCATAATTTCGTACCACTCAATGTGAATACCATTTAACATTACTGCTATTAATAAACACGAATGTTTAGAGAAGAAGTAAAATTGTTACCCTCGATATTCGATATATACACCTTTGTCACGATTATGTGGCTCCTGGATATAAGAGATGCGGTAAGAAAAATGCCGTGGGGAGCAGCGAGGTGGCAGTGTAAGGGGGAAGTATATGCGGCTTCGTGAAAAGCATCTGGGGAACGCGTCGCGATAGCGAACGCCATAAATAATATAATGTCCTAAACTGCATCTGACAGACATGTGTTCCTTGGTTGGCATAGCAGCCAGCTACATCCCCCGTTACCATAGCACAAAACCGACCAGGAATTCCATTAAAATTTTAGCGTAAACATAAAACGTTTACTTTATGTACGGAACGGGACGTTATATGTCTGTTTCACGCGAACCAGTCGCCCGTACCACGCCGTCGGTGATAGAAAAAGATCGCGAAGAACATGCTGAAAATATTGCTGGATGGCGTGATCTTTATACGAGATGTTTTTAGAAAGGATTCGCATTTTTACTCGTGTACACTACGCTTTGAAAGTAACGAACATATTCTCCTTTTACCTCTAGACACTTCTCCCAGCGATGCTCCTCAGGACCGCCAGATCGCTGGTGTACGAGAACATCTAGGAAAGGAGGGCAACCGTCTGATGCTCCTTCCATGGAGAAGCGTGTGGTTGGGAATTTAGAAACGATAGGAAATTGTTTAAAGATTCGTGTTCATGAGGCCAGATGACAAAGGTGTCAACGTAGCTGTACCAATACTTTGGGTTAAGGTTGTGAGATAATAAGGCTTGTTGTTCGGAGGCTTCCATAGAGAAAATTCGCGGGGGCAGAAAATTGAAATTTGCTCATAGTATTTACTATAAGACTGGAAATAGGTCGAAATATTGCAGAGAATGAGGTGATGCGTAGAATCTGATTAAACATCCTTTTGCCACGCTAGCGTCCTTTTCATTACTTCACCCGCTTTTATTCGACACAGGTCTACACGACTTGAGAAGTGGTTTAATTTATAAACTTAGAAATGTTAGTATATTAACAACTTATACTGACCATGTAAATAAGAAATTCTTCCCTTAAAGAATGCGTCTAAAACGAAACACCCTAGCAGGTTAATTGTAATTTTAAACCTTCGCTCGGCACCAAAACGAAGGGCCCCAACTAATTAACGCCTTATATACGCAATTAGGGTGCTATTAATTTTAATTTGGGAGATTCCTCACTGCTGCCCGCACCGATTCGCGTAAGCTGCAGCTGGATGAAACAAAAGTAATATAAAACGGGATGAAGAGAGTTTTCCATCAACCAGGTAGATGAAAACCGGAGGAGGAGAGCAACACCAACATAAATCCACAACGAAAACCGGTCAATTCCTAGGCTAAGGAAGAAGACGAAGACGCGCGAGAGAAATCAAAGGGCCGGCAGAGGATGGAGCGATCAAAACGCCGGCGTTAATAAAATTTCGGGAATCCCACGGCGAAGGAAGCTTTCGATTTATTAAAATGTTATTTCTAATTAAGAGGGCATTGTGTGCCTCTGACAGCCGTTGGGGGGGCATTGGAAAGACGAACAAAGAACTCTTGGGAAGGGAGAGAATATCGGAATATAGAAGAAGGAGATGCTTCGGAATCACGAGCGCCGGCTTTTTTTTTCTTTCGTGGAAGGTGGTGGGATCAAAATCGGGATTGATGTAGCGTTATCTCTTGGATGGTCGAAATTGTGGCTGCTTAATTTTTGTTTTCACGGAAGAAAAAGCCAAATTGAAATTAATTACTTCCTCTTAAAGTTATTCTTTTGTTTTCCTTCGCTTTTAACGTACTAGGGTAATATAATAAGAGAAGAAAAAAATTACCGTATAATCTACCTTTTCTCAACTTGATGCGGAAGTATTAAGAAGACTAATTGTGAGGATTTTTTTAAACACCAACGTTAAAAGGAAGAGATCATCAATTTTAAGTCCTCAAAAGTAACTATGCAAGGTACCCAAAGTATCTACTCACCAATGGAAGATTCTGTATATTTTTGTAGTAAATTCATTGTGTTCAATGGTTTTAAATCTTCTTCCTTGCAAAGCATAGAATTCTTCGTTCCAATCCAAGCTTTTAATGAGAAATTATTAAAATAGCTGAAATAATAGTAATAATCCATTTCTTCAAGTTTATTTTTCATATTCTTAGTCTAATTGTTATCTTTTAAGTTAGATAAGTGCAATTCTTTGTGTTATGATTATGTTGCATGCCGTACATTATAGAAAAAAATGTAAAAGGATCAATACAGGAAAGGGAAGTTGATGCATTAAACCACGAATAAGATTGAAATTACTTAGAAATTCAATTTGTTGTAGATCATTGGAACGAAGTTTTCATCGCTAGAGTTTAATCTCCTTTAATTTAAAGCAAATACAACTACGTATAGAAACTAAAACTTGTTTTAAAGTTTCAAGATTGACCTCACAAGCAAAACTTAATATCCAACATCCGAAGCTTTTTCCATCCGTTAGTAAATTGTCTTCGTATCTTACCATCCTGTCTGTGCAATTGAATCTTATGATATTTTTTTACCTTTTTCATACAAACAACTCCAGCTTTTAGCTAGAAACGTCCCTTCTGCTAAGAGCGTAATATCATCTGCTTCGTTTGAAGATGAAACATCGTTATATGTAGATGGATTTTTTCCTTTGGGAAAACAAGATGACTTTGTTACTTATTCTTATGGACGTGTACAACGTATACGAAAAATTTGGGAAAATAGGAAATTTAATAACCCGCGAGTGTTTCTGAGGAAAAAAGCGGAAACGTGGACACGTATAATTAATGAGATTATTAAAGATCAAACGCCGTAGGAAATGGAGGCCGACGAGGAATATAAGAGGGCACTGCCTGGATGCTTTTTGGAATTTCTATTTCTTGCCTGAAGTAATCTTTGCATTTTGGAAATTATGTTTCTCGAAATTGATTTGTTTCGTTGCAAATTACGTTTCTGATTTTAAAAGCACCTTGTTCGAGAAGTGCTGCATGTAATGTGAACCTCCAGAAACAACTTTGAATTTTCTTTGCGGGGAGCTGAAGAAAAAATCCAAATAAATAAGCAAAAAGATAAGGCGAAGAAAGAGAGAAAGAAGTAGAACATGCAATAGAAGGCGGAGAAGGAGAAAAAATAGAAGATGAAGGGGAATAACAAAGACGATGTGATATTTAGCTGGCGTCAATATTCGCAGTATCTGAACATCTCCGTGAAAATGGGGGTCATAACATCAACTATGACATCGTCAAGGTTTCAGCTAGAACTACCCAACCCCAAATTATCAGCTTTTCAGGGAGGACAAGCTTTCACATTAGCGCCTTTTACTGTACAGAAGAAATACATTTGCTTGGTGCTTGGCGTCCTATTTCGAATGGCGGCCGGGGCAAGTACACCCATCCAGTTGGATGGCAAGATCAGCAACATCTGGAAACGGTTAGCAAAAAACGTGATTAAAAAAATCAAATAAATCATTATTTTTTTTATTTTTATTTAAGAACTGCTGGTGCTATTGCATTTCCTCAATTGTTTTAAAATCTGATAAAACCCGAATGGGGCATTTGAGTTTTTGCTTATACAATCAGACACATCTTCTTAAACCGTTCTTAAACAAAACAGGACAAAACATGTAATTTATTGGGATTCAAAAGAACTGCATAAACATTACATTTCCTTAATGTTTCTACGTCTTTTTTAACATATCACGGAAAACTTAGTTTCGTCGTTTTCGTGAATTATTTCATCAGGGATAAGATCATCAAACTTAAAGTGAAGATTAGAAGAAGTTCTGGTTGTTTAACTTCTTCTGTTGTGAGAATTGTTATTAATACTTTTGTAGTAAATAAATACATCTGTCTCATAGCTTCAATTTTTTTTTATTTGATTAAGACCGGCGATTTTCATTTAAAAAATGGGTATAATTTAAATCCAACGATTTGAATCAGCCCAATCCTGTTTTATGGCGAAGAGAGCCCCTCAAACCGGAATCAATGCGGATCTACACAACAGAACGGAAATAACACATACAGCGAAGAGCCATGACATGTTACACTTTTTTTTCTAGCTGTCTACCCTTTATATTTCTTATCATTTTGGAGATAGTTTTTAAGTTGGACGTTGTTTGCTGTTCTCTGTCTTTGGCCGGCTTGGTTACGTTCAACCGATTTAAATTTTGACGGATTCGCTTCGGAAATTTTCAAACTCCCTTTGCTCCCATTTATCCTATTTTTTTTTCTATTTTTTTTTGTTATATCTGGATGTTTTTAACTTCTTTATGCCTGGATTGGTAACACAGATCAATCAAATTTTGCTTCGAAAGCCATGAGGTGGACGCCTAAAGCACAACGAAAATAAATCATGCTTCATGTGGGTCTATCGGTTGGGCAAGTTTTATTGAAATTTTTGGAAGTTTATTAATAAGTAAATTCTTATTCTATTTACTAGGGAGGGGCGGAGGGCTCTGCTATAATTTTGTTTTTATTTAAATATTGTCGGCCACTTAAGTTTCGCGTAGCTAACGCTACTACCCATTGCTTATATATTTAATTTGATTTAATTTAGCTCATTAGTTTAGTTAAACGGCTTGGTGGCCCAGTGGTAAGAGGGTCCGCGCTTGACTGGGCAGTGTTAAGCGCTGTGTGTTCGAGCCCCGCTAGGATCAACAAATTTTCTTAGTGGACCGGTACACTCCCGACTCACCATTCTCACCTGGGGTATAGTTAACTGTGCTTCACTCTTTACCGCGAGTGTGACAGTAACAAGGCCATGGAACACAATTTACACACTAAAAAGGCTCCAGAGGTTATGACAAGCTTATACACCCCGTTGGATAGTCACCACACTTAAAAAGAAAAAAATAAATAAATAAGCCCAGTTGTTAGACGGGGTTATATTGTAATTGTGTGATGCCTTCTTATATAGGGTTCCGTCATTTGTTATTTTCATTTTCTCGCGTCCTTCCCACCTGAAGCATAGCGGCACCCTGTATGATAAAATAACTTTTTACGGTTATGACAGCCTAAGTACGCGACTAGGTTTTTTCTCGGCCAAAACCTTCAGTCTTGGGAAGGCGTCAAAATCAGTTTTTAGAATTGTTCTGAAGAAGTTGGACGAAGCGTCAAGAGTAAACTCAACGAAGCGTGAAAGCCTACACTCAACCATTATTATAATATATGTATTTTGCAGCCATTACATCTACAAAATCTACACATTATTTTCTTGCCGTATATGAATACAACCTTAGAGCTAATAGCTAATTAATTCGGATCATTAAATTAACAATCTATCTCATTACAATAACTATTTCAATACATTATAACGAATCCTTGTACCATCCACTTGCTTCGCCTAAAGACCCCTCGCCCCATTTCTTCCGAACTCCCTCATCACCCTGCTTCCACCTCGCACCGCCTCCCGCCCTTCTTCGAAACAACTTTCATGCGTGCGAGTGCTACTTTACGATTCCAGGCCAGCAGCAACAGTTGAACGCCTTGGAGAACGAGGTATTTTTGCTACGATGTGCTCTCGAATTCAATATACATCGAATGATTGACGTTCCCTATCCCGTATTTTCTTTCTTCCGCTTTTACCGTCGTCCTGCCCCTCGGTCCTCTTTTGCGGCCCTACCGTCGCCGCCCTATTCGCCGGCGCCTCGCTTTTGCTTCGCGTCTGTCTCTTGGAAACGGACGATAATGGTATGTATGGTCGGTTGAGGGTAGGGGAGCGAAGGAGATAAGGGAAAAAGTGGAAAAAATCAGTTTTTCTGGGAAAGACGGAGGATGCTATATGAGAGACATATTTTTCGATTCTTTTTCCTTGTTGTTTTCTTAGATGGAATAGAAAGGGACGTGGATGAGTATAAAATAACTTGAATTTGACGATTTGTTTTATCATCTATGTATTTATTGGAAATGTTTTTTTTAGTAAGGATCGAATACATACAACCTTAGCTTACGTAAAAAGTTTGTTGATTGGCTCAACTTTTGTGACAAAATTGGTTCAATTTTTAAGATCTGAAATTGCAAATTTTTTCCAGGCTGCAATATTACACTAGGGTTTACCGTCAAGCTTAAATGCGAAGTGTCAGGCTCTCAAATCAAGACGGAAAACGTGTGTACGGGCGTCTTCAAACAGATAGTTTGATGTTCATATACTGAGCAATATGGCCGATATCTTCAAAATTATCTTTCAACGAGGGCAGTTAAAACACGATGTGGCGTGACATGACTCCGGAAAGGAACAGTGAAAGAAGTAATTGTAACGCTCTTTTCTTATTTCTTCATTTTTACATATCGAATCTACATACGTTCGCAAGATTGTATTGAACCTGAATTCAATGTTATGTATAGAAAACACAGACTTATGTTGACTAAAATGAACAAAGACCATTTTCTCTTGGTTTAAAATTAATCAATTTAGAGTATAACTTTGTTATCGCCAAATCAAGGTACATCTCAAGATCATCAATAGACTCGGTTGCAACGACAACCAGCATATCATCTGCACATATAGATAATTTTTCGAAACAAGCAAATTTTGGTAGGCTATCGACGTATACTTATTACAAATATATGGTAAACAGGCCCAAAGTAGACCCCTGCGGTAGGTGCTAGGCAATGTCATTTTGACCTGACCTGAACAACCGTTGAAAGTTACGTCACAAAGAAATCTGTTGCTTACAAATGAAATAATCACATCCAATAAATAACCTCGTATGGCGCCAGCCACACAGAGTGGCCAGGCTATCAAAGCCTGACAATAATAAAAAAAAGGCTCCCGCAATATATTTACTTTAATCAAGCTATTTGTGGACGTGTTACAGGAATTCCACAGATGCAGTCTCCGCTGATTTTCCTCTTATAAATCCGTACTCTGCGTCTCAAAATGTACTGTATTTTCGCCTATTGTGCACTATTACCTCAAGAATTTTGGTAAAAATACTCAATATTGGACTAGTTTAGTTTTGCTCCATTATCTAAAAGAGGTGCTGATATTAAAGATACAAGAGTCCTATTATTAATTTGCCTATTCCCAAGAATTTTATCCAAAAGTTACTTGAAGGAACTAGATGTACAACTTTCTTTCTTATTTTACTTCAGCAATCTCGAAAATTGATGGAAAGTGTCCATCGCCATGTGTTCATGTTCATAATTACGAAACATGATTTCTTGTCTTTGTCTCCAAAAGAAACCAATGTTACTGTCTGCAAGAAAAATAGGTCATATTTATTGAAAAATTCCAGTTATTAAAATATAAACTAAGATTCTTTTCTTTTGTTGCAGGTGAGTTACGAAAGAAACCAAGTGTACTTTTTATATCATTTTGGTAAGTCTTTTCCATAAAGAAATTAATACCAAAATATAAATTTTAATCTTTCCAAACGCATTCTTCTCCGCCTTCAATTTTGGAGGAAGGAGGATTATGAGGAATAACTATTGTTGACCCAAGCCGGTTGAAATAGCCTATTTCCTCAGGAACATGGCAATAACACCCGTGGCTTATATACCTCAGCTTCAGAATTACCATCCTAACGGATGTAAAAGAAAAAATACCGGGGAGAAATGAATTTTTTGACCGCAAAAAGATGTTTTATGTTCGGATTTGTTCGCGGCAAAATGAGAAAAAAGGAACCTGCAGAGTCTCTTCCTTCTTCTCAACCCCCATAAATACAATCTGCACCCGCCCTACACGATCACCGCTAGATATTTGTACAGGACCTTCGTATCGAGTTCGAGCCCGCTAGATGGCGCTTTTTAAGTGGTTCCACGTTTAAGTAACCTAAATTCTAGGGGAAAAAGGAATGTTTCTACGCGAAGAAGTTCAGTCGTCGGTATTACGCTCGAGGGGTGGCTAGCTTATATCCCTTATTCCCTAGCTTTGTAAATGAGGTCACCACAGCGTTTCGAATCCCCGAACAAAAAAAAAAGGGAAAAAACGAGAAGAGAAACCTTTCTGCGATCTTCTTTTGTTTTCTCCGGCGATTGTCTGGGGTATAACAACGGCGTGACATGCTGAACTGAATACTGGGGCGCTCTTAGTTCTTGAATGAGTGGATTGGTTGGGTTTTACGTAAGGAAGGTCAGGCAAGGATCCCTTTTAGTTATTGGTGTATTTCGTTTCGCATTTAGAAATTTGTTGTAATTTTCCTATTCTGGTGCATACAAACATTTTGGTAACTGCAGATACTGGTATTCACTGCAGAAAAAGAAATTTACCCATGTAAATGAGGAACCTGTAATTTTGCTTCTTACATCAAGGGTGGCAGAATCCTATAATTATTTCTTGTAGTTAAAAAAATTACGTATTTTCTAATTCTATTCGTGACTTATTGTATCGCTTATTTGCGTATTATGGTTCTCAATTTTTTGAGTTATCATCTCAAGCGGTAACTCCAGAATCCTCTTGAGTAAGTTACTTTAAAAAAAGAGCAGTGTTATCTTTCCAGCTAATCTGGAATCTCTTTCTTGCTTGCAACCAACAAAACGCAGGTGGTAAAGGTGATGGCAAAATGTTTCAAATGTTCCAAGGTTGCAGTATTTGAATACTTGATAAAGATCTAGAGCTGCTAATGGGTTTGTGTTGTTGCCTTTTTGGACAAAATAAAGTTTAGATATGCATCTATTAGCTTCTTTGGTACTGACTGGGCTAAATTCAATATCATGGTATTCATCTTCTTCCTGTTACAGGTGATTTATTTCTGCAACAGCTGCAATGATTTCGTCTTCTTCTCCGTGTGAAACTATATCAAAACGATGAATTGCCTATGTTAACATTTTCTTCGTAGCTTTTCAAACTTTGTTTTCATCTTCCAAGCTACCTTCCCCAGTTTGCAAGGTTTCATCTTCCAAATATTTTAAACCACAATTACGTACTGTTTTGTCATCCACAGCTCGTCTCTATCAACAGCAAATTGAATTGCTTTAAAAGTGTTGACTTTTGAACTTATTTTTGCAGCAGTCGAAGTTGGTCGAATTATATTTTCCTCAATGAATAAAATAATGTGGTGCACCAATCGTTTACTATTCTGCGTTTCTTCTTAAGTTCTTAATAACACCCAAATCCATTGGTTATATGAGTGAGATGATATTAAGGAGCAGATACTCTAAATTAATGTTTCGTAAAGAATTACAATGAGGATGTGCTGCACGGTTATCTACGATAAAATTTTTCTAGGCTCTTGCTGTAAGTTTCTATCCCATTCTTCTAACCAGCCCTCAAAGATTTGATGAGAAACCTAAACATTGTACAAGTAGTCTTTCGATGGTAATTACTTCGAAGTATCGAGGTTTTGCAGGCCTACCCACTCTCAAGGTTTCGCTTTTATCGAATCCGGACATATTTTTGGTACAACACAAGAATGTTATTTAGTCAAGTGCTTCCTTTAAATCTGCAAATTTCTCGTATTTGTAAATTAACGATCCATCTGCCGTTGCACGATAAAATAAGCCTATTTCGTCGACATTATGTTATCTGCTGGATAAGTCTATAGAAGCTCCGGTGATTTTATTAATTTCCATTTTTCCGCGTTTGCAGTGGCTCTTTCTCAATGAGCTCTTTTGAATTTAATACCGATTTTGAATTTTCCAACATGATAACTAAGCGTAATTTTTGTACTTTAGTTTTCAACGTTGCTCCACTTACATTAAACCTCGACGAGTTACAATAAAAAACCAACGGTTGAAGGGCTCTCCCTTCTCGCGATGTTCCTTGATTGTTTAAATTTGCCCGTTCTTTTTGCAATTTTACTTGATTCGTAAATTGTGGATCTAGACATCCCTATTATATATGATAATTCACTATTATAAGGGCTCCCAGCCTGTTTTTTAGATTTTTTTCTATAATTTATATTTTATATCACAAAGCTAGGTCTTTTAGGAATTTTAATTGACGACACTGTATTGCTGCACGTGTTTGAAAAGGAAAGCCAGCAAAAAAGAAAACCTTTTTCTCAGAATATCGAAACAACCGCATTGTTCTATTCAGCGGTGTTCTAGGAAGTACAATATTAAAGAAAATATTGCTATTCCTCCAGAAATAGAATGCGCTGCGTCAATGGAGGCTGAACATTCTCCCTTGTCTTGACGTAGAAACATAGCTAAAATCCCATAAATAAAAAGTCCACTAAGTTATCGTTGATTTACTAGATTAAATCCTACCGAGATTATCAAAACATCTCAACGAATTACATTCTAGAAATCATCATATTTATCGATTTCACAACATCGCAAACATTTCCCTAAAATCCACTACAACAAAAACTTTCTCCGCATCAACGACGCGACGTTGCCGTTTCGCTAGACCAAAACGGAATCCGGACACGCCATCATCTCGAAGCGCTCCCTCGCTTTGTACCGTTGACGTTTTGACTAATGCTTTCGGTGTCCTCCTAAAGGCACTGCATCTGTCACCCGTGCTGTCCTCCCGAAACCGGAGAATAGGGACTTTTTTTTGTCGGCTCTCGCTTATAGCTTCAACTCTTCCCCCGTTCGCGTTTTACAAAGTTTCGGTTCCGCCTCGGAGCGATTCGACTTCGGAAAGGAAGAGAACGCGTGCGAAAGAAGTCTTAAGAACCTCGTTCACGGAGCGAAGAAAAATCTTTAATTGCTGCAAACGGCGTTTTCAAGGAAAAAGGAATGGAAATTCTGCGAAACTAACGGGATAGTAGAGATATTTCGTTTTTGTTGCTCGAAACTGTTTCTTTTCGCAAGATTCTTTGCGTTCAGCTCTACGAAATGATGGTGAATAGATTCTTTATTCCGAAATGGTTGGTTTCTACTGAAAGAAATGGATATTATTTTAGTTGTTAGAATAATCTAGCGAAAGACTGCTTTGCAGATGAGGTTTCTCGAGATGTTTGGAACCATTTACACAGTGGCGCCGGTAGACTAATAAATTCGGATTATTTCAAGGCAAACTTGCAAGCACTGAGATTTTCATCGAACACACATTCGGAAACGCATACTTTGTAGAACAAGACTTACAAAGTAATTTGAAGATCTTCTAACCCTTTGTACATTTTTTTCTTTTAACTTTTTTAATACCAGACAGAATCACTTAAAATGCGAACGATAAAAATCGAGAAGCAAAAAAAAAAGTAATGTAGAATAAAATTACAAAGAACTAAAAAGCGAAAAAAATTTCCAACTACCATCAAAGTATATTTTAAATCTATAGAAAGATCATCTGAATAATTAAAAAGTTTGTCCGGAATAGAAGCGTCTGATATCATCTACCAGGCTGCGGGGCACTTATGAATAGTTTCATTTCAATCTTTTTCCTTTTACAATGTCGAAAAGGACCTCCAGCGATCCGATGTTCTAGCAGAGAGAAGCGCAAGAGACGCCTGTTTGCTGTGGTGAATTTAAATAAGGAGATAAAAGTATCGGTTTCAATTAAAAATATCTCTTTCTAGCGATAGACGGGTTTGGAAAGTAGTAAAGTTAAAGACGAGGACAGTTTATTGAAATTAAAAACTAGAGGTTTTGTTTTTATTTATTTTAGTTTGGATACAAAAGCAACAATATTAGTCCTTTTTTGTTTCTGATGACGTACTACGCGGCTGATTGACTAAAATCGTCCCAAAAATCCTAAAAAAATAATACCAGAAGAAAAAGGATAATACTCACAAAAGTATCCTTGCGCGTGAATAATATACATTACCGTCCTCGGAAGTTTGGCCCAAGAACAAGGCATTAATTTAATAAGCATATTTTATGACGTCGAGTACCCAATTGAATTTGTACACAATTTTGCAATGGGGGACAACCCCTATCCAGCTAGTCGATTTAGAATGTTTTAATAAAAATTACAGTAAGTTATTACTTCTTCTTATTACCGCAAGCGCTATGGTTACCATAACTCTTGGATCATTTTGGTATGTGATCAAGTTAATTCAGTCACAACTACAAATATAGCAGCTACAATGACGCCGTTAAACAAGGCAAGAGCGGAAACGAGGCTGCGATACAAGTTTAATTTTTTTAATTAAAAATTAATGTTTCCTTAATTAAAGGTCTTGGTTTTCATCTCATTTCCATTAGCATCACATTCTTTTTTTTTCCATTAGTCGCACACCTTTTCCTACAACATCAATTTTATAGTCTTCTACAGTTATTTTTTAATTGCTTTTGCTTTTTAATTTAAGAATAACCAAAACCACGACTAGCCTATGCACTCGTTGCATTCTTTTAAAGAAAACATATTCCGTCGACCTATCATATAAAATATGAAGCTTTCAAGACCAAGTAATCCTCACGGACTAAATTTAGCCCTTTCATAACATAATGCAACTTCAGATATCCCGTCGTTTCCAGTCTTCGCTCCAAAGATACACAGATACGTAAGGATAGTAAGTCGTGAACCTTTAACAACGTCAAAACAAATGAAAGTCGTTCTAACGATCGTATAACACATTCGTTTTTCGTTTGCTAGTATTAAACGCACGATACTTAATAAAGTTAAGATGTGCGAGCTCAATTTAGCTCTGTGATAGGTCCCCTGGCGTATATAAGCTGCATGTAACGCATAGACATCTGTCTTCTTGGTGCTGCTATTAATCTGTGCATGTGGAAGATTTGACGACGTGTTTAGGAGCTGTTTTCAGTTATAAATTCTACCAATTGCTGTCCGTTGAAGAGGAAGATGTATTTAAAGATGATGCTTTGGCATTCTAAGAAGACGTAGGCGTATAAACCCTAAGACGGATATTCATGTCTATGGGGATTGTTTTATTGAAATATGCTAAGCACTGTAAATTTACAATGAAACCTAATTAACAACATTAAGGAATGAACATATTAGCGAACAGCCACAGAGAAAGCTACTACACATCCCTATTTACCTTTTGTAACTTTAATATCAAATTAATCTCATCTAGAATCGCACACACCCTTTTAAAGCACCAATTAACCTAAAAAAATTCTCACTAAGCACCCTTATTCATTTAGCTTTCTTTTTTTTTCTTCATCTTCTATCCTAATAAAATGAAACAAATGAAGAGACTTGATGAAAACACCACCTAGAAGGGTACCATGTTAAAACCATTTTTTTTCAGCAATAATGATCCATTAGCTTATCTGCTATATTATTTTCTCTGTAGGGACCCTCGCCATTTTCTATATTTTTTTACGGTCTCCAGCATCTCGAGCAGCGATAAAGGAAGGGGGCTAGAGGGGGTCTATTAAATTTTTCGATATTATGCCTTCGTCGAATTTAATAGGGCATCTTCCTATATTATCGGATCGTAGCGAGGCGGTCATGAAATTGGGGGTTTAAGGGGAAGTATTAAATTGGGGGGACCCAAGGGATGGTATTAAATTGGGAGTTTAACGTATATTAAAATAAGTGGTTTGAGGCATATTAAATATGATACCCCCGATTAAAAAAAATGATGAGGGAATACAAAAAGGGAACGGGTATAATAAATCCTATAATGACACCCCCTCACCTCTTTCCCCCACCGCTATCAGCCCGGATAGGAGATATATAGTGTTTTATTACTCCCTTCGAAAATTGCAATATAGTAACACTCGACTTAATTGATGTGTGGCCTCTTTTGTGGCTCGTAATCATAGGGGATGCGGCGCTGGAGACTCCTTGTTTGCCATGGCCGCCCGTTCCAACTCCGCTCGCTCTTTTGACCACTCCTTGCCCCGTGCCTTTTATCGCGACTCCGCCAGGTCATAAATAATACCATTCTCGGATAGCAGGTTAATATGGCCGGCGCTTTTTTCGCAGGACGTAAAAATCGCGTAAAAATTTTAATTCGTCGTAAATTTTAACGCGTTCGCGACAGCCGCTTTGTACGGGGTCGGCGGTACAAGGGGGGCGATTATATTGGAAAAACGACCCCGTCTAAATCTTTGATGGCTATCCTAAATGATGACAATGTTTCAAAAATCCGTTGGATCCTATTTACTGCGCCAGTTCTTAGTAATAGGGGAAGAAGTGAGATTATTTTAAGTCGAATTTATTTTTAAATATCAAAGTGGGGTAAAAAAAAAATTAAAAAATTATTTTTATTTTCAACACGCTTTTAAAATAATTTTCACTGTACAGGCTCGTCCAAGAAAGCAACCAATCATCGTTAATATTTATTCTTTATATTTCGATTAATTTCAGTTTGGTTAGATGTAATTAATTCACTTAATTTTTCACAGTAAATGTTGGTATTTCATTTTTCACAGTAAAAAAAAATTAAATAATGTAATTGATTAGATTGATTGTTTTGCTTCTTCGGGGATTTCCAAAGCCTACTTTAAAATAAAATAGTAGAATTAAAGGATGACTAAATGTCCGAAAAATTTTAAATTTTAAACCTGCATAAATACAAAACCATTCGATTAATAAATTTACCAGAAAAAGAAGCATCTTCCGCCCACGCATATATCCACACTGGTAAACAACATTCCAACTTCGATAGAGACCATCTAACATTCCTATACGCAATTACACTAATATCCTAATGTAATTTACTTAATACTACGCAATTAAACGGGTATTAGTCTAGCATGTACGTCGTGTGCTCCAATTTCCACTCGAAAAGCAGCAGACAGTGTTCTATAGCATGATCAAATTATTATATATGACGTCGCTAGCGCTGCTAGTTGATAATAACAAGAATAACTACAATAATAATATTATTACTGTAATATGAAAGCTTCGACAAAGTAGAGGAGAATCCTTAGACCGTACGTGTGTATACGCAAACGTCATGTTCTGTACAGAAGCTCGATATGTCTACATAAAATGTTTATACAACTAGGAGGCAGACGGTTCATTTTATGTCGATGTACTGGGGCGTCAAGGGGCTTTATCTATGTTTATTTTATATCGATCATCATCATCGAAGAGTGCACTTTAAAGTAAACAAATTACATCTATCAAATCGTATGCGTTACGGTGGGATACGGAACGTATTTCGTTAAAGCTACGGCTTGACGAGTTACATTACCGCAATATTGTGACTTACAATTAGAAACATGTTTTTAATAACGTTTGTCGTTAGAGTAGACGCCTCGATACTGTGAACAAAATAGAACATTAACGATAAAAATAATACAAAAAGAAAACAAACGTGTTTTATGAGACAGCTGAAGGCGAGTTTTTCAAACAAACAAATACCACGAAAAGCTCTATAAAACCTGGACTGTTTTTATTTAAAAATGTACTTTTATTATGTGTCTTTTGATGGCTCTTCAAAACATTTAGAGCTAGTGTGATGTGAATATCCGGACGTTCAGTAGAAATGACTACTCCCGAAATGAAGTGGAGAATAAACGCAATCGTGTGGTCGACTCTGAGGCTGTTTTTCTTTCTTTCTCCATCGATACATAACTATGGATGACACTCCCGAGACAAAGGAATAGTCAAAACACTAGGTTTTTTAGGACGAACAGGCTTCGAAGAAGACGAAGACGGTGAAATCGGCCTCGGTTTTTTAGGATTTATCTGGAATCATCTACACCGATTACTTGGAAAAAGTACAAATAACAAATAATAACTGGAAAGTATTATCCGTCGTTATTGGACCGACTGAGCGAAGAAATCTAGAAAAAACTCTCAGCTCTCAACTTACGATTTAGAGGGTCTCTGACTCCTCCAATGCATCGGACCGCACTGTTTGAGCGATCATTTTCATATCAAATGGTAAAAATTTATAATAAAGTACCGATCCATCTCAGGTAGTTACGTAAGGGACTATTTAAGGAAAAATTAAAGCAAGTGATTCTGAGGGGGAGCATGTGACGATATATTGACATGGGCTGCGGGTGTTCGGGTGTACGAGCGGGCGCAGTACTCACAGTTACACATTATTTTTTTGTTCATAGAGTATGTTGTGCTGTAGCTTGGTTTAATTCAGATAAGATAGAAATAAATTGTTATTATTATTATTATTATAGGGGTATGCTATACATTATTACCTTACAAGCTAAAATTGCGGAAAAGCCGCCGCATTTCAAGAAAAAAAAATCTCCAACCAATATAAAGCACTGTTTTACACTTTAATAGTCTCCATTGCAAGAATTGACGGCTTGTTTGACCATTCGCCCTTTTCAGAGGATAGTCCGACATTTTTCTAATTCGTAGGCTCAAAGTTTCGCTTGGAGGACAGAAATCTTCACCGAATAAGAAGACCATCACGTTCATAAATGTCTACTGTGCAAAACTAGACGCCAACTGCTAATTTGGACGGTCGTTTCTCGTTGCTTATTTCTCTGTTAAGCTGTATAAGTGTGAAAACCTTGGTTACATAAAATCTATTATATCTCATCATATTTTACTTCAATGGCCGGTAAAACAATCTAAATAAATCTTCATATTTTACTTTAAATGCAATAAATAAGCATACAAAAAAGCCAATCCTTCTCAGCGACAGAGTAGGCGTTACCAAAAAATATCCTCTAAATCAAGTAAGCGTTGACGTCTGGCTACAGCCTCCTTTTTTCTCATCTTATTTTATTTTTTGCTCCGCAACGTTAACTATGAACGCTTCCAAAGCGCCATCTACAAGGAAATACCAGCACATTAAAATAGCGTGTAATCCGACACTCTATCCGTTGCTTGCCGCGCTAGCAAGCGGCCCATCCTGCGAAAGCTCCATGCACAAGGCACATTTATACATGTATATACCTTTAGCGAGTTATATCCGTCCCCCTTTTTTCGATATTTTTCTTTTTCTCGTTCGTCGAGTTTCATATTTTCCACGGCTAATGTTGATGGTGAAATATTATTGGGCTGTAAAGCATTTCCGTGGCTGCCTGACTTAATTTATAGACCAAAAAAGATGAAGGAAGAGGGAGACGACTTTAAATGCGGATATGTTTATGGTAAATATACATTGAGGTTCACAAATTTCGTCGCAGGTTTAGGAATGGATGAGTTCATTTTAAACGGAAATAAAATTAATAATTTATTCCGAACTGTTAACGTATTAAGTAAAAAGTTTATTCTTGCGCTTCCCACGTGGTCTTGGCAATGTTTTTTTGACCAACACGTTGGAGATTTATCGCAAACTAAACATTTTATTCTTGTGCCGTCGTATATTAAATCCGGGAAATCTTTAATAAACTCATTCACTTTATCTGATCCACTTATCGACGACATTTTATTACGTATAACGTATATACAGCACTTCGCTAGGCTCGCGTTCATTTCAACCGGCCGCCAAACGCGTTACTACTGCAATAAGATCGCTTGCGCATATATTACGAATCACATGCCCGAACGACCGCTTGCACACCGACGCCTTTGAAGCGCACGGAAAATGCCGAACTTTATTCATCATCCATTTTCTTTTGTTGCAGTGATGCTGGCTTATTAGCTTATTATTAGCTTTGATTTGAGCAATTTCTTTGTTTTTTTTTAGGTATGCTTTTGTTTTTTGCAGTTGCCGACATTTTCGTCGTGTCTAGTAAGTACAACTTGGGATATTGACGATCTTGGTCGGCTTGTTGGGACGTTAAAATTTTGGAAATTTGTGAAATTTTTGAGTGTATTTGGTTACTGTTGGTGCAGAATCGCAACATTGTAATTGTATACATCTGGCTTCCTTTCAGTTCAATTGTACCTACTTCCATCTTAGGTATGTAACTTGCACGTTCTTTTCTTTTATCTTCTTTCTTATTTTCTTTTGTTCTTTTCTTATAATCGGATTAAATTTAAAACTTCCTTCAATCCTTCCATACACTAATACCGAAGAATTGGCAACGTAGCCGCTAGTGATTGTAATCATATTTACGTATGGTAGTGTATACATCAGCATTCTAGCGATGTATAAAGGACTCCCCCGAGTGTCAGCTTTACGAAACTAAATTATGACGTCTGCTGTTTCGTCTCTAACATCTTTCGCTGTAGTATACGTATTTATTTATCTTTAGCCGAACTAGAAGTAGGTGTTGTATTAATAAGCGGGTCGTAGCCCTTACGGCATTCGATGCAGCGGAATTAAATTAGATTTCTAACATGTTATACGCCGGCGACAAGATATTTATCGTTATTATCCGAGAGACAGCAATATTTATGTGGTCGTTATAAAGTAATAATTTCGGATTTGTCATAAAACAACGAATAGAACTATTACTGAATTTATGTCATTACAGTTAATCAATTTAAATGTACAGGGTGTCTTGAAAAGGTTTGACCGGATGCCCTGTTGGATAGTGTAAAATATAATCAATTATTTAATGTGCTGTGTGAGATGTTGCGATTGTTTTTCCTCATTTTATCGATGATTTCTGGCAAATAAATTGTTGTATATCATTGACTGCTAGCTCCCAAAGCAATGCTTATGACATGTCAGTAGAATGAAAGAAACAAGCAACTAGTTTCTTGGAAGTGTTACGAGGATCTGTCGATGTTCCTTGCACCACGAGCCTACTTTTGTGCTTGGGTTAAGTTATGCGAAATCCATCCTTTTTCACACCTAATTGTTCATGCAAACTCTTCGATCATGTTGGGCTCAGCATCGATGTTTTTTGGAACATCACTGATGGAAGCACAAAATTCTGTGTAAACAGTTGTAAACAGTCTTTTCGAATAGCGCTTTATCACTAAAAGTTGAACGGTTTAACATTGTTGGGAGATCAAGTGGAGGTGGTTACCTCTTTGTGTGAATTCAAAGATGCTATCTCATACCACCGGATATGGGATATGATAACCGGAAGGATTTTTTTTGAAGTTCTGAGTTTTGAGTTGATTAACCGAGTCCTCTATGTTGTTGGCAATTTTAACTGTCGCGAATACAGTGATTTGAATCTGGATCTTATTCTTTTCCCAATGCATCGTGTGAACTACATATCGATCTTGTTCAGAAGTTCGGAGTTTGGGATGATTTTCACGCTCCCCTTGAAATTGAAATATTATTCCCATTCTCCTCGAAGTTTAAATCTCGGCCCTCTTATCTCAAATTTATTACGTAAAAATATTGATATATTTAGTACAATTATATCTCCCATTACAAGACAAAAGGGATTATTTATATATCTTGTAAAAATAAGGTTTAAATTGAGTGTCCCTTTGCAAATTGTAAATATTTACAAGAACATCTTCTAATTAATGCTTGGAATACTTCGTCTGTGCTTTGTCCCAATGGTAAAATTAAAATCCGAATTTCTTCGCAGAATTGGTGAAATGTATATCAGAATTTTACGATCGAATATGTCCAAAAAAAATTTCTAAAATACCTCTCTTCCAAGTGTGCCCAAATAAAGGCATGAACATCATATCTTACTCTCATGGTATAATTTTCTGTCCCCTGCCCGACCATGAATATTACAGCGTTGAGTTTCATTGCAAAGAATTCAAAATACTATATCAATTCGCCAGCCCTTCTATCCCAGATAAACTTTGGGTTCATAGTAGTCGATTCTAGACTGGCCGTTGGCGCTAGATATGTCCTTCTTATGTCGATTTACATCAGATTTTATATATATTTTTTGAGAAATCAGTTCTGAAGGGGTTAATACTACTTAAGTTCTTAAAGCAAACATCAACATCTTACAACTTACAGCACTTGTTAACCATATACTGGGAAATGCCAATAGGCAAAACCTTGATCCTTTTTTATAAGTCTGCAAATTTTGGTTTGGTGGCTAAAAACAACTCGGAAAAGCAACAACAGCTTTAACAAATTCAGAGGCTTGCTTGTTGTGTGTCCCACAGCAGCGCTGAAAGTCCTGCTGGGATTAACGCCGCTTCACATATTAAAATCTTTGAAGATCCCAACATAAATTGCCTGATGTGCAGTGGCCGGTTTATGCTTTGTCTCCTCCTTGCAATGACTAAATACCGATACTATCTTTCGCGTGGCAAGGCCAAGTACTTAGATTTAGCAAATAAAAGCACACAAAATTCCAAACGCACGGCTACGTGTGGTAGAAAGTATAGATACATCGTCTCAGGGGGAGGACAAAAAATTAAAATGTCACTGTATATTGTAAAGGACATGATCCCTACGCAATGCAATTTTAATCAGCCTTATAAGGTGATCATTGGAAGCCGTATTGGGTGGGCATCCGGGCAGCCTGAAAGCAAGCCTGGCATGGTACATGGACGGTTCAAGAATAGAAGATGTTGGAACAAGTATATGCATTAGTAGGGCTAACTACTACCTTAAAGTGCTTACACAACTCCACGCGAACGAGATATCTCCTTTGAACTTGGGCGTCATAAATAACTTCGAAATAGGGATACGAGGCGCAACCGTAACTATATTCGGTAAGAGTCAGGCAGTTCTAAAGGCTATCAAAGCCTACTCGTACGAATCTAGTATGATTCGGGAATGTATACAAAATTTAAGGCAATTGCGACACAAAAACGACGTTACTTTGCAATGGGTCCCAAGTCATCAAGGGATCGAAGGTAATGAAAAGGCAGAAGCACCGAATATGCCCTTCATCAGTCCCAACTCCTTTTGTGAGCCAAAAGAGCCACATAAAACAAGTATGTGCCATTGTACAATGATACTAATACTAATAAGTCTATAAATGCATTACTTTTACTTACCTGCAAGTATTTACCCTTCTTTTGTTCTCTGTAAAGATTTATTATTGCAGGCAACTTATATTTTTTATTATTTAATTATGTCTGTAAGTTTGTCTTGTAATTGAGTTTGAGTCCCCAGAACTGGACTGGATTCAATTCAATGTGTAGTTCCATGATAGGAAGGGACTGAA
Source organism: Oryctes borbonicus (assembly GCA_902654985.2). Classification (NCBI taxonomy): domain Eukaryota; kingdom Metazoa; phylum Arthropoda; class Insecta; order Coleoptera; family Scarabaeidae; genus Oryctes; species Oryctes borbonicus. The sequence goes on from LR736874.1 coordinate 3,627,815, forward strand.
AATTGCAAAAAGTTTCTTTTTAAATTACATTTAATAGAAACCTGCATACTCTAAAATGCGAGGCACGCAGGTCAATGTCAGCAAATATTTTGATGGATAATTTTTTCATTTGTCTAATATAAACAAAAACTACCTGCAATTTAACTCGACCCTTGTTTTAAGACGCCCTGTATTCGTTGGGAATGTAATGGGCCATATATGCCCTGAGCCAGGTCAACCGATTACTATCTACCAATCTATAACGGCGTTTTTGATTCTCCCGCTAACCCCAAAGTTATTGAAGTGCAGGCAGAAGGTGTAGGTCCGGTTATTAGAAACGGACCCTCGCCGATTATGTTGTGATTACTGACCCTAAACCGACAATATTGTGAAACTTAACGGCAACCTAATGGCCTGTCAATAAACTAATTGCGTCGTTTCCTACTACCATTTATAACATAAAGCTGAAGGTTTAATGGTTATGAGAGTGAAAATTTACTTTAGAAGCTTTAGTTATAGTAATATTGTAATAAATAAATTAGAATCCCTTCTATCGTATTTTTTACATCTAAAGATCATCAGACCCCGCTTGCTGTTTCTTCTTTAATTATTCGTTACCAATAAACAATGATTGCCGGCAACAAAATTGCACAACCATCAAAACCATGATAGACGAGCTGTGTCAATTGTCAATATGGAACTAGCATGTTTCTAGCATGTAACGCCGAAAGATTAATAGAATAATAAACTAGAAACGAGTCAATCACCGCATAATACTGCGTTGTGTTTCGAAGTGCTGCGACGTTTTGACAGCATCCCCTGGAATTTCGCTAATGGACATTTCAAATTTTAATCCTGTTCTAGCGCTGATACTGAAATTCGGTGCTAAATGGCGTTACCCGAAAAAAAAAATAGAGGAGAACCTAGATTTACTGACTAATAATTTTGAAATATGGTTTAGTGTGATATAAACGGAAAAATCGCAAAATAAGTTGGTGAATGTGAATAAAGTTCGTAAAATGCATGTTTTGTTTCAATTCGACGTGTATCCCCCCAGGTACGTTTAATGATATTGATAAGGCTTCCCAAAAATGGGATTCTTTTCATCTGTAGAATGCCGATCCCCCTACGTCACAAAGTAATCAAGAGATAGATGAAGAATTCTTAACAAATAGCGATAATCAGCCTTTTACCTGCTGTCTGTCTGTCTGTCAAACTGACGAGGCTCAGTTTAGAAAAGATGAAATAAGCAGAATCTCCACGTTAAAGAATATTATCGTCTTGAATGCGTTTTAGTATTAATGTAAATAGGTAGGCTGAGGGGTTATGGGACCAGTTCAAGGACACCAGAATGGTGTCCCACGATTTTATGCCGTCGGCAATTAACTTTCGCCTCTTTCAAGGCCACGATAACCGGTCTGTAACAGCTTAAAGGATTCTTTAGGTCTTTCGAGCGGTTTCGATAAGAACATCCCAAGAGCTATTTAAAGCTGTATTTGAGTTGTTCCAGGCCGGAAGCTGTAACCTCGACTGAGTGCATGAAGTTATGCAATACCCCTTATACTAGTGACCTTTTACAATCTCCGTAGCCCTCTAACTTAATGCATGGGCTGGAATTATTCGTTGGTCCCACGTTGATTGTATTCAGTACCTAGATCATTAAAGTAAATACCTATTTTGCTTTACTTATTTTCATCCATACAAATTGAAGCTTGTACCACCCTCGAAAGTTCATGCTCAGAGTGGTCGATTTTATCTGATAATAAGCTGTTACCGCGGCAGGAATTAACAAAATATTGTATACGAATTTAGAATTTAAACCGCAAAATTTTGATCCTTGGCCAGTTGATGGACAGGTAAAAACCACAGAAAAAGCCATAATCTTATCCTTTATTACAAATCGCCAAATTTTCGGTTAAACTATGTCACCTTCTTCAGGGCAAGCATCGGAATGTTCTAGAATTGGCTAAAATTGGCATCTCTATTAAGCTGGCGTAGCCACTTCGTAAACCCACCAACAAACCAGTTGCATATTTTGTTGCTGTTTACCCAAAGACTGATTTTGTTGCTCCAGCCGTTTCCGAAGAATGACAACTGTAACTTTCGACTCACTGCAAATATCAATACGGACTAAGCAGTATATTTTGTTGCTAATTTGTTGCCCAAGAATTGATTTTGTTGCTCCAGCAACAAAATATGCCATTAGTTCGTATTGGTATCTATAGTGAGTCAAAAGTTACAGTGAGTGACTACGCTAGCGCAGCTATTGTTTCTCGGAAACGGCCGTAGCAATAAAATCAATTCTTGGATAACAAATTAGCAACAAATTAACAACAAAATATGCAATTGGTTTGCTGATTGCGGCTTATGAAGTGGCTACGCTAGCTTAATAGACATAAAATTAGCAGCTATTTTATTAACTAAGTTGCGGTGTTCCTCGAGGATCAGTTTTGGCTCCAACGCTCATAATTTAACGTAAACACATTGCTCTTTGTCACGATATGCAGACTATACAGGTTGTATAGTTTTAAATATTAATGATTAGTACATCAGATGTCTGACTGATGCAATAACAATTCCTTTAGCAACGCTTGGATTTACATTTGTAAATTGCTTAAATAATTAGTAGAAACAGCGATATCTACAGCAACATACAAATACGAGTCTGTCTACTACGCTCATTTTTTTTCTAACTTAAAACCAATGTAAATATTGAACTTTTTCCAGCATATATCCAAAGCTGTATAATAAAGGAATTTCCACCAGATACGTCCTCCAAATAATTTTACATTTCTCCAATCCTCGGCCGTAAACTCCTCCATATATTCGCTCGATATCACCTAATAAAACAACCGCAGATTTCTGCCGCTACAACCGTCGCCGCGTACCACAGCCTAAGACCCTAAAGACCTTCCCGCAGAACTCTCCACGCCGAATGGACTATCCTGGGACGTCCTTCAAACAACATCGGTCCCCTTTTATCCTAGGATCGCCTCTCGTAAAATTTGCACGATTTCGACACGCAGTAAAACGCAATAAATGAACTGACCGTCCCCTAGGAAATTGCTTCGGAGACCCCGCCGCCTACCAGGGAAGGATTCGGTCAACTTTACTCGAGTTGTCCGTATATGCGACTGCCTGCGTGCATGTGTTCTGGTGTGAAGGTGGATGGGATACGACGTCAGCGGCGGTCGGCCTTGTAGATTATTAATCTCAATTAGAATCGCGGCGTTAATGAGTAATTTAGAATTTTAATTGGTTATTTCCTGGGCCAATGGTACGGCGTAGAATCATTTTCGCTAACCGACGTCAAGGTGTGCTGTTTTACGGTTTGGTAATTTTGGGGGGAAGGTAATTGAGAAGAAGCGCGAAAAGGCGGTTGGAATTAAGGTTGTAGGTGTACTTGGTGTTTTTTTTAGTCGATTTTGATGAAGTTGGCTTATGGTTTATTGATTTTGGCCGGAAATTTTCTAAGAGAAAAGCTGCGCCAACATTTGAGAGATGCCCATGCAAGTTTAATGCTTCTTACTATAAAAGTAAACTTAACACCTTCAATCTTACCATTTCTAATATGAAGAACGAAACAAATTTTTGCCAATTAAAATCAAACGTGTTCCGAATTTGGACCGTGGAACATATATCCGAAGGCTAGAGGCTGACTATTAACTCACCCTGCATATTTTTTTATTTACCTACTCTAAAATTAAAATACTCCAATTCACTCATTTCAACCATATAATCTACATCCTTCTCCACTTCTTAGTCTCTTCTAAATACATTTCTTTCCTCCAACTGTACGCACGTATCCATCCAACACATACGCAGTCTTTTCTTTTTTCTTTTCCATTTTACATGTCATCCTGTCATCCTCGTACATTCTACTCGCGTTAATGAATAACCACAGGAACGTTTCTGGATGTCATCGTCTAACAGAAGAAGCATTGATTAATCGCCTTGCGGTGCCGTGGATACAAGATCTTAGACGTGTTAGACTTTCGGCGTCTCGTATTTAATTGTCTGTTACGTTGCGGGCGTCGTCTTCTTCTTCTATTTTCGGGATCTTTCGTCGGCCGCTTCAGAAAGAGGGTTCTAATAACACTCATAATGCTAAGGATGCTGTCTCTGGTGAATTGTTCAAGTTGAGAGTATTTGAAAGGGTTTAGACGTTAGGTTTGGTGAATTTGAAAGTAATTTGGAGAGTAATTGAGAATTAATTCATCTGCTTGTAGAGATGGTTGGTTGGAAGTGGGGTAAATGTTAATGTTTAATTGCAGTACCTACCTGTTAAATATAGAGAAGATAGCATCCTTAATTCTAGTTTTTGGGCCGAAAATGTTTGTAACTGATCTTCAAGAAATCCGGGGATACACTGGAGGATGTCTATAAGTCTATAAGCTGCCAATAAACTAAAGTAAAAAAAATAGAACCGAGACCTTAACATTGGCAGCTAAAAACGCAGACTATAGCACATCGACAAGTATTAGTATAGCTTTTAAGGGTCAATATATAAACGTACGTTTCAATTCGCGAAATACACACAAAAATCTCCTGGACAATCCGAAAGATAAACCGGACATGAAATAAAGGTGGAGAATGTATAAAATTGCATTAAGTGACTGTGATAAAGCCGATATTGGTCAAACGAAAAGAACGATAGGCACCGGATTCAATGAGCACATTAGGTACTACACTTACTGGAGGATGGAATCGTCAAGTGTAACACGACCCATAAACGAAACCGGCCATAATATTAAATTACAAAGCCTGAAATTGATTAAGATCGTAACTTTGTGGTGTGAACTAGACGTTTACGAAGCTATTTACATAAAAAGACACACAAATTTGATAAGGAGAAAGGATGGCCCGTCGTCATATTCAAATCTATTTAATTTATTAGGGCAAGACAGATATGTTAGAATAAATAGATTCTTTTCTCACATCATTCGGTCAAACGGTTGATACTGGGTTGAGTGTAGGCTTTCACGACCGTAATCCATAGTAGAAATGTCTTTCGGGTGATGTCGTGTAGTTAATATTTTACTTGACGTCGGCGAAACTCGGTCAACGAAACCTCAAGTAAAATATTAACTACACGACATCACCCGAAAGACATTTCTACTACGGTTGATAATGGGTTTACACGCATCCTCCAGACGGTTATTGCGGATTAATGAATTAAACTTATATGGTGCGGAGTGTGCCAATACTCTAGTGTTGATATACACATCAAATATTCGAGATTGTATCTCATTACATCATTTCTCCTTACTTCCACAACATCTCCTTCGTGTTTCGCTCAGAATTGAAAGCACGATATACGCCCACAACTATCCACTGAGATAGCTTCATATACAAATGATACACGCGCACCTAAGAAAGAAAAAACGAAGAAACTACACCAGACGTACGCCCAGATTTATACCACGGCACCATATGCCCTTAAGTGCGACGCATCTTGCGTAGCAACGCACACCGCCCCGGCATCAATCAAAGAACGCTGTCAACACTTCCGGCTGTCGAAAAATGCGCCGCTGCTATCGCTAACTAGATCCAGACGACCGGCAAGCGACTATCGCCACAGTAAATTGCTCCAGGACTCACGTGCGTATGCTTAGGTGATGTAGAATGCGTGGGTAGGAATGGGCGTGCATGGCCGTTTTTTTTTTTTGAGGTTTTGCGTTTCCGTAGACGGTAAGTCTTTAAGATAAAAGGTTGTTGACGTATTACGCAGAATCCGGACTGCGGAATACATGCGTTTATCCAAGAGTAACGTCAGAATTCTTTGATGAATTTGTTGTATGTTTAAAGGGTAATGTTTTGTGATCCAACATCCAACATCGTTTCGCTATAGTGACATAATTTGCGAAATATCACTTTAACATTGGAAATGGTTCTGAATAATGTGCCAGTCACCACTTTCCGTGCGCTTCGCGCTAAAACTAGACAGACTTGTGCTTATTCGTCTCACGAGAATGGGTTCGTGTTGCCTACTGGTTTTCCCGTGAGTCGACAAAACACGAATCTGTTTAGTCTCTACTAATTTCGTGAAGCGCGCGGAAAGTGGCGAACTTTCGTTATGAGTTCATATATTAGACTAAGTTTTGAGATTTTCAGCAAGCCGGTGTACATACAGCCTGTCCCCGAATAGCTGAAACGACTTTTGTAAAAGGTGAATAATTTTCGATCTAAATTTATCATTTTTGGGGGTTTAGTCCTGGTTAAAAATTAATTTCAAACATATTCTCATTGTTTGAAAAATAAACCGGCCTTGCCAGTGATGGGAAAACTATTTTCCTCACAGGCAAAGCACCTTTTCCGTTCATAGTAGTTCGAAGCAAAGTAGTTCAAAATGAAAAGCTATGGCCATATGCAAACTATTGGTAAACTATTTGTTTCACCCTTCTCCAAACAAAAAAATCCATTATTGTAAGATCTGGGGATCTATCCGGCTAAAATGTTACGCTTATTCCCCATAAACCATCTTCCACCGAACTTTATTTGATTTATTTAGCCAATCAGTAATTATTTGTGTGGAATAGGCAAGGCAGTCGTCCTCTTGAAAGAAATGCGAGTGTGGAATATTTAAGGAAGTTCGTCAAAAACCTGTCCAAAGTTTGCGAGTGATTTTGATGATTCCTTCCTTCAATACCTTAATTTCCAGCTCGATTAACACGCCACATCAAACATTAACTCTTCTGAAAATACTGCTTTGTTGAATTAATTACGTAATGAAGACCGTTTCTGTTGACCATTTGTGGTAACAGTGCATTCGTCAGAAAAAATTATTAGTTTTTAAAACTTACCTTCCTCCAAAATGGGCTTTCTACGCATATATTCCGTTTGGTTCTGTTAGATCGCAAGGTCACTGACAAAACCGGAAGTAATAGAAAGCATCTAATGTGAGGCTAAATAAAATAAATAGAATGGTTACCTAAACAGTAAATTTTGTCTAAGAAATGTTAAAAAATACATAAGTAAAACCACTCACAGTAAAAGCAACGTGAGGAGAGAGAACCGTAACCAGCGGACATGTTTCTGGCTACCTGGCGTCATCAGTATCCACATCGCTGTTTGCCTTTCGGCTGGTATCACCCTCCTTCAAGAACGGTGTCTCCTGGCGCTACCTAGTGCCTAAAGATACAAGTGCTTGCCGTCCAAAGGAGATAGGTACACCTAGCTCGTCGTTCTTGAAGGAGGGCGCACAGTTCCTTGACTTCAAGAAATCATTCTTTTGCACCTGATATCAAACTTATCTATTCTTTGAAAAAAAAATATTTCAAAAAAATACTATTTTATCTTGAAACAAATAAGATCTTCATATTTACTTATATCAAAGAAATATCGCTTTCACTTAGTGAAATAACGCAAAAAAAAATTTTCATTCAAACAATCCTCTTTTTCAACATCGATTAAAGTACTAACGTTAGTTCAGGCAAACGTTTATTTAATTTTCCAATGTATAAATTGTATAAATACCAAATGTAAAACATAGCCGTATTCGCAAAAGAAAACCGACTTAAACGACCTCTCGTCTTTTCACCAAACTCCTAAGTAGTAACCATTTTTTCCACGACACATTAATATCTTCGTAATGGTCCTATGCATGGCACTATCACTACCGCTACCTTTCACTTAATATACGCTCGTTATGACGTATAATTAATTATAATTACGGCGAAGACAGACTCCGCAGGGTACAGCGGAAGATAGCGACACGCTAAACCGTCGTCGCGGAAGATTGTTATTTATTCCCATGACATCTGGGATAGGTTCGCCTCGGCTATAAATAGACGCGTCCTGCCAACGCCAGATCCGCTGAAGCACCAGAACAGACAACGCGATGCCGAGAAACTATACTGCTGGGAGAAGCGCGGCCCGCGTAAATGTAACAAACACCAACGAGTCGATTGTAAATTCACCCAGCCGAATGTAACGCGGTGGTTACACCGTTTTAGCTGTGTAAGCAGGGGATGTTGGACAAGTATGCATGTGTGGATCATTGCACTATTAACCTAAACTAATCCATTTTAGCACTGAATTTATTAAGGAGTACACCGGAAAAAAGAAATGTTGTACTGACCACGAAGGAGTTAACTGAAGACATTTTTCTTTTTGATCGTAGATCAGTGCTCATACGACTAGTGAAAAGAAATGGTAAACAACGTCGGATTCTAAAAATCCAACAAACGGAGGAAATAGCCCCAACATCAACTCAAATATTAATAATCCTTCGTCAACAAGATCGCGTTATGAGCACTAAATGTAGTCCTATATTCAAAGCCAACTCTTATACAGTAATTCAAAAAAGAAAAAAAATGTCAGTTTTCTGACCAATCTGGCCAATAGAAGGAAAATCTTCAAATTAGGATCTGTTGAGGTATTTCTATTCTTTTGTACCTATTTCCGAATTAGTAATAACTGGTTTTCTGAAACGATCTAGCATCTTCCAGATAGATCCTAGATTTAACAGAGCCTAATAGCACAATCTGGAGCAATCCTAATAATTCTGGAAAAGTTTCTGATCTAGCAAATAAAAACCAAAACACGTGAATTCACAATTTAGTTGTTAACAGGTAAACATAAACAGCAATTTACCAAATTTGTACTTTGGCGTCAAATCGGTAAACATAGCGTTATGTGGCTGCTAATCATTTTGAAAACCTCCTTCAACTTTATAAACTACCAAAATCGTCAGCTTCCTTGGAATAGATTTTCGGTGTAAATGGACATGAAAAAGAAGGACCATGCGATGGGGTCAGAGGTCTGCCGCTAAATACTGCCAATCTAACGCTGTAATGCGAGCTATTCAGATTACAGTAAACTTCGTCCACTATTTTATTGCCAGTGCATTGACACTTTTATACAAGACAAGTTGTAGATTTTCGACCTGAAAAATTGGACGTGTGAAAAGAGGCCAAAAACGTCATATATGGATTTATGATGGAAACAGGTTCTTTATTTGATCAACAGCAAGAAGTAGCATGGAATATATTGCATTTAGCAAGAGTGAGGATGTGGCAACCTCTAAACCATAATACACAATTTTCAATGTATGTGGCTTGCGTGTATTCATGGAATGTTAGATCTCGCAATTCATAGACAATCATTTTAGTTATTTTAACGAAATAACCAAGTCGCAGTTGCACGCCATTCTGCAATCATTCTTCAGTCAAAATAACCGCATAAACTCACTAGATATCCATGCACGAAGCGGATGAAACGGTAACGGCCAACCGGAGCCGTCTAGATTTCCTTCTAATGCATACAAAGTGCATCTTACGGCGGTCGTAGGAGCCCGCGAATCTGCCGCACGCGGACGAGAAAATTACCGATTTAGTTCACTTAGTATATTTCAGATGGAATCTAAAATCCAACCGGGTTCGTAGACGGGCCAACAATGTAAGAAGATATGCAAATGTAATCGGGATATAAGTAGGTTGAGGATATTTCCTAAAATAATCTCTCGCTTTCGGAAGATATCTCGCGTTTATTCCGTAGTATTTTTATAGTTGTTTGCAATAATTTTGTTTTTCGCTTGAATTTCTTAAAAATTATAAATTTGGTGTCTTTTGGTTTTGAACAAAGTGGATTATTTGCGTCTTCTCGGAGGTTATCTGCCAAATTGTAGTTAAAATATTGTTCTGGAAATAGGCATTTACGAATGTAACGGCCTCCTCCTTGGATGAAAATCTCATTTATCCGACGGAATCTTTAAGTGTGGAGAACAATTGCTGGAGGCGAGATCTGCTGAATAGGGCGGATGGTGTACTGATTCGAACCCCAATTATTGAATTTTCACTACGACAACCACTAAAGTGTGAGACGATGGGATAAAACTTTCTTGTTCTTCAGGCGCGGCTGTTTTTCGGTAATTTCTGCCCTCAGCTTGATAGATAATGACGCGTAATATGTCTCCGTTATTGTTTTCTTTTTTCAAAATAGTCGATTAACGCAACTCCATAACTGTCCTAAGAAAAAACAGTCGTTATCATCTCCCTCGCCTCATCGTCTTTTTCGGAACCAAAACATCTTTCACAGTCCACAGTTCACTTGATGGATTCTCGTTCCAAAGTGACCAACTGCGGCACCCAATGTGCAGTTAGCATTTTCCGATTCAAAGATACACGAATTGGGGTTCGAATCGATAGATTACCCACCCTTGCAGTTTACGTTAGAATAAACTTGTTTGATATAGCTCGAAACATACATTTTTCTTTAGAAAAAGCATTTTTTTTTTTACTCAGAATCTATAAAATTCTTTGCTTCTATTTCAATCTCGCCGTATACAACCTCCCGCCTAAACAGCGGCTCCCTGTACGAACTACAAAGGCTTCCAATAAAAATACCGGGCTGACGGGGAAACATCAAAACAAGCAATTATATCCGAATTCATTATCACCCACAAGATTTTACGGTTAGGCGCGAGTTTCCGCCGTAATATATATGTCCGTATTTATGTAATGGTATATTTTGAAACTGTTGCAACAGTTGCAACAGCTCTCCACCCTGCAAGCGTTGTCTCAAAATTTATGCCTCCGCTTGAAAATACAAGCGAAAAAAGATGGGATTATGTATCTATGCGTGGATATCGAATAAACTGTAGTATACGCATATAAAATAAGCTTTTAAAGCCATGCGCTGTGCTTCGTTGAAAAGGATATGGCTATAATTTTTATACGCTTACACGTGCATGGTGATAGGCTGGTTATATTTTGTGTTTAAAAATAAGATTTCTTTCTCAAAACGAATAAGAAGAAAGGAGTTATTTTTTCATTTAATGTTAGAAAACAACAAAGAGGAACTGTTCGAACCAAAGTAAGAGTACAAAAGGAGCCACTATAATCGTATTATAATAATTAGAATAACAGAAGCAGTACCGTACACTACTTGCTGCACTTCATACGTGACGCCTGCATAAAGTCATTTGTTAAAACAAATATGGAGTTTCCCCAGTTTCACTCAGCTTTACTACAAAATTAAGGAATTTTTCACCAAAAGCGGAACATGCGACCTAGCTTGGAGTCGATCTTCTTTCAGAAGAAAGAAAAAACAAAGTTAATATTGTTTGATGTCTGTCGATTTTTTTATTTTATTTTATTTCGAGAATGTGAACTGGCTTGATTATGGCAAGAGTAGAATGTGATTTGTGATCAAAATCGTGATTGTTGTCGAAATTGCAGTTGTACAGAAAGTTATTGTTGACGACGATGATGGGCGTGGGGAGCTGAAAGAATTGGTTGACTGGCATATGTTTTATTTAAATGATTTGGTACTGATGAATTAGAAACAAATTTTGGAGTTCTCTTGAAATTCCGCCCTGCCTTTTGTGAATGTTACCATCCCAATTCATTGGTTACAAATCCAAATTCTTTTTCTACGGTTACAGGTTCTCCTAAGCATATTTTGTTGTATCGGCTTCTGTTTGTACCAGAAATTTAAAATTTTGCCAATAATATCGCTGGTTCCTTCCAGCAATTGTTTAATAATGTTATCTTGCTTTGATATTTCAAATGATAAATAAGTTTCACATAGTGGTTTCTGCAACCTTCCACAAGCTTACGACAAACGATAAAACATTCACCAAAGCTCCATAATTTCGAATGAATTTTAAAATTTTTTTAAAACTTCAATGTTCTTCTGTATTGCAACTAATTTGCACATCATAGCATAATTTAATTCAAATCGAGCGGTTACAAGCGAAAAGCCGGTATAACCACGCAGATAGGCACCTCCTTTCCACCGAAGGGAACATTATATCGTTCGCCAAGGGAGACCGAAACAAACCTGACCCGTCGGCACCATAACCACGACGAAAGATCGCCAGAAATATTACCGAATAGATTAGATAATGGTTTTATTTGTGAGTTAACGCCGGAGAGCCGCTACGGTCGCTTCCATATAGGGATGGGGAGACGCTAGAAAGAAGGAAGACGGAAGATGCACACAAAAGGGAGAACTGCGAGATCGGCTGGATGGTCGTGGTGCAACGTTTTAGAACACGTTGCCGCAAACCCAGCTAAAGCGGAAGCTATTAAAAGGACTTTGAATGTTGATTTAAGACAACGTCGACTTTATTTTACTATTTCTGAAACCCTCGTCGTCAGAGGCAAAGGCGTGCCGCGGAAAAAATATGGGCATATCGTAAATTTTTCGGGTTTATTTGAGGAAGCTTTAGCTGGGATGTATTTGAAGTGGAGTATGCTGTTGTGACGATAAATTGGAGAGGATTTATTGATCTTCTGTGTTAAAAGCGAACTTAGAGAAGGGTTTTCATGTATTTACTACTTAGGAAGTATTTAATTTTTTACTTAGAGGAAGTAATATTCTCACATCACTTCGATATGGATTTTAGCAGTTTGAAACCACTCAGCTTAATATATCACAAATGAAGAACTCGCTAATGCGAACGTTTAATTTTTATTTCTTCCCATTCAAAAATCAACAACCTTTAAATAAAGTCTCTTTTATACACTTTTTAGTAACTATAAATAGCGCTGTACGCTGCAGCATCAGTTTTGCAATAATCCAACCCGTAGAAGCCGACCAGCAACACCACCACCATCACATCGTAACTTTAATTAATTTTTAAATTTAATGGCCGGTCTTTAGGACTCCTCTCCGACCATATAGCGAAAATTAATTAATATTTTATTATGTACAGCGGGTAAAGAAAGAAAGATGGCGGAACGAGATAAGGTCAACGCTTTGGCCTTCGGCCGCCGCGCTTAGTCATCCCTTTGGGCGGTTAATTGTCCTCCTCCGACGAAGTTTTATTCGAAGAGAAGGCGAATGTTTGAATTTCAATCGTTAATCATGGTAGGTCTTTAATAAATTGCGTTTTTAGCAAACTTGCGGCTTGCAGGGTAGGGGATACGAAGTAAGCGATTTATAAAACGTTTTAAGATATGTACGGACACGATCTTAACTTTTGTTTGTTTCGCTAGATTGGCTAGGGAAACGGGTACGTAATTTGTCACATACAGGTTGTCATTCGAAAGTGATTTAATAACTATGTATCCAACAAGAAAAGAGAGGACATTTGGTTGCGAAAAGAAGATTTTCGTTGTTAGTTTCCACATTTTGCAACATCATATCTTGCTTTACGTCAACAAATAGTTCGCACCGTTGCTAAATTTCATGAAATTTGATTAGTTGTCATCGATATGGATTTTTTAAAGCAACATTCTTTTAATCTGTAGATGGCGTTCAAATCAGATTTGAGTAATGGACATCTGGCTGCTCTAATCAACTCTAGTGGTGAGATCTGCACTTGAGACAATCTTCGCCAAAGGTTCCAACCACTTGGCGTTACTTGAATAATGGTTATTTTCTAATAGCTTCAATATTAATCAAAGTGAAGACAATGGTACGTTTCTAAAAACGAAAGAAGTTAGTTTTCCGGGCTTGGACGTTGCTGTGGATGACTCAAATGGAAGGATCATATAAATGTAATTTGTAAAAAAATATGTTTTTGTATGGCCCTCTTGTTTCTTCTTGTATTAGGAACACAGTTTAATTGTATAATGTAGGTGAACCTTAATGTCCCTTCTGATACATTTTTACCGCCCACTCTACCTCCAACGACAACCCTCCCGTCCTCTTAAATTTTTTATAAAACGACGTTTACGAAATTCGTGGGGGCATCGACGTAGAGCAGGGGAGCGAAGGAGGACAAGAGTAGGGTTTCGAAGAAAGTTTTTTCACTTGCGTCCCACTTCTTGTGTTTCTCATGCGTTCCGGCACGTCCCATGTCCCAAAGGGACGACTTCTGCGTATTCTACGTATATTTATTTATCATGTAGTCATAAATATAATATTAGTTCAGTTTTTCGTTCGTTTTTTTCTCCTATTTCGATTCTCTCTGCATGTGTTCTCGCGTAGATGGTTGTTTTCGAATGCGGAAAACGGAAGATCGCTGGTTCCTTTCGAAAAAAAAAAAACGGTCATTCCTTTATCGAAAAGTGCCCGTGGTCGTGCATATTTCTCTTTCTATTGACTTTTATTGGCGTATTGAATGGATACTAGCGTTCGTTTTTACGTTTACTTGGGAATAAGTTGGAAAAATGTGAGTTTATTTATGTATGGTGTACTTACGTAGGTCCCGTTCTATCAATAAAAAAATGCGCAAGCAATAAATAAAGCACATGTCAAAACGTTAATAAGTACAATAGGGTAGCGCCTTCTCTAGTGTTAATTTCATGCAGATATTGACCGGGAAAACCGGAAATCCAATTTAAAAGTAAAAACAAAGCGTTTATTCCCGACAATATGAGGACTGTATTAATTTCAACTGCACGATATCGGGTATTAGTATGAAAATAGGATTCATATGTGAAGCGGAATATAAAATAAATAAATATGATGTGTTGCGGAAACGTAAAACAGGGTTTAATAAAAGAAAGAAGTGAAGTGCAGGGTGGCGCAAAAGAATCATACGTTCTTTATATGGGTCTCGAATTTTCAAGGTAGAGTATTGAAATAACTTCCAAAATGAAGAGTAATATTATAAATTTGTTGAGAAAAAGTGGACAGCTTAATTGTGGAAGATGATGGATACATTCTCGCAGTTGGTCACCGAAGTTTCCCATCGTTCGAAATCGCTGCAATTTCATGTCAATTGATGTAAACCCTCGCCTTGAGGAAGTTCTATAAAAAAACAAATCGCAGAGACTTAGGTCAGGGAAGTGAAGGGTCAATCACATGTTCGCGAAACAAGGCTCGTACGGCCTGCATAGTAGCTCTTGCCGTACATCGTTTCTGTATCATATTTATGTTCATCAAGTTGTGCAATCAAGAAGGCTTTAATCATGATAACACAACCCCACACCAAACTGTTACTTTATTACTGTGTAGAGCCCTTTACTGCACTTGTTTGGGGTTTTCGGTGACCCAATAATGGCAGTTCTGCCTGTTTATGTAGCTATCATCGAAATGAAAGTGGGCCTCCTCAGTTATTAGTAAGCTTCATGTTTTCATCTTCTAAAATCTCCAACAAGCACTCACAAAACCGCCGCCATTGTTGATGTGTGTTGGAAGTAGCCTTTGGACGGCCACAATTCAAGACTTCGACGATCCATGTTTTCTGGCGTGCCAACCAAACAACCACAACCTTGAAGGCTATACATTGAAGGGATTGGCGACCTCGGATTTGAAAAACGTCTGATTCTATTGCACCATCCTGTATAATTGTATGTCAATATAAATTTACTGGCCACCAACATAATGTAACGCCGCTCGATTACTTGATTTGAGATTACATAAAGAAAAAGGTGTAAACAGGTGCAGCCACAACAAGAACTAGATATTTTAGCTTCATAGAAAGGAACCAGTTTCAAAAGAGGAAAGACTAATTATTTGGTAAATGGTGCAGAATTAAATTTCCCTTTTTTAACAAAGAAACGTTTCCTACTCTTATTTACAAATTCTCGAAATTTGAATTATTCAACAATAACAGAAGAATTGCAGCAATGTTTGTACTACGACAGTTAAGCGATAAGGCTGATAGTATGGCAGTGTTAGCCACCTAGATCTTAGAGCCTTGATGCAGGTAATTAAATGGGCAACCATATACTTCAATGCTTCCGCATTCAAATAATAAGCCCACGTGGCCTAAAAGCGCCGTGATATTCAACTACACCCCCTCGCAACCCTTGATTTTTTTTACTAAGAAATGACCAGAAACAATGTCTCAAAGAACAGCTTTAAAGGTGGCGAAAATTGGATTTATAAGTATGATATACCAACCAAACAAGGGCCATCATAATGAGTTAATATTACTGATCTGTTTTTTTGTATATTGATGAGTTTATCCTCGAAGGTTTCGTACCTTTAGGTTAGACCATTAATACAGAGTTCTATCGTGACGTCCTAAGATTACCAAGAGAAGATATGAAAAGGAAATGGTCAGAAAAGTAGTGCAGGATCAATCACACCGCTTTCCTCGCACAGCAGATTTAGCGAAACACAACATGGTGATTGTTGTTCATTCACCTGGCTACCTGACTTGGCTCTTTACGACTTTTTCCCTTTCCAAAAACGAACATCGAGAAAGGGACGAGAAAATTGGAATAGGGAGGATTGAAGCTGCATTGTACAACTTTTTATTGAACTTCAACGTAATTATTTTAGCGATAGCGTTGTCAAACGATGGTAAAAATTTGATTTTCAAAAAATCTGGCAACTCTGTAGTATTTTTCTGGTACAATCCATTGAATATATTCACACATTGCCAGATACATGGACAAAAGTAAAATTGTTTTTTTTTGAAAAAAAAAATAGAAAATGATGATAACAGATATAGGTGGGTGATCTTCATTTTTTTACGAATCCTCTATTTTATGTAGAGTCCTTACAATTGCGAACTTCAAATCTGGGGGAAAAACACCAGCAGATAACGACTAATTGATGATGTCACACAATGGACCACCAATAGTATTGAAAGAGCTGTAAATTAATTTCAAATCGTCAATACCACCGGAATTTTTCTTTTTTAATTAATTCCGTACTGTAAAGATTCTTAATAAAATAACGTTGGTACCTTCAGAAATTATCCAAGACTAACTGCTTCTTCAATTTAAGTTGCAATCTTGGAAATTATCTTGGAAAATTCATAGTCGCTATACGTTAGTTTGACACACCCCTTATGGTCCATGAATCTAAACAACATTCATATTTCGCTTCTATTGCTTCGCACAAAAACAATCCGCAACTCAATCAAAACTTTTCGTACACAATCCTCAATCCTAGCAAGCGCAGACTATGAATAAACGAAAACGTACCCTCCTAACTCCTCCCAACACCTATCCTTTTCACCAGTGTATTAAGCTATGTAATTTCCATGCGATCGCAATATTCATCGCGACGATATCAAACTCGTCGGCTAGGTGTATTTCCAAGTAGGAATAGGTGTGTGCAATGCGTTAACGGAGGCTCCTTTCCAGGCGTCAACCTGGCGAGCTAGCGAGGTGCAAACAACTTCAATTACAAAGCCGACGCCGTCATTCCGTTCCCCCCTTGGGTGAATATTTACCCTATTGTGTCTCTAAACCATAACGGCGAAGGCCTTGTGTAACCGAACCAAAATTGTAGTTATTATCAAACTGAAAACAAAGTATTAGACGCAGAGACTCCAAAACTTATATCACAATACTGGTTGAATTAACGCTAGGTGGTGCTCGCGTGTTGAGGTGAATGTATATTTTCTAGAGGATTTGGGTTGGGTTATACCAGAAGATGCATACAGTCGCGGTTATATTTTCTATAAAGGTGTGTTTATATGCCTTTTCATTTCCGTTGATCCTTTGGTGGCTTGGGATCCATCTCAAAGTAACGTAGTTATTGCATCCTCATTGCCTTAGATTGTCTACACATTCGTGTATTAGACCAGGCTGTCAGACTGTCGCTGAATATATTCATACTTCTTCTGTTATCTTCGCGTTGCGCAAGAAATTCAGCCCTGGCGAGAAAACCGTCCCAGAATCCAAGAACAGACTTAACGATTATCTACGTCCAGAAAGTCAACAAATCTAGCAAGGCCAAGACTTACTATCCATAGCCAAAGCCTCGAACAATTGTGTGAATATTGATGTCACCAAGTTGAACTGGAAACATTTCCAGTTTCTGCCAGAAACTCGTCAAAGAATTGATCTTGTTTCTTTGTAGTGACAGATTTATACCTTTAACTTCACTAAAAAGATCATCCAAATACAGCTGCATATTTTTTTTTTCAACATTGTTGAACCTTATACTTTTCCCTGCGACGCTTCCATATCTTTAATCCGTCCATCTTGTTTTGCAAAATAGGCGATTAGGGAAGTGGTGGCTTCCTCATTCGACGAAAATCTCTGTCCTCTGAGCGAAACTTTCGGTTTAAGAAACAGAAAAACTCACTGGAGCCAGATTTCTGCCTCCAACTTGTGAAATAATGATGCATAATATGCCCCTTATTTTTTCAAGATAGTCGATTAACGCAACTCTATGGCTATGCCAAAGAAACGATCGCCATCACTTTCTCAGGCGATGGCATTTTCGGAGCCGATTAACCTTTCGCAGTCCATTGCTTTGACTTTCCCTTGTTTTTAGCAGTCTACTGATCCATCCACGTTTATTCTGCAATTATTGTTACGGCAATTGATGCCAAAACTCCGACTTATTTCGCTTGGAAATGTTCGTTCGAATACGTTTTTGGTCCTAAGTTGTGTGGTTAACTTTTTCATGCCTAAATCTTCAGTCTATACACTCCTTCGAGATGCCCACAGGCTCTGCTACCTCTCTAGCCTTAATTCAACGGTCGTCCAATACCATTTGGTGAACTTCTCTAACATAACAAGCAATAGTGGCAGTTTTTGACCGTCCCGAACATTCATCGTCAACCAAGCTTCCAACCACGTTTAAACTCATCTGTCCGAAATTCCACTGTTGTAAATGGAGCTCCCATAAATAACATTCATCTCGGCTTTAATCTGCGTAGGCGTATTGCCTTTCGAATGCAAGAATTTAATGACGATATTCGATTTTTTTCCAATTTTACGGTAACGCCTCATCTTCCTACTGAGGCTTGAAACCTTTCAGATTACCTTCGTAGATCTGAAGGTAGTGTCTTAAGGGCTAAAGCGGTTCAGTCTATTATGCATTGATAAAATCCCATATTGAGTGTACAAAGGTTACGAAACTAAAACGAACTTCCAGTATCGGAAGTTCAGTACTCTTACTGACTTTGACCATTTTAAGTTATTTTCCTCTATTAAGTGCTGTTTGAGAGACATCTTCGCCACTTAGTGGCGATGGTGATGGATAAAGATTTAATCCTCTTATAAAAATTAATCAAAAGCTTAAATGTACTATACAATATTTTATCCATACAGTGATTGGGTTAATGCAGGTCGCAAAAGACTGTAATGATGAAACAAGAATTTATTAGAATTATTAGCAATTTTAAGGTAATGTTCAACAATCTTTTCCAATAATTTTGAAAGCGAAATTGTCACAAATTATATCTTTTACAGCAATTACGCTGCAGAAATCACTATTTTTGTAACAACTAGCTCTAGCGACGCAGTGTGTCCTTGTACAACGCTCATCAAGAGACTACAAACCTTAACGAGTCCTTAATCGATCTCCATCGTATTTCCAAACGAAAGCAACCCGTGCTTCTTCTGACTTCTTTCCCTTATCAGAAAAGGGGGAAAAATTACCGATAGAGTAACCCCTCTTATGTATACCGCTCTGTACGTCAGCGTACGGCGCAGAGAAAGATAGCTGGATATTACCAATACAACTCGACAGACTTGCACACTCACGAAATACAAGGCAACGTTCGCTGTTGGTAATAAATGAGCGGCTCTGATTGAATAATAAAGTTTTTATCATCGCTTTTAGCGTGTTTAAGGGAAGGCGGGAGACGGTAGGGTCCGACAGAGGGCGCCCGAGCTGATGTAAGTACTCAAGACGCGTTTATTAGATGATATGGTTCGAGAGTTCGAGGCTGTTCGATTCGGGTCGTTCGTTTTTTGAACGGGAGTAAAGAAGGGGGAATGAGAAAGGGCATCAAGTACAAGTATAGACAATACTAAACGATATAATATTCGAGAAGAGTGTTGTTCCTCATTTGTAGTGATTTTATTAATATTTCTTTTGACGAATTATCAATTATAATCGCTTCATTAGTGTGGTGGGCGAAAAACAATTCAAATCGAGATGGCGTCGCTCGTCGCAGAAGTTCTGATAATACATTGAAACATAGTATTGAAAATTTGGTTTAATGGCACTCTGCACCATTATTTGCCACGGTGAGATTTTGAGCAGCTGAATTTAAACGGGATCGCATCAACTTGGCTAACCATGGATGTTCGTGATAACCAAAAGCTGCAACCAGTACTGATGACATCGGAAAAATCGGTGCTAGACGTGAAGTTCTTTGATCAATCGAAAGAAAGTGATATTCTTACAGGACAAGGCCAAACCTCATTCTGCAAGAGTGACTTGGGAAAAAATTTCTGAACTTGGCTGGGAAACATTGTCATACTCTCGTTATTCTGCTGACATTTCGCCAAGTGATTATCAACTTTTTCTGCCTCTTGGCAACGTACGAAGCATAGGTAACTCCAATATTTAAAACAATCTATTTTATACAGTAATTTTTACGTAATAAGTAGTCCAACACTTCAAATTTACCATTCTTTAAGAGATGCGTTATTACCTCCGTTCTAATTAAATCCTTATGAATACTAAAACAGCAGAAGACGTTATATCTCATTCATAATTCAAAAAACAGTCTTCAAAACGGAAAACACGTATTAAGAACAATATTTCATCTCGAAAACTTTCACTTTCTCTATTTTCTTAGCGCAAATATCAAATTACCCATTTCCTTCCCGTCCAAATAATCGCGAAAGGAAAAACAGAAGAGAAACCGACGCAACACGTCCACGAACCCTGGCGATCGAGGCCAACTTAGTACAGCAAAGCATGTTTTTCCATAACAAGACTCTTGGCTGTTGACTTTCCCCGAACTCGAGAGCTGTATTCGGGCTATCTTTTACCTCGAATCTGAAGTCCTAAGCGCGTCCAACACCTCTACGCCGCCAACGAAAAAAGTTTTTCCGTCCTCATCCAACGCCACCTACGATTTTCCGCCCGTTCCACTCCTCACCGCACCCCCGTCTAACCTTTACTTTCCACGTTCTATACAAAAAGGTAGGGCGTAAATTATTTAAGAAGAGAAACTCCGACTTGCTGGCGGCTTGCGGTGGAAGGAGAAGAGGAGAGGGGAGGTGAAGTTGTCTAAAAGAATAAGGAATCGAGTTGAGTTTCTCTTTTCGGATTTGTGATTTTGTTTGGGAACGTGAATATCTCGGTTGGGAGCGGGAAAGGATGCGAGAAATCAAGTGAGTTTGAGGTTCGACTCTTGCGGTATTGGAGGATGTTTTATTTCCTTCGTTTTATAATTTAAACCGGGAAGCTTTCAAGGTTTTTGCTGCTTGAATATTCTTTTTCCAGTGTTTTCTGGGTTTTGAATAAAATATTACGTACGTATAAGAGCAGTGTTTAATCCCCACCTCGTTTTGAAAATATTTATTATCCTTCGTAATTTTAGTAGCCATCCTCCCTTATTTCGGGTAAACTGATTCAACATGGACATTAGATGCCAAGTGACAACTAACAAAAAATTAATTCTAAAGTTGTAATGAACCTGTTATATCAAGATGTAATTTTTGTGTTGGTTGGTATTAAATTATTACTAATTTGGCTGCTATCTTAGCTCCTCTGCCACTTATTTTTTGAATTTCTGGCAGTTTTACGCACTTAGCTTCAAGTTCTCTGTGGTGTATTGGTGCGATCGGTCGTTAAAGGTGCATGATGGTTGGCAGTAAAGTGATACAAGTGAGCTTAGGTTCACAGTAAAGAGCTAAGTGAACGAGCAATAGGTGTCAATGTACAGCAATGTAATCGATTGTACCTCTTTGCCACTAAACAAAAAGACGATTCTGAGAATCTGCTGAAGTACTCAACTGAACCATTTAGTGAATCTCTTCGATGCCATCGGTAGTGGTTGCAATTTTCGGCTAAACGTGGCAAATGATGGTGAAGAGTCCCCGAAATTTTTTACATTACTCTCCCATAACTTGCACTTAGTAGCTTAGTTCATTAGCGGATTTAATTGGAGAATTTCTTTAACGTCAATTAAATCCGTGTTTGTCCAGTAAATAAAATTTGTGTGCCAGGTTGCCTGATAATAAGCTTTTTGAAGCTCGAAACCAATAGCGCGTTTCAGTTTTGAGAAATAGAACCTTTTATTTCCATATGCCACAATTTTAAGACTTAGTTTGTTTGTTTTTTTTTTAACTTTTAACCTTAAATCCGTAATTTTCCGCTGTTTTATTTCCTTTGGGCTTTTAAGTCTGCGGTAAAGAAAACAAAAAGCTTCTTTTCCTTGAATTTATTTTATTTTATAATTTTTCGTCAAAAATGCAAATAAAAGAAAAAGATTACGACGAATATAATATAAAAGCAAGGCAAATATTTCAAATATGGTTGAAAATAGAGACATTGTTGCTTTACCAAAGAAACCTTAACATTGAATTCACAGAATTCAAAAATGTAATAATATATACAATGTTCTATTTAAAATAATACAGTTGAGAGCTACTTCCGGTATAACCAGAAGTCCCAGATTATTAAAAATATTTTAGTCCAATAGCACATATCGGTTTTGGTGTGCTGGCAAGTTTTCAGAATTTTCCAGTGTATAGTTTTTCATACATAGATCGATCCAGCTCCCGATGATACACCCTGTACATATATTCAAAATGTTTACAAAATCCAGAATATTAGCTAGTCTCCTCAGACGTGTTTTACCGTACAAGGACGCACTAAAAACGTTGCTAAGCACTTCTTCCATTTCCCCATCCGTTAATACGATGAAGTGCCGCATAACAGTCACATCGGCGCTAGGGAAAATCGTGAAAAATGTCGAGCAAACCGCTCCCGCTTACCTTTATTGCCACCTATACAGAAGAGACGAAAGAAAAAAAAAACGAAATCGAGCGATACGCAAAAAATTTAACTACCCTCTTTCAATGGAAGAACCCACGAGCACGCTCCCATCTAGCCGTGAATGAACCGTAGCGTAGGGGTCGTAAATGCCTATACCTACTATGCCGTATTACGCGCCTGTACGGGTGATCTTTTTATCGGGTTTAGGCGCGCGAAAAAGAAATAAATAGACGCTTAAGGTAATGAGGCACTTTATTTTATGGGAGATCGCGCTGAGAGGTCTATGTGTGTGTGTGTGTCTATTTGTTCGGGGTGTTATTGATGGAGATATCGTATTCGTTATGGTTGTTCCTTGTGGGATCTACTTCGGTAACAAATGTTGCAACGTCGCGCAGTGGTCCATCTAATTCTAGGAAGATGAAAATGGTTAATAGATTTTAAAAAACAATATAATAAAATATTTTCGCATTGTTTGGTGAGGCGCCTTTGCTAGAATTTAAATGGAACTAACAATTGTTTTATACGTCGTTAATATTTATTTTAATTTTTTAATTTTATTTTAATTTTTTTAATTTATTACTTCTTTTTTTATTTAACCGGAATTATTTAGATTTAATTTTTATAATTAATTAAATTACTTACAATCAGTTTAGGTTAAAGGTATATTCTATTAGGTACCATATGGTACGCATTGTCGTTACTTTGATGATACACTAAACATATATTTTAAAATCCTTCTAAAAAAGTAAGTCCTTTCTCCCACGAGTTCTTTAATTCAATTAAATATTGCCATCAGCTTCATGCTCAATACCACATCATCAGAACAACTTAAATGTGGCAGAACGAGAATTATGTCCAGCTGCAATTTTATAGAATTAATTTTTAATTTGACCTTAAACATTATTATTTCGAAATACGTTTAATTTTTAATTAAAATTTAAAAAAATATTTGCAAGTGTAAGTCAGAGATAAAGTAACAAACATTTAAATAAAAACATGTAAAAAAAGTATTTAAACTAATTAAATGCTACAAAATTGTTCAAACACGAGGTATATGGAAAAGTACATACGAGTTTTGAAACACTCGAAGCTTCTTCTCCAATTAAACTGAACATATGGAAGTCCACTAATCCAAAATTAATAAATCACAATACCAACGCTACTCGAGACGTCATAATTTTGAGTTAAGGTGTAAAAAGTATACAACATTCAAACGCAACACTATCACGCATTTTATTCCATTCAAAGTTTAGGCCATAATAAATTATGTTGGTTTACCTTTTTATGTAAAGACGCATTTTGAGTTGCCTTAGTATAAATATTGGCAATATTTCGCAGTGAACAAGCTGCCATATTTTTGATGCACAACCAGAACAGGGATACTGCTATGTCTGAAGCGAGAATTCTGCGAAAAGAGGAGCAAATGCGTCTCAGAATTTTTGCAACAATTTGTAAAGACAAAACTGACATATTTTATTCTGACGATTGCGCAAAGCAGACTAAAAGCAACGTCATTGCTGCGATGTATC
Organism: Oryctes borbonicus; assembly: GCA_902654985.2. Lineage (NCBI taxonomy): Eukaryota > Metazoa > Arthropoda > Insecta > Coleoptera > Scarabaeidae > Oryctes > Oryctes borbonicus. Next base: position 3,651,817 of record LR736874.1, read on the forward strand.
TGTATCCAGTCTTAAATTTAAACATTTCACGCATCACCCATAAATCTTAATTACAGGCCATATGCAAAATGAAGGATTTTAAGAGGTGGACCTATTTACGTGAAATTTGATTTTAAAGCAGTCTCGAGTGATATTGGCGCAATTATAGCGTCAACACTAACAAGAAAAAAAAAATTAGATGATCCGACAGTAACATTTTTTAATTTAACAAAAACTAATCAATTAACTATCTTCATCTAGCTACTCCAGTAATAAGAATTGCGCTTGTTTAGTAGTCCACTTTTTATAAATTTGTCTTTATTTGTCCAAATAATGTTGCCCAAAAATAATTCGTGCTCTTGAGGCTATATTAAAATAAATTTTGAACAACCATGTTATTGAATTTTTGCGTTGCCCAGTCTGAAGCCTTTCAAATCCTGTATTATTTGTTTAACTGTTTTTTGTGACTATTGATCTATCTTTGTACATGCAAGCATCATAAATGACAACAGGAACCTTAATCCGCTAAGAGTCCGCAAAAAATATCGAAAAATAAAAGGGAACGTTTAATATTAAAGTAAAGCAATCTCCTTGAAATTGTGTGTTTTTTCTTTATTATTATCTAAATACGATAATAATACCTTTGAATAAAAATAATAAAAATATTTTATTCAAGTTGCATGTTCATTTCGCCTAAAAGCAAGCGTTCAGATTTTAATGTTATTCTAGCAAATTTCTAGACATGTCGGCCAAATGAATGCAGGACTAACGGAACTCACAAATAAAATTTTAGTATCTACACGCAATTATTGGATATAAATTATTACATTGGACGAGAGAAACTCATTTCCAAGGAAGGAAAGTGGGAGACCAATTGATAGGTTCGGTTAAAAAAAAAAAGATATCGAAACCCTGTTTTCGCTGGCATCTTGAGTTTTTAATTCTCTACTTTTCCGCCTAAAAGAAACATACCGTTTGATTTTTTTTTGCGAAAAGCCGCTTTATTAGTTATAACGTCAGATATCGTCCTCTAATGGTGAGGGTACAATTCATAAGAACTAGACCAATACTGCATTTGGTAGATCAAATAAGCCTCATTTAAACGAAACCAAGATTGTTAGAATCGGTTAAGCCCAACAGGAGTAACCAATATTTATTTAAAAACTGTCAATTGTCTCCCTACCGCTTTGGGAATTGGGTTGGAAACATTTTTGATAACTCTTAACTAGATAAAACTTTAATCTTACACTTCATCGTGACTGTTACACCACCTACTGGTTATTTTACTAACTTTAAAGTCATTTCCGCTACATTTATTAAAGAAAATTTTATCCAAAAGCTCCGTGATTACTAGTTTCTGAGGTATTGCCGGCTGCCATTCTTTTTTAACCATCCGGTACAATATTTTTATATTGGAACTTATTCACCACACCCCGTATTATCCTCGAAACAAATCCCTTCAACCCCCTTTTCCTAGCACTAACCGTGCAGTTTCAAGCACGAAGAAAACAAAATTTTCTAATTTCTCCTCCTCCTTTCCCCCTACCGCAATCATACTACCTCGCTCCTATATATGCGGGAGCGGGTAGAGGTCCCCGAGGCGATGGCGTGTGAGTAACATCAGACTGCCCATTACGCCGTTGCCGCTTTGAAGCAGCCCGGTATAGCCGTCTCATTTTCCACCCTCTCTCGGCAACAGCAGCGTGGCATATACACGCTGATACCTACCCTTTCGCCCACCGCTATAGTATACTACCGAAGGCGATAATCAAATAGACACCGAATTTAATCAAACGTGTGCCCGAGTACAGATAGAAGCGCGGTACTCTAGACGTATACACACACGACGGTGCATGAGGAAAATGAATTTGTCCTTAATGTAGCCGAAAGCTTACTACAGTCAGACGCGATTTACCACCCTTTCTTGCCGCAGATGCAATTGCTGATTACATTTGTGCAGGGCTGGATGGTCGGTGGTAGATTCGGAACGTTGTGAAGGATGATGCGGGATAGAAAGCTACACTCAAAGAAGCTACGTTTATTTACTGTTTCATACTGAGGAAAATATGAATTTCGTTACTTTTGTTTACATCGACTACGCCCATTTTGGAAAGGAAATTGTTTTTCTGTGAATTTTCAGAGCAGCTCTACAATTATCGCTGATAGAACAATGTTGCGGACATTGACCATCACAAACTCCAAATTTTACAAAAATAAAAATACCCAAAAAAAATATATAGACGAAACAGTCACATTTCCAAACGCCACGATACCCCTAACTCCAAGTTCCCACCCTGAAGCGCCGCTATTTTCGAAGCGAAAACACCCGACCCTACGGCGCTTAATTCAAATTTAATCATGCTAAGTGCAATACCGTCACCGGACAACAGCCTGTTTTCGACGGTACATATGGACAGGGGCGGTTCGACGCCGGAGGGTCGAAATTGGTGTTGGGGTTGGAACGGGGGCGGCAGTGGCTGTCGATTCGTACGGGAACATCCGTTGGTTGCGGGGCCTAAAACACGTTTTCAATAATATCGAAATAACTCTTGTTTCGCCCTGAGGACGTGCTTTTGTTTCGAGGGGGGTGGGATGGATACAATTTGGAACTTTGTATGGATTTTGTAACGGATATGCTCTGCGGAGACTATGGATTGGATGAAATTGGGAGTAGTACTGAAATATGGGGGGATGTTATGTTACTTGGGGATTAATAACGCAAGCTAGAATAGAATTGTGCGGAACTGCTAACTTAAGTTGGCAATTATGACAGTCCGCCTTGCGATACATATTGCCATCTATCAATTAAATAAGATTCCAACATGAGAATAGCTCTATCACTAATACCACCATAGATTGTATGATAAATACTTGGGCTAAGGGAACCAACACATTTACTGAATTAATTTCTCGACATCGGGCGTATTGTATAAAACAACTCTGATCTGAACCAACTAATTTTACCTTCTGCTTGTGGAAGAGATTGCTGAAGAAACATTTTTTTATTAATCTGAGTAACTGTGTTTTTTGTTAAGAGAAATCTGCAGAAATTAATTATCTTTCTATTTAACACTATCTAGCATTCATTGTAACATCCACAAACCCCAAAAGAAATGTCACCATCAGCTATAACTTATAACTTCAGTAAAGTTATATATTTTTATAAACTTAATAACAAGATAACAATATAACAATATATGATACAACTCAAAAGAAAAATTTTGAAATTAGAAAATCACTTGGATCGACAGTTCAACTTCTGAACGTCCAAAAATGAACGTTCACTTAAACTCCGGATTTGAACTAAGACCGTTGTGAAATACTGTTGGTTAAACGGCTTTTTTACTTTGAACTGCAGTGCAATCGATTCATAATGCCCTTGTTGCCCTGTACACTTAATCCAGCAATGCTACAACGTATTTAAACCTCCAAATGTAGTTTCGGCAATCACCTCTTCATTTGATGTGAACTGCCTTCCACCAAACCATTTTCTCGAGTTTGGAAGGAGGACAACTGGCCAAGTCTGGCGAATATGGGACGATTCATACTGTAACTGGACTAATTTTGCTGTAGCCGGGTGTGTGGTCTTTTCCTCTTTAGTTCAACGTCGAGTCGGTCCAATATTCCAGCACAATCCTATCCCGCAATTGTCCTTCCCTTCTCCAAGTAATCAATTAAGATTATGCCTTACAAATCCCAGTTTTCTGGCTAATGGAATCGTATTCGCCTTTTATGATGCACGTTCGCCTAGAAAAATCCATTTGCCGACTGACGTTTGGTTTTTGGCGTGTAGCGATGTATCCATGTCTCATAGAGTCACGTAATGCCGGAGAAACTCACTCGAGTTACACTTAAACATGTCCAAACATTGCTTTGAAGTTATCACGTCATTCTTTTTTTTTTCAATCGCCAGCAGACGAGGCAGCTACCACCCCGATAGCTTTCTCATACTTAATTTCTCGTGAAGGATGTTTTGCATACGTTCAATTGATGCTTGCTATATTAGCAATCTCCCAAATCTTCCTCCGGCAGTCTGCTAATACGTTATCATGAATATAATTGATGGCTTTTCATCGATCACACGTCAGTCACACTTAAATGCATTAAACCAGTATCTGATGGTAGTCATCGGAGATGCATGATCCTTATAAGCTACATCCAACGTCTGCATACGGTCTTCTATAAAAAAAAAAAAATGCAATCGCTAACCGGTATTGTTCTTTTTCCATGGTTCCACAAATATATAAACTTGCTCACTTAGAAAAGCTCTCAAACCAACGCTACGCGGTCAATCTCTCCGAAATGTTAATAGACGTTAACTAAAGAATAATACACAAGACACCTTTACTTTATTGATAAGAATGCCAAAGTCTACACAATAACGTGGTGCGGAACTCATTACTATCGTGAGAGTAATAAAATCCAGAGTAAAAGTTTACGTGGATCATTACTACTGCCCTTTTTACAAATTGGTTCAACTCTAGACTTCTCATAAATTAATAAATCAAAAAAAATTGAAAATCTTTTTTTGCAAGAATGATATCATAAAAATCACATCAAATTATCAACTTTCTTGTTAGTCTATGGTATGGTAGTGTATAAAAGTACCTAAATTATTTGGAATATTTATAAAGTGTTCGTTATACATTTAAGAACTTGGTAGTTCAATGGTAAGAGGGCCTGCGTCTGACTGGGCAGAGTTTGGCGCTGTGTGTTCGAGTGCCGCTAGGACCAAATTTTCTTAGTGGATCCGGTACACTCCCGAGTCCTCATTTGCAAATGGAGGACAATTATCTGTGCTTTATCCATTAGGGTGGGAGAGGGAGGGGAGATGATAGTAACAATGCCATTATTGTAGCAAGCTTGAACAAGCTTGTAAATGCTTCGACAAGCTTATACAGTCCGTTGGGCCATCACCACAAGAAAAACCATCGAGAGAAATCTCACAATCAGTGGCTTGATTGTTTTTAAATCTGGAATGTGCTCTCCTTATACTTCTCAAACCAGGGCCATTTACAACTACAACCAGCCCATTTAGTAACTGTAGGAAAACAAATGCTAACCGGAGTTCTTCTTAATTTGCTGAGAAAGAATGTTGCTTTTTAAATCAAAACAATTTATGAAGACAGAAATGGAAAAAATCATCAGTCGATCAGGCTGTTCGATAGTTATTAAATAAAACAGCCTGTCTGGAAAACAGAAGCCGTAGGTTCAAATTTTACCGGAACCAATGTAAGATTGTTTATTATTAACAACACATTTTAATTTAACAATCATTTTCAGTATATAGTGGTCTCCTACATTGTTCTTAAAAAGGAATTCTGTACTTCCTCTAATATGAAAAATATAAAAATTCAGGCAGCAACTTTCTGGTCCATTTCTGCGTACAGCGCCATACTAGTTTGCTAATTTCCAACTTGCTGTAATATTTAGGGAATTAAACGCAAACCAGAAACGTTTTCGCATGTACCAAACCGCTTTCTCTCTTCCTCCCTAAGAGGAGCAAAATTTCCATCCGCAACTTTTAAGCACCACGTCCACGGATTTAGGCTAATAATCTTTTCATTACCACAAACTCGCCAATTCCGAGGTTTGCCGACTAAAACAACACCGAGCTCGACACACTAGAGTACAGGGGCAAGTTACCGTTTTAAATCGAACCGTTTCCGACCGGTAAACAATTGTTTTCAGCCCGCAGACAAAGGCTCGGTCCGGGGAGTTCGCGGGAACAGCTTTTCGACCGTGGCGAGCTGCAGCTAATGCTTTCAATTTTCCGCTTATTTGTCCTACACATTGCACAAACGCCATCGCGGCTCGAAATCGTTGCAAAGCCGGAAACGGATGGAATCCGCGGGGGACAGAAGGGAACGCCGTTTCTGTATTAAACGATTTGTTATTTTGCGGATTGGCACTACAGGGTTCTACGCAGCCTTGTTTCGATTTTTTTCTTTTTTTTTTATTTCGATTAGGGGACAACAACAGCGGGGAAATTGCGAGACCGTAGGAGGTTGGGGGCGGATTAATAGGTGTGTGGCTACACTTTTTTTTGATTTTGTTCGAAACGTTCGCGACTAAAAATTAAAAATCCCATTTGGTGGGTGTTCAGGTTGCTTTTTTTCACTAATTTTAACATTTTTCGCAGAACAGGATGTTTTTTGCAAGGATTTGGGGGTTGGTGAAGCCGGTAATATGCACTTCAATTTGCGAAACGGTAATGGTGCTCGATTTTTTGATCAAAAAGAAATATTACAACAAATAGGATGCTTTTATGTTGCAAATTTCTGCATTAAATTTAAAACTAGTTAAGAACAATTAAAAACAATCGAATTTTAAGTAGCCGCTAGCTTTAAAAAAGAACAACGTTTCTTTGGGAAAAAGTGAACAAACAGGAGAGGACAATACTAACATTTCTCCATCTTCTCGTTCAATATCGGTTGTTCTATTTAAGCCAAGCGATAGGCCTAGCCGTTTACATCAGTCCAGTAGAGTTTTCAATGCCATCCTATGCCCTCCTATTCAATGGATCATCGTCAACGTAGGATTTCTGGAACAGATGTCTCTATTCCACGTGCCACAAGTAGTCAAATCAAGTTGGAGCTGCTGGTTACGTACGGCCGGCGACTCTAAAGTTGTCTTCTGTGGCCCCAAAGAACTTACAAAAATCATAAATCCACCAATATCACTCAAATTTTTGTTCCCAAGGTGCATATTGTTCTCGTATTTCATTGTTACACACCTCTATGTGTCTTCTTATTATCCTCCCGTAATTGTTTCCATTTTGTTAATTGTTATCACTTGCTTAGGTTTCCAAGCCTACTTTCTAATGGAGAATAATGGGGTTGTTTTAAGTGAATTGATTCCTAAATAGTTAATTTCAAGTATATCACCAATTATCAGCATCCAACCAGAACCTTATCTAAAACGTCTCATTCCGCGATGAAATTCTCGCGTTTAGAATCAAGATAAAATCATCACCCGAAGAATATTGAAAACCAGGCGCGGCTTAAATAATAAAAGGTTCCTTCGTCTAATGGTGAAGGCGCAAGATTCATCGTAGATTTAATAATTTATGAGGCAACTTTTCCGATGTAGAGCTGTCGTCAAAGAAACGCCATAGAAGAAGGGGTTGGTTCCAGCAAGAATGAAGTACGTGACGTCGAGTTGATCGCAGGAATTTTCCCACTTTCTAGGACGCCATCAACCGAGGGGATTTAAGAACCTTTTAAAATGTGTTTAAAACGAGTGCATGTAGGGTGGAGGAAAGTCCAAAATCTACGTCATATTAGAGGAGATTACAAGATATAATATAGAAAATATATGTCAAAATATTTGTATTCATTTCGTTCGGTTGGTTTGAATTGGAAGATGTACAACGTAATCAAGATGTGGATGAGCAATTTTTATGTTTGGTCACAGATCATACTATCGGTCCTTTCTTTATGAACGGAAATCTTACTGGGGATAGGGTATTTTAACTTACTGCCGCAGCATTATTTCCTAAATGATGAAGAGATTGAAGATGAAGTAAATCGCGATGTTTGGCTGCAGCAACATATTTCCGCAACCTCATTATCGACTTAATCCCAAACTATTGGACGAGAAGAATGGTATTTTGATATTGGATAGGAAGAATGACCTCCACGGTCACCAGATCTTGCTCGGTATGAGTCTTTTCTTATGGACCCATTTATAAAAGAGAGTTTACTCATTATCATCATCGGGGAATCACACAAAAAAATACGCTGAATGCGTCAAGAAAAATTGAAAACTGAAGCACTTTTCTTTTGTAACCAATGACAGGTCCAAACTTTTATTGCAACTCCGTTAATTATTAAAGTAGAATTTTTTTCGAAGCTGTTCCATACTCGGGAAGAAATTCTACATCTTCTTACCTTTAGATGTCTACAAAATATCAACTTTAGTAAGAGATATCAGGCCTTAAATTTATAGGTCTAATATGATACGGTTGAAGAGGCTAATGTGATATAATCTAAGATAGCCTAAAAGTCCAACAGTCTGAAAGTACAGCGGAAGTGAACTCCAAAACGAAAGGACCTGACAACTGACAAAAGTGAATAGGTAAAAAAATATTAAGCAAATGTTTGTTTATTCGGATTAGTGATTCAGAATTTCAGAATGAAGTTGACCTTTTAGGCAAGAACGACTACAAGAAAGAAGTTTTCCTGCGAGATATTGAGAGAAAAGAACAGTCAGATGTGATATTTGCAGCGTTAATAGGAAATTGTAATAGAAGTGAGATTAATCGGTGGGTTAACGAGTGGGTTGCATTTGAGTTTCAAACCAAGGAAAAAAATGTTGCATTATGTTGGCTAAATAAAAATAAATAAAAATCTGGAAACAGTTATCAAATAATTTGAACGCGCTGTATATGGCAATGTATTTAAATATTTGCAACGCGAAAATTATGGACGCCAACACAAATATAATTTTGGTCCCACAAGTTCTGTCGTTGGATTTTATTTTTATGACGTAATATTGAAAGATGTAGTATCTATATACATTCTGTAGACCGATCTTTATTGGTCCTCAGGATATGAGATTATCTAAGTTCCCGTGTAAAGCACCCCAACTTCCAATGTTTCCGCAATTTCTCGATCTATGGACTTCCAGGAACATTAATAACGATCTATTTTTATTTCTTTATTTTTTCCTAAAAATATATTCGATAAAATCAATAACCCCCATTTCGAAAATCGAACACGAACCCCTCTCTCGAACCCTTCTCCGTGCCCATTTCTTGTTTCCCATGAGGTCTCAGACGCCTAGCGTCCTATCGTCAGCGACCCCTTCCGGCGAACTCGTCGAACTTTAACCCCCTTTCCATGGCCTCCTCTTCACGTCGTCCTCATACCACCAGACAGCTGTGGGAGGTGTGGGGGCGGTTCGGCAGGCATCGGTATTTATTTAAAAATGGTTTATTATTGGCATCACGTCACAATAGGTCACGGAACGCTGCTTCCACGAAGACGAAGAAGGGAACGGAGACTCTCTGTGACAGGGCGAAATACAAATAGAGGCAATTGTGTGAACGGAAAGTGAAATATTCGACTCGATCAAATTGGATAAAGTGAATTCTTCGGGATCCCGTCGAAGAGACCCAGCCGTGACAAGTCTCTGGAAGGAGGTGAAGGAATAAGATGAGAAAAGCAAGAAGTTAAGAGGAAGGGAAAAAGCGAAGTTGGGGATGGTGTTTAGACATTCTTTTTGTAGCGCTCATAGAAATTGTATAAAATTCGATCTGGTGTAAGTTCTTTACATTTGCAATTTGAAAAGGAGATTCCGGTTTGTTAAAGGATAACAAGAACTCGTGATGAAGTGGTCGGTACAGCAGCAAGTAACTACTTCGTTCATTTCACGTTACGTTTTCCATATTTCTCCTTCTCAAAATGAAAATTACCTCCGCGAAAACCCTCTTGCATTATACTCGATGCATTTTTCCCCTTCATTTTTCATCTCACTCCATCGCATTACCGCGCTAATATTTTCAATCTCGCTCATTACTTACTGGCGCCGAAAACCTCACTGAAAAAATACACCAAATGAGACCGTGTCTAATTCATTTAAATTTAAAAATGACAGACGTTAAGTAGGTATATAATCTATCTCTTTCTAACCTCCTTGTGAAGAGCCATCGCGGATCTTACGTCATTGTAAGTTTACACTTTACTAAATTAAAAATAAATCGGCCTTAATACTGTAAGAATGAACCAGGAAGAAGGAAGCTTCTCCGCGATATAATGATGGAATGGAGCAAGATGGAATATCCTCGTTGCTGTTGCTGGAAAAAGAAAAGCCGGTATGCTTACCGGTTCTGTGGAAGAGATAAGGAAATCTCCTTGATTTTTCGACAAAAGGAGGTGATGTAAATTTGCTCCGCTGCTTCTGCTGGTCTAGCTAATTTTCCACTGGATATTGGTTCTGCTCCCGTTTCTCGAGAAACCTTTGGATTTGACCTGGTTTCTTATTCTATTTCAACTATGGTGGAGAATATTGGGACAAAGATGGTGTTGTGAATGTAGTAAGTTTGTGTCATAGTGTTTCAAACAATATATACAAGGTGATTAATAAATTCCCTTTAAATAGAAGTAGGTACAACAAAGAACTTAAATTCATAAAAAACGTAGCTATTTACATCGGCTACTCTTCTACAGATGTCGATCGCATGCTTAAGAGGGTCCAACATAGGCATTACGTAAGAAATTCCACGACCTTAACCTCGGTAGAAACTAATAGTAAGAAATTCGTGAAACTCCCATTTCACAGCATATCGGGAGGTGTTGATAAAATTGCATGCAGTGGCTGTAATAAAGCTTATATTGGTCAAACGGAAAGAGCGATAGGAACCAGATTTAAGGAACATATCAGGTGTTATCGCTTCGGTAGATTAGATTCGTCAAGTGTAGCCCAACACATAAACGAAACCGGTCGTAATATTAAATTAGAAAACTTGAAGTTGATCAAGAATGTAAGTTCGTCGCGGAAATTAGACGCGTACAAGACGGTTTACATAAAAAGCAACAAAAACCTGATGAATGAAGAGAACGGACCGTTAGTTCTATTCGATTTATTGGGGTAAGGCTTGCGTATGTTTTATGTCTCGGCCTACAATGACAAGAGACTCATTCGTCTATTTGTCCGTATTCCGTATTTTTTCGCACGTCTTAGTTTTAAGGCGCGTAAGCGGTAAAAGTAGGTACTTGTAAATAATATTTTTCTCGAAAGTAGGTGTAAAACATGCATGTTAGTTTTAGAGGTTTCTCACATCATTCGGTCACTGGTTAAGAATGTGGATCATTCGTATCCTCGAAACGACCGTCCCGGATTAAATAATTAAATTTGTGTGACGCGGAGCTCCACTTTTATCTGGAATTTCGTTTCGAAGATATTAAGGCGTTCTTCTTTAAAAGAACCAGTCTATATAGTCACATTTCCATTTACGTGGGGAATTTTCATATGAAATCTAATCACCATCACGCCTCCCAAGTGATCTTGAATTATTGTAGAGCTCTTCAAACCTCAGTTTAACTCAACCAGAACCTTCTCGCAATGCGATTAACAAAAATTCATTAACACGACGCATAGCTTTTGAAGACCTAGCAATGAAATAATCAATAAAAGCTTTTAAATAAACAAACACATTCAATATCCTTTTTCCTTCCTAAAAGCGAAACAAACAATCGAAATGTAGATGCATTTGTATCTAAATTGTTCAGGTAATTTTGTTGTCGGGCGATATGACACGTTTATGGCCCTATATTTCGCTCCGTCTCTGAATTATTTAACGTGGACGTAATGACCCGTCTGACAATGATGTCACAAATCCATTACGGGCACCTAAAACGCCCGGCCGCCATTTTTCAGATATCGACGAAACGTCAGGGGTAGTCAAGCCCTTGTCGAATCGCTGGAAGCTCCATAGAAGTGGTTACACATTTATTTCCCATTGTATTATTATGCAGGTTAAGTTCATTGATATAAATGTGCAACTGTGTGATAGTTGAAAAAATTGCGATTATTAAATAAATTTCTTTATTTTAATTTTTTTCATTTACAAAATAAAACTAAAAAAGGCTAGTTATCGATATTAGCTTTTCGAAAAGCGTTAAAAATATTTTGTGTAAATGTATCCCGTGATCATCACGAGCGAGAGGGAAGTTAATTAAGGACAATCTTGTAAATTGTGAAACTTTCACCGCCGGATCAGCATGGTTACCCCTCCAATTTCTTTAAAAGTACATTTTGTATGTATTTTTTAACCTTAGAGGACGCCAAAAAATGCCTAATTCGTCGTTTCGAAAGCAAATAGTGGTGTTAGGTGAAGAAAAGCACGCTCGGAGCCACGCTGATAACCCGGACAGACAAAAATTTATCCGTAGGCTAGTGTGTGTCTTTGTTTCTCCTTGAATTGCTTTTGTCTGCTTTTTCTGGTGTGTTTTTTTTTCTGTGTTTTGAACACCGTCTATATTTGTTTTATTTTTGAATTGTCCCCTAACGGCAGATTAAAAGAACATAATGCTGATCGAAGCTGTATTCTCCAGTTCACTTGTGAGCTTTTTTTTAACTGTAGAGTTAGTGAATTAAAAAGGTAATGAGAACATTGGCATTAATTATCCCCCATTCGTTGGTAGTGATCGCAATGGATGCACACATAATGGTGCAAATAAGCTTACCCATCTTCTTGTCTGATGATCTCTAGAAATACATTACGTTCCTGAACGTACAGAAGAAAAAGGAAACACGCGAAACTAGTTACTTTCCATAAATAATAGTTTGCGAGGAAGATCCGTCAAAATCCTATTAAAATAAAAAATAAAAAAAAAGCCCTGCCTTTAGACACGAAAAAGAAATGGCCAGCAATTAGTTAACATCGTACGTGCAATTCAACTCATCGTGAATACAATTGCATCTTGTGCGGAAGCTTCACAGCTATGCAATTGTTAAATTGTAAAATGAAGCGAATGATTTGGTAACATTTTTCAACGTGTTATGAAAGTTCTACGATCTATAACGGAGGAATTCTTTAAGTTGTGGGTATTAGGTATGCAAAATTAAGCTTATACGAGGATTAGTTGTGTAAAGCAGCAGTCTTAACTCGGTGAAATTGTTGAAATAATCGTGATTCAATGTTAAAGAAAATTCTCTACGCCATAAAAATAATCAATAAATTTTGTATCTAAATGAGTAGGTTCCAATAGCAGTTGTAACAAGTTCTAGTGAAGTAAAACAATTAAATATTACTTCTGCAATTAAGCAATTTCCATTGAATTCCCCTAACTTTAAACTTTTTTAAAGTGTCTGCAGCTTCTCCCGCCAGCTCTGTATCCACCTCGTGCATAGCTAATTGTATTCGCTTCGTCTTCTTCTTGTTTTGCATTTCTTTTTCTCTTTGCGTCGCATTTTTTTTAATCCTTTTCTAGTTTCCTGTCGTCGAGGTCCATCTTCCGTCTTTAAGACTTGCCGCCTCGTATTCTGTCTCCGGTTATAATTACTTTTGCATTTCTCAAAGTCTCTTTCCACTTGCTAGTATGGTTCGCTTGACTGTCCTCCTCGCTATGTTTAGCGCTTACGCTTCTTGCAGACTGTTTTTTTTTTCCATCTTCCTCGCCTTTTGCTTTACATGCTTTAGACAAAGTAGGAGTAGTCGGTATTACAAGCTACAGATCGCATAGAACTAGATTTTAGTTCTTTTCTTTTATGCTTAGAGGTAATATTGGAGATACTGGGAATCTGATAATAACTTTTTTATCTCAGATGTTTATTAATATGCAGCAAAAACTTTGATGTACTGAACAATGGCAAGTACATTTCTTTAGTCGATTGCTTGGCAACTCCATATTCAGCAGGCATTGCTTATATTTATATCCTGAAAACATCCTTAAGATTATTCCAAAATTATTCACATTCACCAAAAAATCAATTAGAGGTAGAGACAGTAAAGAAACTCAGTGAACAACATACTTTTCAGCTACAGGGTGTCACACAGTTAACCTCAACATCACCTATCTATCTTCTTTCCCCCTTACTTCTTATTAACTTCAGTAATCGATTACCAGAACACGTAACTTCGTTTAAAATTACACCCCCAGTCATGTTATAACTCTCTCTCCACGTCGAAAGAGATGCTTGTCTGCTGCTTCTAGGACGCAAGGAGATCAAGTGCTTTCCCTTCGCCTCCCGTCTTCGTGTTCTTCTTTTCCCTAATCCAATCCCGACAGGGTCTAGATATAAGTTCCACCCCCTCTTTTCGTCGGGCTGTCGCGAAGCCGGCGACGCCGCATTAATTAAAATTTTTGCGGTTTGACAAGGAACAATCGCGTTGACATCGACTCGAGGCAGCGAACGACAATTTTAGATGAAGAGAGCGACATGCACATAATCAAGTGGCTCTTTACCGCGTCAAGAAGTGAATTGTAAAATCCTAGGGTCTAGGGTGGTGGTTGTGAGATTAGGGGTGTCGGTGGAAAGATGAAGAGGTTGAACGAGGGAAATTAGATGCGCGATAAAAGGATATGGCGTGTTAAAGTTTTAGATAGATAAAGAATGCCAATATAAAATAAATAATGTGTTGTTTCCTTGTCGGTGGATCCTCCGACAACATCTTTGTCCCGGTTGATGCGTCTTATGGTGAGTGCAAGGACCAACAAATACACTGTAAAAATGATTTTTTTTTTAATTTGAGAATAACAAAGACTTCTCTACAATTTCAAGCTCAAATTCGCTAAATTCCCTTTAAAATCAGAACATGGTGAGGATAGCGATTACGAGATTAGCACACTCGACCTGTTCATACCAGAAAGCCCCAAAGGATTCTTACTTTCATCTTCATCAGCTGCCCGCTCAACCCCAACTCCTCCACTTTTAAGAATTTAAGAACATTGTAGGGTGTTCAAATCCCAAATGTAGGAAAATAACGAAGTTTTTGTGTGACGTTCCTTTAATTTACAGACCAACATAACTATCTTTATAACATTCATCGAAGATATATTTAACAGACAGAGACCTAATGTCTATTTAGAAGGACACCTTTTTTTTCCAAAAAACCTTGAGTTTATATGCCTATCTCTATGCACAATCCACAAAAGAACTTCCAGGATTTTGTTTTTTCAAGTACGAGTCTCAGGAGAATATATCTTTTATGAGCTTACAATTTTTGAGGACCTCATCTAAAATAGCTCAGCATAGAAATGAGGCTAATATAACCGCATAATTAGTCACCTTAGATATTCCTGAATACAGCAAAGAGACAGATTTACCTTATCTACATGTCAAATCCTCTCAAAAGCTCACTAACTTATAGGATTAGCTAAAGTTCTTCAGTCTCACTATAGAAACCCAGACGACTTCAAGACATATACTTGCATTAAAGAAGTATTCCGTATGGTATCTAGATGCTGTAGCTATAATTCCGTACCAAAAAGCTGATATTTCGAAAAGGCAAATACACAACATCTCTAAAGTCTGAAGTCTAAACCAGGCCGGGAGTCCCTTTCAAGCATCAAGTTCGCATCCTACGAATCTTGCTTGATAAAACGCTTTCCCTTCCCCCTCTCCCCTGCTCTCCACTCCACATCCATTGTGCGCTCGATTTACACATAGCAAACGTATCTGCGCGATTTATCGCGCTCCAGCCGATTCGTTGTAAGCGTAGGAAACGCTTTATATAAACTGTATACATACAGCCCGCGCTTCTAAGCGTCCTAAAGGTACCCCGTTAGGGAGTATTGCGCCCTCTGCATTCTATTCGGAAGAGTAAGTAGGTACACAGAACCCAACGCGAGGCGATGTTACGTCGTATAACTGTGGGAGAACAGCCGAAAGCGATGAGACAAGATGAGTCTAGAGATGAGCGCCGAAGAGGGTTAACTAAGTGGAAAACGGATGGTTGAATGGATGGATCGGCGAGAGAGGAAGGGAGACGGTAGGGTCTTCTCCTCCGACGTGAAGATGTTTGCCGTACAAATTGGCGAAATCCGGCGCTTTTGTAATCCGAATGCAAAGTAAAGGATTACAGCGGAGGTTTTGTCCCTCGTTCGCGGGCGGCTCTCATCGAGCTTGATGGGGAGGAAGCGGCAGGGTTTATAGGCGTGGGTGTTGAGGTTCTTTTAAGGAAAGTAACGTAAATAATGATGTCCAACTCTGACGTCACGAATCGTGTAGGCTACTCGCTTATACCCGTTGTGTTTAAATACCGTCCGAACATAATCCCGAATTTTCCGTATTATATCGGAAAAAGGAATATAATAAGGAAGAAAGGAGGATCGTAGAGAATGTTCTAATAAGCATCAGGCAGCTATTAAAAACAGTAATGAAGACCCAACAAACCTTATCAACAGCCAAAACTACCCTGAACGGGAAAGGAAGAAGATCAATCTGAGTGGACAGACTACTGCAATAACAACAGATGAACAACGGTGACTAACCAATGAAAATCAGCCTTTGCAAAAAAGTCACCATACAATCAGTCCAGAAAGGATCTTGAAGAAACTAACAGGATGAACAGCAGGAGAATGTACTGTTGATGAAAATGTTCATTTCTAAAAAAATTATTTTTATATTTCTAAAAATTTTTCAGGAAGCCAACAATATTTCATATTTTTAAATCAATATTTTCCTATATTAAATAGTATGCAGTCTTTCTCCCAACAAGAGATTTTCTTGAAGAATTATACGCGATATTAAGCCCTTTAATATCGGAAGTAACACTCGAAACTATGATATTGGACGAAAAAGCCCTTCTCTCGCTTGTACATCGGAATATCAGCGAATATTTGCATTCAAGTGGTCGGATTAATTTCGAACATCCAACGATAGAATAGGGGGGTTGCGTACAACTATTAAGGCACCCCTTGCGTTTCCGGCGACGTGCGGAAATAACGCCATATTATCCTGCTCGATTATACTTAGAAAGGTTCGAATTCGTTTCTTTCATCTAGGATTCGGGTCATGTACATTTTATATGAAGCAAGTAAAAAGAAACGTTAGACTTTCGCTTTGATATTGAGAACAAGCTTTTTGCCTTCTGTTTTCCCGGATTTTGACACCCGGACATCGGTCTATTGTATGTTGGAGAGAATTTAGCCGAACTTTTCTCCTTTATTGATTAATTCCCCAGCATATCCTTCATTTAATCTGCTTATTTTTATTGGTTCCCTGATATTGTTCTAAATTATTGCACTGTTGCGCCTGTGACATGTCTAATACTGTAACATATAAGTAATGCTGTAATCTAATTTTGTTACATTGTTCTGTAGAATATCCTATTTATTCGATCTCAAGAAATCCTCCATCTTTAAATCATCCACCTACCGCAATACTACCTCCCCCCAGCGCTGGATATTCGACAACAACATTCACACGACCATTACGTGCTCGGCGAAGTGGACGCGATCGGCGGCCGCCGGCTCCGGAGCGTCACGATCCCGGATTGCATTACTACTTCTCCAGCGTTCCTACTACTACTATTCGGGGCGTTCGGAGCTCTCTCCCTTAAGGGCGGTAATATTAGGTCCGGGCGACGTGTCCCCGACGAGCCGTACGTGCCCGGAATAAGTCCGGAAACTCCGGTACTCCGGTCGAGACCGGGACTACGGGAGGCGACTTAGCGCGCAACAACAGGACAAATACATTAGTTTAAAGTTCGCACAGCAAGTCCGGGAGCCTCTTCGCTCATTAATTTGGATATCAGAAGGTGGAATCCGGTGACAGATGCAGGTAGTAGCTACTAATTCCGGTAGATGGGGCTCGTTCGCCTGTTAGGAGGAAGGATAATGCGAGATAAAACCGGTCGGTTCTAGGCGGTGGCGGTGGATGAAGAGGGAAGGAGGATAGAGGATCATGACAGGGAGGCTATATTTGGGAGGGTTGAGGGTGGAAGGTGAAGAAGGGTTTTACGGAAATGGAGAAGGAAATGAGAGGATGGTAGTGTAATGAATAATTGTTGCTGGTTTATGGACGAATTATTGCAGAAGGTGAGCGATATCCCCAACGTGATTGGAGCGTTATATTATGTTGATGATGGAAACTTCAATTGAGGTAGATGATGGTAGCATTAATGTATCAGGAATGTTGCTAGTTAAAAGTATATTTGTTGAGCCATCATTCAAGCTGTTCTAGCCTATATTAGCTGTAGATCCATTAATAGAAATCTTTGTCTCTATTTATAACCCTCAGCCTGCCAAAAAGTACGGCCACGGTTTAAGAAGGTTTAGGTTTCAGGAAATATCTCACGCAATATATAATGACGTCATCAGCCTTAAATGAGGTGTATAGTTGGATATCATCCGCGTACATCTGCAGTTAAATATATTGGACGCTTTTGTCTAAAAATATCGTACCCTATGTAAGGCGCCATTAGACACTCCCTGAAAGACGAATATATTGACCCCTACCAACAACAAATGATTACAATAAAGAAAGCGATTGTTTGAGCCTACTGCGTCAGATGTTCCTCTATAATCAAGGAGTAACGGTAAACTAAGGGGGCCGCGAGTTACCTTATAATGAAAGAAGGAATTACTGACAGGTTATTAAAAAATACGCGCACTGCACTGGTGGGCATAACATCGTCCCTGGTCTCCAAAAATCCCTAAAAAGAATATGGAGCTCGACTGTAATAAACCCCACAATATTGTTTCCCTCAGTTTTACTTAAAAATATTTTAAATTAATTTATTAAGTTATTTCTGGCAGCTCCTCATTTGATCTCTTTTTTCAACAAAATTAATTCCTCGTTATACCATATACTCAAAATGTAACGATATATATCGGGATTTCATTGTGTACATTGGCAATATTGGCGAAATATTGGTAAAAAACTAGCTCACTATAGTTCGCTTTTTTATTGGGCCAGTGTGGGCCACTATCGATATTCAACGTAACAGACGTAGCAGATCAATAGATCTGTGGACCGTTTAGCGATTCAAGAATGAAATATAAAACTTGTTTAAACAAATGCTTGCTGGCGAAGATAATTACATTATTTTTTCTTCCACTCTAAAATATAGAATTAGCAGACCATTCCAATCACAAGCAAATGATAACTTTTCGCTAAGAATAAGTATATCATTAATTATATCACAATGCTCTCTGTACTTAAAAGATGCTGATTCTAAAAATGCAGGATACCCATCATTCATTTAACCTGAAATAACTAGCAACAGGTGCAAAATTTATTTTGTTGTTTTGCTTCAGTAGTGCTGGAAAATTGCAGGAAAAGGCTCATCGCCGCAAGTCTTCTTTATAATTGCAAATATAATTTTTTGTCTTTACCTCCAAAAATACATAATTTGCAGTATATAAGAGAAACGGGTTCTCTTTATCGAAAAAACCGTATTTGAAAACCAAGCTTTTAAATGTATTAATTAAAATCTTAAAAAAAATCAACATTTTTTTTCTTTTGTTACAGGTGAGTTACAAATTTCATCCCATTTACATCAACAAATAATAAATAACAACTTGGGTAAGTTTTTTTTCCTAAATAAATTAATACCACCTTGAAAAAAATATATGGAAATATCGCAATCTCCCGAGGCAACATTATTTAGAAATAACACTTCCAAGTTTAGTTTTATGATTTCATCCAACATTACACAGCACTAAAAGCTTAAATAACGCCACCGCATTAATAATAATAATAATTAAGTTAGACTACTACTTAACCACCATGTACATAAGCGCGTTTTGCCGTATTACGGCTCATCAGTGCACATTTGTGGAAAGTAGTAGTCAATCGTACAAATACGAATGATGTACAAACATATTTGGATGAGAGTATCTAATTAAAGATACCCTAATCACGGCCTGTGAGGGATGCAAAGACCGACTAGCAGCTTAATTAGTCAGAGAATTAATGAAAATAATAATGAAGCTAGACTATCACCTAGCCACCATGTTTCCCTGTACTACCGCTCATCAGTGTACATTCGTACATAATATATAATAATAATAGTGATAATAGTAATAATAATAATAATAAATGCGTTACAGCAGCATCTCATGTATAAATGTTTGTAAAAAAGTTACAAGAGAGAAAAAGCTAAGGGCTGAAGACAAAGTTAAAAAAAATGGTGATGAGCGTGAAACAAAAGAAAATCTGGAACTATTTAAAGAACAATGTTTATTGAAATTGTTACTAAAAATAAAAGATAAAAATATGCGAAGTATTAATTCTTCCAAAGAAATTTTCCGCCTCCTTCGATTTTGGAGAAAAAAGAAATAGCTTCGAGGTGTTCCCAACATCTAGTGATACACAAAATTGCAGAATATCTGAATTTCATTCGCCTCAACCACTGTCGAAGCAGTTCTCTTGGGAGAGCAAACAATTTTATTTTTGTCATGTTTATTTTTTCCTGTCAAATTTTCATGATTTTCGCCTTTGGAAATAAAACCAAGTACACAGGATGAGGAACAGCAATCATGTCGCTTTTCACCAAAACCTGCTACACGATGAAACCGTTTTCATGGTAGTTAAGCTACTTCCCTAGACGTTCTTCTTCTATGTTACAGACGTCTTGAATGGTCTACCTACGATCATTCACGACTGCATTTCTAACACCAGTGACATGTTCTGGTGTAATACCAGTTATTGCTTGTTCGAAACGTTCACCGTCATCAATTGACGCCCTTTCTGAACAGATTACTGTTTAACTCAAAGAGTTGTCCCCGAATGCTTCCTTGAAGCATAAGCATCGTAAGTAACTGTATTCGATTACCTGTTACCAAAGCTTGCTTTTGGAAACCAACAAACTCCATGCATTGTTTTATTTCATTGTTCTTTCGTGTAATTTTATTTAAATCCAGCGTATTGAATACTTTAAAATAAACCTAAATGAAGAATATTCCTATTTTTCGTACGTGGGTACAATGCCTTTAAACAACGAGAAGATGCCTTCCACCCTACTACTGCTTCCTCCTATCGCATAGGCATGCTCCGTCTTTATCTGTTTATGTACTATCTCGTAGGAGACGTATTTGTTTTAGGATCAGCGAAACGATTCGGAGCCAACTCAGATAACGTTATTAGGAGCTGGAAATTGAGAAGGGATGACGAATTTCGAACACGCGGATGGCACGTCGTTTTGAGAGGAATGGGGTTGATGGGAGTAGTTAGGGGAAGTCGAACCGAGTCGTGTACTGATGTGGGATGCGAGGAATTGGGAAGGGTAAAGAATTTGTGGCCTTCGATAGGACTAAGAAAGATAAAAAAGAAAGGAAGATAGCTGCGGGCATTTCCAAATTTGTGTTAATTTTATATTATACAGGGTGTTCAAAGGCAGGACCTATTAATTATCCTTGAATACAGTAATAATAAAGTGGCCACTGCATAGGTAAAAATGTCTTCAAATTTTGAACTTCTTGAACGCAAAATTTTTTTGGGAGTAATGAACACGCAGAATAAGCTGACGGATTTTAACATTATATCAGTTATAAAAACGTAGGCTTCCACAGCCAGAGTCAGTTAATAGTAAACGTACCAGGTTTGGCCCGTATCACCCGCAACATGTTTAATTTTAACTATATTTATCTTTGCATTAAAATAATTTGCTTCGTTTAATTTCAATTTAAAGTTGTCCGTAACATGCACATTTACGATGAATATTTTCCCAAACGTTTCCTCGATTATTTAAAATACATAATTCACAATATATTCGATCCTCTAAACATTTATACTGCATTTATTGAATACACCACCCTATATAGCTTCGTCTGCCCAACTAAATACATCATCTTTAACGATGACTGAGCAATTCCATTTGCATTTTAGATCTTATACATTCACTTACAATAATTAAGCAAAGTAATTAAACAGAAGTTCATTAAATGTCGAGCTGAAACTCTACGACGGGGCTAGGAAGGGTAGAGAGGGACGAGTCGACGAAGGCGAACAGCCAACGTACCCTTCTATCGCTCGTAAGAGACGTCCCTCTCGAAGAGTTATATTATTGCACGTCTTCCCGGATTTCTTTAATTAGTTTCAATAAAATTCGAATAAATGTTGATGGCGGACGACAAACAGCGTCGTCTCCTCGTGCCCCCTTCATCGTCAACGCAATCGCATTCGCATTCGCCGGCGTCTCATGGTCTCGCTTTCAATTTAAGTGAGCCGTGAATGAAGCCGCGTCGATCAAGACAAAGGCGGTAAATATAATATTGCTCGGGACTTTGATCTTCTAAGGTGGAGTCCTTCCGGGTAGATTGCCTGTCCTAATAAACTGGAAGAAAGATATGGGTAGAGAGATATAAAGCAAGGATTCATAAGAAGGAAATTATGAGCGAATGGGGGTGTGGGTGTGAATTTAATTTTGATACTGGGTGTTAAATTTGAGGAGGCGGATTGATACGTATTTTGGGGCACGTTATAACAATAATAATTCCATATTTAGAAAATAAGTAACATAAAAACAAATAAGTTTCACATTTGGCAACGTATTGCTTACAACTGCTACAATATAGAATACCTTATTACTTAAGGAGGATTCGGTATTACTTAAACTATCGGGCTGATCCATTTTCGACTCTCATCTTCGACTGTGTCGGTCCAGCAAACCATTTATTACAAATTTGGCTTCACTCGTCCAGGCAATGTTGTCCAAAAATAATTCATGCTCCTAAAACCACATTAAAATAACTTCGCAAAGGCTATGTTTTTGATTTTTTGTGATACCCATGTATATTTTTACAAATATGCGTATGTGTCCTCCACCTAAGAACAAGAATGAATGCGTGTGTTCTATATTGTATTATAAATCTAATAATGTACGCATCTCCCTTGGTATCAACAATATAGGCAAAACCATGTATAAAATTTATTGCTGGTAAACAGGTTTTAATCCCGTATGTCATTAATAATATAAAAGAAAAAACATAAATGGTTTTGGAAAGAAATAAAATCAATCTAAAATCATCACTGCCAATAGGAGTATCCATTTGGCAACTTCCTTTGGGAAAAATGTTTTTCTTCCCAAGAGAATATTGGCAATTTGATGTTTACGTATCGCATTGAAATCGAAGAAATCAAGGAAACGGACGGACGAACTCAAAAAAAAAATAAAATAAAAATCGCAACGGAACGGAAACCACCAGCAGAGCCAACGCAAAGAAAACACAAACAAACGAAAAGCGAAAAACTGACTAATTCCCAGTTTTCAAATGCATTAACTTCTCATATCCGAATCCTCACACCATCCCGACAATACGAGTTAGTTAAGTTAGAAAACAACAGCAGAAGAATGAGTGCGATCGTACGACAAAAAGAAGATCGACTCGTCCCAGAAAGGAGATGGAAAACGCTTGGTACGAACTTCCGGCGTGTCGTTTTCGCTTCCCGAAAATAACTTGCACCGCCTCTCTTTCCCCCTTTGCAGTTCCCACCCTCCGAATCGATCGAAGGTTCCTGCTTTTCGTAAAACACGCGATCGCCGAAATCTAGACGGCGGTGTCCGCGTATTGCTGCTACTGCTGCTGCACATTCGTTTGTTTCACGTCACGCGCTCTCATTTATTTCCCAGCGGACCAACGCCGCCCTGGATCAAGGCCGACTGCGACGCGATCGCGCCAAGCCAACCAGCTAGCCGATTCTTTGTCGCTTGCAGATGTTTTAATCAAGAGCTTCTTTTCTTCTCTTTTCCCCTGGTATGTCTTTTTCTTCTATGTGAAATGTTTTATACGGAGTGATCCAAATCCTACAATGAAACTTAGATTAAATTAGCAAACTAGCGGTATTGTGATTAACATGTAGTTAGTAGAATTATACATTTTCAAAAGAAATCGAAATTTGTTACTAGACTGGGAAAATGAATGGGCGATCTTACGTCAGGGTTATCTGCTGACCTCAAATTGCTCCGGTTGTCGAAAGCAATTCGCGACGCCCTTGAGTAGAGAAAATTTGAGCTATTTCCTGGACGTGGCGAGAGCATTCGATAAGATCGTTTAACATAAGAGTTGGGAACTCATTATCGTCCACATGTCCGATCGGATCTGGAGTTCCGCGAGGCTGTCTTCTAGAACCAGAACTCTATTGAATCTACACTTGTAACGTTCCCAAACCTGAAGTGCAATCTACGCCGATGTACGGTCATATACAGGGCGGGCAGAAGCAATGGAGAAGATTGCAATCTGCTCTGGGCGATATAGTGAGTTAGATGCAGCCTTCGCATCAATGAAGCAAGAGTCTTGCGGTATTGTTTAGTAGAAGAAGAAAACTTCCACCAGATCTCATGAGGCTCTCATGAAGACAGCAAATGGAATATACCAGAATTAAATACCCTGTGGCTCCGACCAATTTTGGCATATGGCACCAAGTCTAATGGTCAGGGAATTAGAACGGACGCTGCTGCTCCATGGTTCTTGATAAACGTACAAGTCAGACAAAACGTAAACATCCTCGAAGATACAGCTGAAGTTGAAAACACTCTAATCGACGAGTGCGAAAGGAGTCGTCTTCAAAGAATAAGGGAGTCCAAAGGCTGTCGGCCTGGCTCTGGAGAATACCGTGGAGGATCCAGGAATTATCGTTTTCTTTTGTAAAAATACCTTATTTAATTGCCAACTTTTTTCTGTTAACTCCGTATCAATCAGCAGCACAAACATTATCAGTTTTCCAATTTAATTGATTTCGCACGATCGATAATAACGAAGGTGGCTATGGTTGCTTATTAATTCGAATCACCCTGTACATACAACTCTGCATGAATGTTCATTTCCTCTAATTTTAGAAATACTAAAAAATAATCATCGGCTATACTTTTCAACAATCTGAGACATTTTCACCAATCATTTTCAAATCTTTGGAATAATTTCCTACAACATTGTAAATCACATAATCAAATTTCTTTAGCTACCCCTGTACATCTTATGTTTAATACCCCGATATCGAATAGAGGATCTTGGCAATTCGTTCGATACTTGCCGGCTTTACTTGTTCCCCCTATCCTTTTTATATCACCGAGAAAACCAGCATCTAACCTTCTTCACCACCAGCTCTATTCGGTCCTTTTTCTTCCTTTTCACTTAGAAATTCTCCGTCTCATTTGGGACTTCCATTATTCCTTTCCCAGCATCGTTTCTCTGTCTCTTCGAGATGTCGTTTGGCATTTGTTCCACTCGACTATCTTATATAGTGTCTCCGGGAAACAGCTGAAGGACGACGAGGAAACTCCGGGAAAAAAAATACCCAAAAACGATTCCCAGAAAAAGGATGGAGAAGATATAGCAATGATTTTCATTATTTTGATTGTCTATTTGGTGTCTTCTCGACGTTTGTAGAGGAAATGCTATCGTTTTATAGTGTCTTATTGAGTTCCTTTTAGAGATTTTCTTACGGCCTGATCCTTCTTTTGTTTTTCCCCTTTTTTTTTATTTGTGAATTAAGTGAATGATGTACTATATTTGAGTATATAAAGGTACATTTTGGGATTAACTGTGAGGATGATTTGAAAAAGGACTTGTGTCTTTGTTGTTGGTGACTGCAATGCATCTAACGTGGCATAGATTCCACTAGGTGTTGATATATTTTCTTTGGAATATGGATCTTCAAATATTTGGAACTGCGTCCCATAATTTTCGGATATTGGATGATTTAACATCTTATACACCAACTTTAAAGTCTACCCAAATAGATTCTTCATCGAAATTTGAATTTTCAGGTTGCCGGTGTTCCCATGTGAGGTACATGGGTGGTATCAATTTTCTCACTTTTAATAATTATTTGCAGAAAACCCTGAAGAAGCACCTAATAATTATTAATGTTGAAACTTAACTCAAGTTTCATCTCACTGAACATGGTAAATTTAATTTTCGAAACTGAGTTACAGTATACCCTAAGTTACATAGATCCGAGTATACTCTTCAACAGATGACTACAAAGCATTTTTTTTTCTAAATTAAATACGTCAGTAAATTCACGCACATCTCATTTTCGTTGCGGTTCTTGTTTCGAAAACCTCCCGAGGCGTTAACTTGTCAAAAAAATACCGTCGAATCTCGAACACGGCTCTAGAAAGAGTTCTGTAGAGGGAATCTGTATCTCCGGGCTAACTCGAAAAAAGCACGCGCGTACACACAAAAAAAACATCAACGTTCAGCCCACGTCCTGAAATATGACGCCGCTTCTAAAACCCGACCCTTATTTGATTTAACTTTACCGCGTTTTAGCGTAATAACGTTGCTAGCCCCCTCTACCATCTGTGTCGGGCGCCTACTGGTATTTGCGGCAAAGATCTTAAGTAAGAATGTTCGGTAGCGACCTCTGCCAGCGACAGCGGTAAACCTTTATGTTGTAAGGCGACCCATTTAATCTTAGGTAAATGCAATTAAAGCCATTGTCTTAATAAGGTGTACGCTGCCTGGGACAACAGGAAATGGTTTTACAGGAAGCGTATACTGTGGAACACCTCTATTTGGCTTGCCGCCTGCTGGTTTCTAGGAAAAGGAGGGGCTTGAGAAGTCTAAACGCACTTTCCTAATTAAGTTAAGTAACTTAAATATGTAAGTGACGGTATTAACAAATAGCATCAAAGGTATCGTAGGTGTATCTGTTTATTAAGAAGGATATGAATTAGGAAATTAAATGTGTCAAATATACACAAAAAGAAGTATTGCGAATATGTACACTGCCATTCAGTGAAGTTGGGTCATACAATAAAAATCTATTATATCACACTGTATACAATTATTAATACATAACATTAGAAAAATATTAAGCATACACTCTTTTCTAAGGGATTAAAGCCATAAATTATTATGTAAAGTGGAAATATTGCGACAACCACAATAAAGTCCCTTTTATTATCATTCCAAGAATTTCTCGGAAGTACCTATCTTTTGAAACGGATCGTTTGGGGATTATTCACGAACAATACATTTAGGAAATATACCGCAGTATCATTCTTGTTTATTTATCGCAGGCGTAAAGATATAAATTTGCTTCATTTTACTGTTAAACGTGTGTTGGTGTGCATCTGTCGTTTTTGCGCGAAAGTTTTAAGAAAATTTACTTCAAAATGGCACGTGGCAAGCCTATCAGTGTAGAAAAACGTTCACGCATTATTACGCTGTTTGAAAGAAGGATATTCGGGGCGGCAAATTGCTGAAAAAATAAATATGAGAAGTTCAACAGTAAATGACATCATAAAGCGATATCGGACAACTGGAACTATAGAAAATCGTGTTCGTCCCGGAGCATCTAGGAAAACAACAAAAGCTGAAGATTTGAGAATTGTATTATTAAGTAAACGCAATAGAAAATTAACAGCGCCACAAATAGCAGCCGAAGTGAATCGCGGCCGTGAAGAACAAGTTTCGGCGAGTACGGTAAAACGTCGACTTCAACAAGTGGACCTTCATGAGCGCATTGCCATTCGAAAACCCTTATTACGTCAGGGCAACAGAGCAAAACGGCTACAGTGGGCCCGTTCCCATCTAGATTGGTCGTTAGATGATTGGAAACACGTGTTTTGGAGTGACGAGTCAAAGTTTGAGGTTTTTGGGCAAAATCGACGAGTTTATGTCCGAAGATCTACAACCGAAAAATGATCCCGAACTGCATTGTGCCTACAGTGAAGCAAGGGAGTAGTTCTGTATTAGTGTGAGGATGTTTCTCCTTTGCTGGGACGGGAGATTTATGCAGAGTGCAGGGTGTAATGAGGAAGGAAAATTATTTTGCAATACTCCAGAATCATGCAGTGCCATCAGGATTGCGTATAATAGGCCGTAACTTTACATTCATGCATGACAACGACCCAAAACACACTGCGTTAGTTTGGAAGAACTATCTAAAGGAGCAAGAAGAACAGCACACCCTGAAAGTAATGACATGGCCCCCACAAAGCCCAGATTTGAACCCTAGACAGTTGTTGTGAGATGAACTGGATAGGAGGATCCGAAAAATATGCCCAACTTCACAAGAACATTTACGGAATATTCTGCAACATGAATGGAATAATATTCCGCAATCCGTTTTAACAAAACTTATCGAAAGAATGCCTAGAATAGTTCGAGCGGTGATTAACAGCAAAGGAGGTTTTTTCGACGAAAAAAAAATAATGTTCAGTATGTTATATTAGGCCAGAATAACTTTTTATCTATTTATTTTTGTCTTTTTTTACCTGTACATACAATAAAATTGCATTTTGTTTTTAGTTTCGTTTGTTTCTGTAACCTTTTCATGTTTTTTACCAACTGACCGAACTTCTATGAACGGCAGTGTATGTTTGTTAAAAGAGTCTCTCCATTTGTTTCGTGTATCTGATTGAGACTGTACGAGGAACGAGGATAATCAGAAAAATATCAAGCCTCTTCATGAAGATGGCGTTACTTACTATAATTACGCATGCATTGAAAGAAGACGCTCTTTCTGACAGTCGATGTTAAAGTTCCTATAAAAGTGGAAGAAATCGAATATCGTCGTTAAATCCTTGTATTTGAAAGGCAGTAGGCCTACGCAAATTAAAGCGGAGATGAACGCCGTTTACAGGGACTCTGCACCATCACTTACCACGTTAAATTTTGGCCAGATGAATTTAAATTTGGTCGTACCAATTCGAGACGTCTAAAAACTACAACCACCACGAAGGACATCAGGGAACTTCACTAAATGGCCCTAGACGACCGTCAAATTAAGATTAGAAATATAGTTGAGACTGTGAGCATCTCGTCATATATTGACTGAAGATTTAGACTTAGAGAAGCTAACCTGGAGTTAAGTGCCGCGGTCAATCACACGAGGTTATTCTTTCGGGCATTTTCATTTCTCGCATAACTAATAGATATATTACATTGTGGTAAAAGGACAACACTAACTAAACAACCAAATTCTCTTTGTCGAGTCCCTTCAGCTGGCAAACACTGGAACTACATATTTCGGCAATTCTTGTACACCCACAGCAACTGTGCACGTATGCAAGTCTATAACAATATAACTATTTCATAAAACCAACGGCTGGGGTTAAGCATTATCCGTTTGGGTCATAAAAAAACTCGTTTATATTTATTACATATGCATAATACCCCGCAACACGTTTAACCCATTTTCTTGAAGTTTACCATCGTTTACCGCCTGTGCTTTCCCTTGCGTCGGCGACAAGGGACCCTCAGACCCCCAGAATGTATAAATAAACGAAGAAGGCAGTACAGGTTCTCACTTGGGATGGTGGTGCACCTTTTGGGTAGTAAATATTCAGCCAAATATGCTCCACTAAATGCCTCCAGTGATAGCTACGTTATATTCCAGAGGTGGCTTTAAAAATTTTTACGATGTTTTGCCCTTATTTTATATAAGCATACAAGAAACTATTTAAATGAAGTAATTCTTTTT
The DNA here is from genome assembly GCA_902654985.2 of Oryctes borbonicus. Lineage (NCBI taxonomy): Eukaryota > Metazoa > Arthropoda > Insecta > Coleoptera > Scarabaeidae > Oryctes > Oryctes borbonicus. The sequence goes on from LR736874.1 coordinate 3,680,626, forward strand.
CTTGAACAAACATTCGATTCTACACGATAGCCTTGAAAGAACGAAAAGCAAGATAGGTTCACACATGAAGATGGCGTTACTCATCGATAAAATCAATCAGAAGTTTTAACGTCCATTAATATCTATTGATGGATCTTGGATACACCGGTACATTCCTGAAGCAAAAGAACGACCGAAACAGTGGACTGGGAAGAGCTAATTGGCTTCTTGAACTCACCTTTTTACTTCCTAAGTCATTTCGCCAAACTTGTAACTGATCTTAAAATCAGCTTTTTGTAAGAGGATTTGCCCTCTTCAATACCTTCCATTTGTCTATGTTAAAGCTTTCGTTTTGGTCTTTGTCCAGCTTGAGGATTCTTTCGAGCCTTTAACTTAGCACCCTCTCAGGATTACAACGCGGCAATGTTTGCCTTCGGCTACTCAACTGTGGCTTCGTTAGAACAATTTACCGCAAGCCATCCCGAAGGTAATGCCTAGAAATTTTGGTTTCACGGCCTCTGCTTCAATGTTGAACGATCCTCAGGAGTCTTCAAAAGTACCCTCATTTGGCCCATTGAGAGGTTCACCTCGTCGTAATGGAGTATTCCCACTTTCTTCGCTTGAAGGGCGTCTTTGAAGCTAAGATCTACAGTGACTTGCTCACGTGAAATCTTAATCCCACTTGAAGTTTGGCCGCTATCAGCTGCTCTTCGCTTCTTGTCCGTTTCTTCCATCGACTCTTCGGACCCAAGCTCTTTCTGCCGTCTTTTCTCCTCCTTCGTCGGCCAGAGGGCTTTCTGCCGGGCTTCTTTAGGTTAGAGCCCGCCATTTCTTTCGTTTCCTTACGGTACCACTAAGTCGCTTCTTATCTTCTGCTAGTTAAAGCTTTATAATAGACTCCGGCTAACTGTACGCATGTGGATATGGATATGTCGCTGTCGCAAAAATGGGAACAATTAAAATGTCCTCTGCACTTATTGGAGGACTTGGCAGGAGAGAAATTTCTTCATCTGATGCACTTGGACCAGTTTGTTTTTGCTTTTTTCAGGTTCCTTTGTGTTGGTCCCGCCAATGGGGATGAGCAGCGCAAGAAATTTCTATTTAAATTGTCGGTTAGTTTTACAATAAAAACTTAGATTAAAAATAACGTGAATCAGGGAACTTAGAATTATGTAGTCTGGCACTTTCTAACAACGTGTCGGAGACCATTGTACAAAGAAGCTAAAAGAATAATTTTACAACAGATTAACGATGTTATCGATACGATGTGCGAAAATTAAAACTGCACAAAACGAGAGCAACATAAAAACATAATCGAGTTTAATTTTTTTTCTCTTTTCCCGATAGCATCGCTCTAAAATGGACGGGTAATTCTGCAAAGTACAATGCCCGACGGCCCTACTGGACTTTACAACGAGCTAACGAGTCTAACGTAATTATTTTTACGATAGTCATCGAACGATGTATCGCTGAAAGCCGTACAAGGATCGCAGATTATAATTGACGATTGTAGCATGAGTCCGTTCTGATTCTCCTTGTATCTTTTAGTTACTACAGAAATTTTAGCTGAATAGGTCTTTTTATACGTCAGTATTATTCGTGTAATTCACTTTATGTATGAGAGAAGAAGAAAGAAGCAGAAAATTGTCTAAAAAGTAATACAGGGTACAGCCACCTGAAAGCGACGCTAAAACTCTTCTAAAGCTAAAACCTTTGTAGTTTCATTTATATGCAGGTCAGAGTCAATATTCACTGACTGTGTGTTCCATCATTAAAACCAAGACAGTTGAGTCGGGAGACCGGGATGGCAAAGTTATTGGTCCACCCCGACCAATCTATTTATTAGGAAAACGGCGATTTAAAATTTCTGGCACTTGTACTGTAGCATGTGCAGGCGTCCCTTCAGTTAATTTCTGTATCCTCTTACATGCGAAATCTGTATTTGCTTCCTTTAAAGGTGCTACCCACAACCAACATTATCTCCAAGATCCATTTTTCCTTTTTTACGAATAATCCCTGTCGGTATTTATTAATTATACACCCCTGTATTTCGTTTTATATGCAACGGAAAGGCATCCCCGCGACGCTCGAGATTGGTTCCTTCCTGTTCCACTTTTATTTCTTTTTCCTTT
>LR736874.1:3692736-3893780 GCA_902654985.2 Oryctes borbonicus
CCGTGCAGTTTTGACACCGTATTAAGCGAACTGTTTACGTACGAAATGAGCAACAGCTATCAGCTATCAGTCGTTACGCAAACCTTGCTATTTGATGGACGTATAATTAAATTAGAATTTGTCCAGCGGATTCTACGGTCCTGAAATACAACACGACGTTCGCTGAATGGTGAGTGAATACGTGTTGGCAACAATAAAGCGAATCGAGCACGTTCTGTATATTCTTGTGTACATACAATAAACACTGTGTGAGGTTGTTTAATGCGTGAAGATCTAGGGCTTCCAAAATAATCTGCGTGTATCCATTTTTATAACTGCAATATATATTTATGCGTATTAAAAAAAATATAATTTATGTACATGCCACCGAGGTTGATCAAGAAGGTTGTCAAGAATGCGGAAAAGAGGAAACACAGGAATTAACGTGATTGGGCAACATGGAGAAGAGTTGAGAAACAACAATGGCGTGAGGAAAATAAATTTATGTACGGAAAACAATCTGATAATTGCGAATACGTTCCTTCAACATAATGTGTTTATAACAAGCACACAAGAAGGTGATCAGTAGAAATGAGAAATCGATAACTGACTTTGTATTGATAGACAAAAGCCACAGTAAAGAGAGGACCAAAAATTTATAGCACAAGAGGGCACCATTAAAATTAAGAGGTAGACGGGAATAGGAAGAATATAGAAGAGGTATGGCAAGAATTCAAAAAAATTAAAGCTACTGAAAGCAACCAAGGAAGCATGTGGTACAATCTTGATAAATAAAAGAAAAAAAAGCTAGCTGGTGGAACGAAGGGATTAAAGAGATGGTAAAATTAAAAAAGGAGAAGTGAAAAGTATATATTTCAAACAAAACAGAGCAAAACTACGAAATGTGTAAGGAATATAGGAAAATGTTTAAGCTGAACAACCATCATGGGAAGAAAATGGAAAAAAGAAATTATATAATAGAGTAGCGAAAAACCTCAGAAAAAAGAAATACACAATCAAACAAAACAAAAATAAAGAGAAAATAGTACTGAAAAATGAGAAGGAGATCATAGATCGTTTGCGAGAGTATCTTCAGGAACTGCCAAATATGGAAATTAAGTTAAGACTGAAATCCAGGAACGAAGCACAGTGGCATAAAAGCAAACTTGGACGAGACGCAGTAAACCTGTACGAGAATGAGCCTTGTGGACTGCTTCGTCGTTTGCTAGCCGTCCAAGTATACTTTTGTCCCATCCTACATGACGAGAACGATGCCATCCAAGAAGACGAAGTAATGAAGACAATAGGATGATGAAAGAAAGGGAAGGCAATCGGGCATGATCAAATTACCCCGAAAATGATAATTCTCAGAACAGGAGGACTAAAGCTAATAATGAAGAGATGGATTCCTCTTGGTGAAACAATTCTTAGACAATCAAAGAAATGGATAATAACAGTTATTTAATAAATCATAGAAATATTCGGCAACTGCAGGCTTGACATTATTGCGGCAAGTGCTAGGGCATAACCTTGATGATCTAGTCGCTAAATTGTACGAAAGGACGTTAGAGGAAAAATTAAGAATGCAAATAGAAGACCGACTAGAGAAGGCGCAAAGTGGGTTTAAACCAGGCAGAAATGTCACATTTTCGCAATAAACCAAATTATAGAGAAAACATCGAACGGAGGAGTCAACATGGCATTTCTGGACTTGGATAATGTTTTTGATGGAATACCAATGAAGATAACGTGGAAAAGTCTAAAACGGAGGTGTTGATGATAAATTGGGGAGGAAAATTGAAAGTATGTGCCAAAGAAAATCAGAACGGTTAAACGAAGGATTAAAGGAGTACGTAGCCCGATTTTATTTATAATAATAATAAAGGACGATATCTTGTACGGAGAGCAAGTCTCAACTGGGAGAAAATTTAAAAATGTGGCAAGAAGAATTGAGCAAAGGAAATATGTAGATAAGCAATGACTCTGGAGAAGGGAAATACTCCGAAGCGAGTAGATTCTTTTTAAGTACCTGGGAGTAACAATTCAAAACAACGGAGGAATTGAGGAAAAAAATAAAAGAAAAATGAACAACGCAGCAAAATATACCATGCTCTCAATAAAACATTTATTGGTAACGGCACAAAAATGCCTATATTTAAAACGATGTTTCGACTGGTATTAACATATATGGAAGTGAAGGCTAGGTACTAAATAACAGATAAAAAAGTGCACTTCAGGCGATAGAGATGAAATAATTGAGAAAAGTAAAAAATTATAAAACAAAGATGATCGAGAAGAAGCATCTGAAATGGTTTGGTTATTTAATAAAAATGGGAAAAGAAAGACCTCTGAAAGCTATATGGTTGGCTTCCTTTTTAAATATGGAACAACAAATATTACGTATTAAATTCTGCACTTCCTGTAATGGTGATGAAAAGAGAAAACAGCAACACGTTCTGCAGCCATTATTTTCCATTCTATATTAAAAACGAATTACAATTTTTCATCCATTAATTTCACAGCTCGACTAAAACGAACACGCCAAGCGTGTATCTACAGGCACACTCCACATTATACGCTTTCCATTTTCAATATTCCCTTTATTACTATCAACTGCGCGTCCTGTAAATGTAGACGGAATACGAGGTATATAGCTCTTTTTATAGGCGGCAGATAGAGACCCGCTAGGTGTACTTTGCTCCGACGCGGCCGACACTGCATCATACGCGTTGGGTAGTGGCGCTAGTAGCGGCGCATTTGTTACTGCGAAGCAGCGTAAGCACATTATGGAGGGGGAAAGAAGCTTCGAACGTGGAAAATTAAGTCTTCTATTTAAAATTCTCCGCGCAGCGCTCGTGCGAAATTAAAAATATATTACGTAGTTCCATCTATTGTAGAAGCAAGCAGTGGTCTGCGAGATATGATGGATTATCCGGAGAGTAGCGTATGATTTTGCTGGAATGAGGATTATTTTCAAAATGGAAAGAATCCAAGGAGTAGATGTGGAAGAAAATTCAAGGAAATTACTTATAGAATCTAGATACATTGACATTCTAAATAGGAAAGTTATTTTTAGGGTCCTTCGTGCAAGATTAGGATCTAGGACGTGGCTCGATCCATCGTCACGATGAAACCTGCAGAAACGAAATTAGCAGAGAGTAGACAGACTCGTGTTTATCCGTCTCATGAGAATCGACAAAACACGAGTCTGTCTAATTTCTGCAAATTTCGTGAGGCGAACGTGTACTCGTTTCTGCAGGCTTAGTCACAATACAAAATTGCGGTCTAAGAGAAATTCGATCGATTCGACGCTAAACCAAAGAGAAACATGCCCCATCCCCATCTAACGAAGACAAATGAAATTCTTTACCAGCATAACAACATTTGTCTTCATTATTTCAAAAATAGCGCTTAAAAAACAGACTTACGCTTCCACTCTTATTTTTACCAGATAAAATACCTTTGCCATTAACAAAATACTCAATTGTATCTTCGTCTCTTTCCGATGAGCTGTTATATAGGAATGTTCCATTTCAAAGTCGAAAGTACAAGTTGTGAGGGTAAGAGACGCGGTTACGACGACGTTTGAAGTCTCGGCAAACTATTTCCTTCCGCGTCGCAAGATGACAATAGACGCAGAGCGTACATTCGTCTAGGGTAGCCGATCTTCCTTTGCCAGACTCGTAAAGGAAACGGTGGGAACGTACGTCTTTTGTTTAGCGTCTCTGAACTATGCGCAACTATCCAGACTTTAGATGTCGATTACCCTGGGTGTAGGTGCCTTCGTTTAGCGACTGGCTCCGTAAGACACGTGTAATTAACCACATAGTTACGCTAAGATTGCGCCTAGATTGCGAAGCGTTTGACGTTAAATTATTACTGAACGCAACTTACTTGCAGCAGTACGGTTGGTTTGTAAGGTGGAACATATAAGAATGAAGCGTTAGCAGGAGTTAATGCGTTGCATTGATTGAATATAATGATTAAATAGTGTTTGCGACAGATATAATTCCCAATACGAATTAACAGAGCAGAACAGGAGTATAATTCTTTTCTTTTAAAGCACCTCACAAGTCCATCGGGGTAAGATCAGGGAATCTAGCAGAAAAATTAATTGAAACAAATATTTCCATCCATCTTTCTCCGAAGTGATTCGTCAACCGCTGTTTTACGAGAAGTGTGAAATGAGCAGTTTGGATTTTCAAGAGCCCAAAAAGGTCTACTTTAGTTGCTTCGACAGTAAAATAAAGGACATTCTGTGGAAATTTCTCTTCATATCCATTTTCAAGGGTATGTTTGCGATAGCTTTGTTTTCTTTATAAATTCGTTTTAAATTACCTTTACTTATTTGCAATGTTTGCGAACGTTTCCTTGAAGATAATTTCGGAGTGGAATCGTCGTCATGGTACTATTTCTTAGCTTCTTTAATATCTACACTGCCGCCCTTGCTTCACTGTAGGCACAATGCAGTTCGGGATCCTTTTCGGTTTTAAATCTTCGGACATAAACTCGTCGATTTTGCCCAAAAACCTCAAACTTTGACTCGTCACTCCAAAGCACGTGTTTCCAATCATCTAACGACCAATCTAGATGAGAACGGGCCCACTGTAGCCGTTTTGCTCTGTTGCCTCGACGTAATAAGGGTTTTCGAATGGCAATGCGCCCATAAAGGTTCGCTTGTTGAAATCGACGTTTTACCGTACTCGCCGAAACTTGTTCTTCACGGCCGCGATTGACTTCGGCTGCTATTTGTGGCGCTGTTAATTTTCTGTTGCGTTTGCTTAATAATACAATTCTCAAATCTTCAGCTTTTGTTTTCCTAGATGCTCCAGGACGAACATGATTTTCTATAGTTCCAGTTGTCCGATATCACTTTACGATGTCATTTACTGTTGAACTTCTCATATTTATTTTTTCATCAATTTGTCGCCCCGAATATCCTTCTTCAAGCAGCGTAATAATGCGTGAACGTTTTTCTACACTGGTAGGCTTGCCACGTGCCATTTTGAAGTAAATTTTCTTAAAACTTTCGCGCAAAAACGACAGATGCACACCAACACACGTTCAACAGTAAAATGAAGCAAATTTATATCTGTACGCCTGTGATAAATAAACAAGACTGATGCTGCGGTATATTTCGTAAATGTATTGTTCGTTAATAATCCCCAAACGACCCGTTTCAAAAGATCGGCACTTCCGAGAAATTCTTGGAATGATAATAAAAGGGACTTTATCGTGGTCGTCGCAATATTTCTACTTTACATAATAATTTATGGCTTTAATCCCTTAGAAAAGAGTGTACGCTTAATATTTTTCTAATTTTATGGATTAATAATTATATACAGTGTGATATAATAGATTTTTATTGTATGACCGAACTTCACTGAACGGCAGTGTACAACAGGCCCAGTTTCATCAACTTTTATTTTATCAGTTTACGCATTGTTTCACGCAATGCAACTATGTAAGGGGATCTTGCTCGAAAAAGAGCAATTGGATATCGATAGGAGACATTTATAAAACCGTAGCACTTAATTAAGTAAGTTCTCTCTTTTTGAATTAACAACGAAAAATCAACGGAACAGCCAAATATGAATTAAAAGTAGTTGAGAGATATCGAGTGGGAAATAATGACGTTTGCCAGATCAACATTAACAATACCATCAACACTAATCTGTAATACATATTCTCAATTTTTAAATTTTTATAAACTATAGATCGCCTTTCTGTATTCAAAAAGGAAACGTATAATACGGCATCCTTTAACGACGTATACAAATCCTTCATGCGGTTATCCCCATCCTTTTTATTACAATAAATTTGATCGCAGAGCTACGATTACATTTGCCAAGCCGTGTTATCCGTTTCACTCGACTCTCAGAACATTAAACTCATTCTCCGTATCATGCGTGACCCTAAACAATGCCGCCCCCATCCGTAACGCTATACTCGAAGCTTTGGTAACACGATCGTCCTTCCAACTGCGCCGCGTTAACAACATGGAAGCGCGAGTGTACTTGACTACTGGCTGATGAACGCGTAACATATCTCCGAATTCCATGGCAAATGAAGCTTGACAATTGCAGCTATGGTAACTGAAACCTTTGAACGTTCATTGAGATGGGATACCGTGAAAGAAGAGAGAAATTATCGATTAGGTCAGTATGAATATTGCCTAAAGGATGTCTAGATGATGATAGGCTTGATTTTAAAATGTTAGGTTTGATTGTTTGATTTATCTTTGAGTTGCTTGCGGCTCTATTAAAAGGGTTGATTGACTATATTTATTTCTTGGCGTCTAAATTCAAGCTTTATGCCTGACGGTGAGCGTTCGTATCGGTCAAAGCCTGTACCCACTACTGTTAACATCGGCAAGTTTATCAAATTAAGCTAGACTAGCGGCGAATTAATGGGCATCTCAAAAGGAGATGTGTTTGTCATATCTGATTGCAGATTTGGACATGAAAAAGCCAACCGCACATTGGGCGTTGCGTTTGTACACCCAGGACTAAAAATATTCGGATGAACATTTCCAAAACTCCCTTGAAGCAGTTTAAGCAAAATAAGTCGAAGTTTTGGAAGGATTTAGTTCGCAGAACCAAAGAACTATACTCAATATGTAAAAATTTGTTTTTACTTTTTTGCAATTGATGCTGACTCTATTACATCTGACCCGAATAAAAAAAAAATTTGCCGTGTAAAAAGATCTCGAATTTCAAGAATGTTTAGTCTCCGTTTCCCGTCTCTTACCTCTCCTTCCCTCAATAAATCCCTCTTCACTTCACCGCATTTCGAATACTCCTCAAACCTGGTCGCTATCCGACTAACCAACGTACTATCCGATTCGCCTTGAAATTTTCTTTTGTTTTGGGGCCGTTTCTTGCGAAGTTCTTCACGCAGGCGGATTATTGAAAACGTTCATTTGTTTTCTCCCTCATCCCCTACTGCCCCCTTCCCAGGCGAAAACAATTGAATTCAAAACAAATTTCGGTTATCTTTTGTTTCGCTGTATTCCCGCTTATAGGAGTCGGGGGAAGCGAAAGCAAGCGGGCGAAATTCTAACGCTGTTCGATTGTTCCTGAGCAGACAATTAACGAATAAGAGGAAGAAGTGAATGAAGAATAAGAGGAGACGACAAGAAGACGAAGAAGTCGGTTGCTGCTGTAGAAGGAGTTTGTAAAGTTTCGTTTTTGCAAGGATGAACTGATGTAATGTTGGGGAATTGTATGGGTGTATTCTGGGAGAAAATTGTTTGGGGGTATTGGGGGGCGTATTTCGATTTAGGCGAAAGGATTCCGAAGTTTCGCAGGTGGGTAGTTGTTTCGCAATCCTCTATTAATAGAATTGTTTCGTTTCGGGAATCTAGTTGCTTTCGTAAAGTTTTAACTCGCTCGGCGATGGTTTTTCTAAGATAATGACCTATTCCCGGCTGCTCCGTTCCCAGTATTACGATTTAGCATTGAACAGCTAATGGTATACAATAATTTCTTTGCCGGCTTTAATCGATGAAATCAGGAAAACAATCGACAACATCGTATCATCCTTTGATACTTTCCAACAATTGTTTATTTGAGGATAAAACCATCGAATTAATTTCTCATTGCCTCTCTACCTAACGGTTTCTTTTTATTCCCGAATATCAAACGAAACATACATGGGCAGCGGCCTCAAGAAGCTGTGGAAGCCCTCAAAAACCATGTTTCGGAGATGCCACCTTCAGAGTGAAAAAAATATTTCGAGAATTTGTTCCGAGGCATTCAAAAGCGCATAAATCTAATGGCGAATATATCGGAAAAAAAAAGAACGATTGGTGCGAAAGGAAATGTTTTCTTTCGATATGTTTATGAAAACTCAAAAAGTATCTCTCATGTACATTTCCCTTGAGATCCCTTTTTTTCCCATGGCAAGCCCTGAAAATGTATAAAATCCGTTTTTGACGATTACCCCATATCCTCCACCTGTAATTCCGACAACAGCGGAAATAAATGAACGGAAACGAAAGCGAAACAGTTGAATAACGATACTGCGCTTATGGTTTTCATTAACGCAGCTGGGAATACATTAGCGAGGAAATGATAAATCGAACCTGTTTTAATTTTCCGGTCGATACAATCGTTTTTCAAGAGGTGGAAAGAATGAAAAACAAAATGTTATCTCCGGAATTTGAAACTTGATATCCGACCATTAAGTGTTTGATTATACGTAACTGCGCAACAAGTATCAGGATGGGCTTTAATTCCTTTGTAAGAGCAGAAAAGCGAAACAAATTATAGTGGAATATCTATAATCCGAACAAGCAGTAATTTGAACAAGCGTCAGCTACAATTTTCATCGCATTAATCCGAGAGAAATCCCCATAATTCATGCACCGCGGAAGAACATGCCTCGAGTAGATTTTTAATAGCAGAGGGTGTCAAATGCACGGAAGAATATTGAAACTGTAAGGAAGAAATTATTTGAAACGTTTACACATGAATGGGACGGTTTAAAAGTGGTCTGACGAGCGATATAAGTTGCTCCTCCCTCGAATCTCTTATTCACGGATGGGTTCCAAAACAACTTACAGGCTCCCACAAAGCAACCAGGCTTCAAATCAGCCAACGGTTGAAAGAACGATGTTTAATTGAAAAAGAAGCATTTCTCAGAAGAACTGTCACATGTAGTCGAACATGGATCCACCATTTTGAGCCGAAGTGAAAGCGGCAAAGCCTTGAGTGGATTCTCCCTCTCGGAAAAAATTCAAGATCCAGCCGTCTGCAGGTAAAGAGTATTCTGAGATTCGTAGGGGTCTATTTTTATTGTAACTAGCTCGAAGAGCAACGAACTATCCAAAGCCAGTATTACAGTGACATGCTCTAAAACACAGTAAGGTCTGCCATTCGAACGAAACATTTGTTTGAACCGCTTAAACAGGCTCAACGTGCGAAACATTTTCGATCCAATCAAGAAGTTAAAGGCCAGGTACACAAGTGACTTCGAGATCACTGTAAAGAATTTTATTCCAGAGATATACACAAGTTAGAAGAATGGTGCGACAAGTGTATAAGTGTTGTTGGGGACTACGTTGAAAAGTAGCTAAAATTTTGTATGGATTAAATAAAGGGGAACATCCCAGTTATCGTCGTTAATATTTTTATATTTTTCAAACCACTACTCCAGGGGCAAGTCACCGTTTGGATTAAATTCGTCGGTCTATTTGATCAAACCTTCATGTCGAAGGCAGTTTACAATAGTCGTTGGCCTAACTTCGTTCCAGGATTGCGCAATTAATTTTATTAAGGCTAAGCTACATATAAGATACCTACGATAATATGCCTTGATCCATTAGTTGCCCAATTTGGCAACAGAAACTCCAATCTGATATTAGAAACTAGATATAAACTTTTTGGATGAGGAAAACAATTGTTAACCAGCAGCAATATTTTTCTGTTTTGACGTCGGAGTTTTTCATGCCAATCTTTTAAATGATTTTCAAAAATGGCTGAATTCATCCATTTGGCAACTAATTAGGTATGCAATTTGCAGATAAAGATCAAAAGTATTTTGACTGTGACTAATAAAATGCGTACGTAATAACCAAAAAAACGGTCACACTCTACTAAAGCCACTCATCTATATTCTAATCTACAGCAGAGTAAAAGCAATAAAAAATAAACCATTACTTGGTTTTCCGAACAAATGCAATGCTAGAGAGTAATAGCACACTTAATCTCCTAAACAAGCGTCCATTGTTCTATACCTAAAACAAAACAATAAACTTAGCAAAAAGGGTATAATACACCATCCGAAAAGAAAAAAATCCACTTTCCGTTAACGATTCTACACGTAATAACGTAATAAAATGAAATAGTCAACGGCTGTGGAAAAACGAAAGAAAAGAAGTCCAAAAACAAAAGGGAAAAAGGCGGGAAAATCTCGCGTCGATTGTCACGGACAATCGCGTCGCCGATAAATTCAAATATCAGTGACGTCCCGGCCCGCCAGATCCCAATATAACCGACAGCCGGCGTTTACAAAACGCGTAGACAAAAGACGCACGAAACAATCAAACAATTGCTGTTCATTAACGCGCGGAAGGCTTTCTCTGTTTCTCTCACTATCGAAACTAGTGAGTTCGCAGTAGGCCATGCGGAGAAATACGACGCAAACGGGTATACAAACGTTGGGAGAAAGAGATGGGAAATTCGGGAAAAGAATGGGAAAAAAACAAAGTTCCATTGTTGAGGAAGGATGTGGGAAGGGGAAAAATACGCGCACAAAAGGAAAATGTCCTGGCCGGATGGGGAAAAAAAGTAGAAGAGTAGGCCACGTTGGTTTGTGTATGTATGTATATGTACCGGTTTCCAAGTCTGATGGCCGGAATTTTCTTTGTATAATCTTGTGAATTCGGTTGGTAGTTTTGTTATAACTATCAACTACCTAAATTTTCAAATTGTTTGCGAGAATTAATAAAAAATTATCACCATTTACAACGTCTATTACAAATGACTGTTTACAATCAAATTTTCAAGGATACGGAACTTGAATCTCACTGTACGCTTTAACATTAGTTACATGAATATGTGAACAGTGGACGGCAACGACTAGAAAAAAAAAACATTCACAGAATCGTGGAAAAAAGACAAAAACGTGTCGGAGATTACGTCATTTGTTTGTCGTCCGCACGCTGTTCAAACAAAAGCGAAAAGAAGGTTATTTTGCAGCTGGCGTGGGAAAAATGGGAAATAAAAGGAAACGTAACTTTGAGGATACCCGTGCGGCGAAAACAATCACGCAGTTCTCTACTACGCTTCTTGTTTAATTTAAAATAAACCGCGTTTTTTCCTATTCCTGTTTTTTTTTTTGTTTTGGAGAGAAAACACATCCCTTCCCATATATATGTATCCCCACATTCATCCCCTCGGTTCATCTATCTCCTCCTAATCCCTCAATAACTGCATTACACCAACCACCACTTCTTTGATTCACAAAGCAAAGAAACGCTCTTACTTCCATTTCTCAAACATTACTTGCCGTTCCAATAACATAAAAGTAGTAGCGTTAAGTCCCGAATTATCCCCTTGTCCTCTATACAACCCTCTAGTGCAGTGTATATGTATTTATTTTTAGATAGCTGGATGCGCTCCACTCATAATCCTCCCAGAAGTTTGCAGCGCACACAGGGCAAACACCAATCGAGAATCAATCTCGCAACACTGCAGCAGCGCAACGGTAAACATTGAGGCGGAATTGGGGTGAAATTGAACCCCTGACGCTTATGGGAGGCTTACGAAGGGGTGCTTTGAGTGTACAGCCAGTTGCTGACGATGTTTCCTGGTTGGGGGATTAGGAGTTGGTGGAAAAAGATGAGAAATTATGGAAAATATGTGCTTGTTTTTTGATCAGAAGGAGAAAGAGGCTGATTAAAGGAAACATTGCACACCAAAGAAAATTTGAGCTAAAATTAGAAATTATCCGTTGTTCTCTGGTAAACACTATCAAAAATAACTCCTTCAATTTAGAATTAGATACGGGTAGTTCGAGAAACCAGGTGAACTTGTCCAAATGTATAAAAGCCTAATCTTTAAGAAGTACAAAAATATTTTTTTAAAGAATTGTTAGAGGATACTCTATCAAGGATTCAAGCCTCTACTTCTAAAGAAAGCTATCCTTAGATCTACACCATAAAATAGACAGTTTTAAGAAAATTGTATTTCAAAACCTCTAACTTTAAGGCAACCTGGCAATTCTTTAACAACCTGCACGAACCTCAAACATATATTCTTTTGGCTAAAACCAAGGCTTACAATCTAACTCCGTCAACTCCAAATTTCTACCTTTCTTACTTCTCAATTGCTTGACAAAAATGCGAAAAATATGAACCATGTTGGACACTCAGTTGTTTAAATCAGTCGATATTAGTGTTTCTATGAAATCGGAAAAAATCAAATTCCTAGCAAATTAAAGCTAAAATGAGTGGTATTTACGGGCACTCTGCGTCGTTATTTGTCATAGCGAAATTTTGCGCGGATAGCTTCGGAAAAGTTCACTAAATAGTACAGGACAACCCTCGAATTAAAATTAGAGAAATAGTACAGGTTGTGGACATCTCGTTTGTCGTGCATTGGCTGAAGATGTGAGCATGAAAAAGACCTGTTGAAGCAGTTTAAGCGAAATAAGTCGGAATTTTGGCGTTGATTAATAACTATAGATGAAACTTGGATACAGCAGTATCGTCGAAACAAGGAAATACGAAGGGTGAAATCAGCTCCAGAAATGGCGAATTTTTTGGGCATCGTTCCTCGACAATCTAAAGGCAGAAACCGCGATAAAACGGTCGCATTTAAAAGATTTTGTTGCACCGAATCACCACATTTCAGTAGTCACCATGACGAAAAATCCAGGAATTGGGCCCCAAATTAATAGACCACCCATTTCTCTGTTTCCTAGTCTCAAAGTTTCGCTCGGAGGATGAAGATTTCCATCCAAAGAAGACGCAATCGTAAGCGCCTACTTGGGGATCGTCGCTGGGAAGTTGTATAGAGGCTTACAACATCTGTAATTTTAAATTGTAAAAGCAAATATATAACATTTATTTTTCCATTTTTTAGTACAGGGTGTTTTGAAAATAAACTTACTATAATCCAACAATATTACAATCAATACCAAAATTATAACTCCGCTTAAATAACTCGAACTCGTATTGCATCACTAAGACCAACGTAACGTTAACAGTGAAGGGTTAAAACAATAATTAAACGGATCAGTGCAACAACAAGCCAGATGCACGGATGTATCACGCTACTGTACGTACACAAAACTCCCTCAACAGTATGCCACCCCTTTAGCCAAAGGTCAGCTACGTACTCCGCGCCACCCCCTTCCCCAATGTGAAATTCCCCGTTGAAATCGAGGGTTACGTTTCAAATGGAGTGCGATGCAACATCGCAGTAATGACGGGCTAAACACCGTCAGCAATTAAAGAGATCCGGTTTTGAAATTAGCCGCCTCCGCGCTTGCAAGCGAGACGGGACGTGACGTGACGTGAACCGAACGCAACTCGAGGTGACTGGACGAGACGCGACGCTGATATATCCGAGGGCGGCTTGTTTTCGAGCTCTATGATGAAAAAGGTCGAGGGAAAATGAAAAAGGGGTGTGCATAGATATATATATATATATATATATGTACGGAAAATTACCTTTTTATTACTGCAATTCCTTTTCTCCTCTCTTTTCGAGTCCGTCGCCGACCAGTCGGTTTTTAATTCGAGTTGGCACGAAGGATTTAATTATCAATGCGGGTGTGGAGAGGACCGCGAAGGGTTAAGAGTTGGTAAAGTACTGTTTTCGATAAGAAATTGGTTGGGCATTGCTTATCATAGAAGGCTATTTTCGTAATGGACAAAAACAACAGAATGGGAAACGATCTTATTCCATGTGCAGCTATGTATGGATGAAGTTCGTCTTTAATTTCAACATTTTGCAGTATCGTGTCCTTGATTATATCAACAAATTGTTCTTTGTGTTGTTAAATTTCTTGAAACAGCTGCGAAAAATCGCAAACTTGGGGTAGCAGTGGATACTCAAGAAAAGAGTTGCTGAAATCATTGTTAATTTGCCCTATGGTTGTTTTGATCACGTACTGAGAGTGCAATACTGCAATTTTAAAATCCTCTCAAACGAAGCTTGGTTCCACCTTAATGGTTTTGATATATGGTCCAACAAAAACCTTTCTATCATGATACAGAAACCATTGCATTTTAAAAGCGTCCGTATTTAGATAAGAGCTTCGCGGAGAAAAATTATTGGTTAATTTTTTTTTATGAAACGATAGACTTATTGCAACATTTTCTAGACCAGTTGCGTGATGATGAACTAAAGGATGGATGCTTCCAACAAGACATTATCACCAAATTCATAAAACGCTGCAAATAATTATTTTGCTAACCGTACATCAAAACTCCCGGAACTGAAATGTCGGGTGCAGCTCGGCTGCACATTGGGCGTTACTATCGCTAAATTAAATCACATTATCGAGCAGAACGCCACCTTTAGCACAAAACAAAATGCGTACAGTAGATGTTACATTCAAAAGACTTCTGTAGGTTACAATCTTACTGTCTGAGCACAAAACACCCAAAAGCGGGATGTGAACTTACGAGGGGAGTTCGATAATTATCCGGCCTTGGCAAGAGATGGCGCTACTAGAATTGACATAACTCTATTTTTCGTAAGAGTAACTTTTAACAAAGCCTTGTCAAATTTTCAAACGGATACGAGAGTTGTTTGTAAATGACAGCCATTTAAAGTTTGGCTCAAGCGATGAGGGTATTACAAACAAAGGCCAATTTTGCAGAAATCGTTTTCTTTAAATGGGATACGAAAGGTAGTGCTAAAAATGTTACTACTTAATAATTAGTATATTTGTGTGGCGTATTAACTCTACTTTTATTAATTTTTTTAGCTCGTGCAAAATGTTTATTTTTAATTATGTATAACTACAACGTTAAAAAAGTGAATGGAAGGAGTTAATTACAATCACCCATATATATTTTACCTCAGCTTTAACATTCTCAGCCGGTTGTGCAGTATACTTGTACAGTGAAATACTTTTTAGATGAATTGAGATTCAGCTGTTACAAGTGTGGGAAATCCTACAAACACCAACCAACCTTGAGTAGACATTTAAAATATGAATGCGATGGTATTCCTAAATTTAGTTGTCCTATTTGCGGAAGATTTTACCTACAAAAATATGTTGCATAGAAACACCTCATCACCCTTTGGAAATGCAGAAGTTATAAAAAAAATTAAGGTATAATGTGTTAGTATTGTTTTTGTGTGTATGTTTGTATATGATGAATTCTAAGCTGTTGGCTATGAATTCTTTTGGAATCATTTTTGCAGTAACATAATATGCCACAATTTTAAGCGACAACTGTGAAGCTTCACATATATTACAAATATATTTTTTTTATCTCAGTTTTATTTTTATAATTTTTAATATTTAAAATCTTTCATAAAATATCAATTGCATTATAATTTGTACCAAAAGTGTAAAATTGTATCAATTCTTCCTTTAAAAAATACATTTGTAGACATTAACTAAGTGTGTATTTAATTTCTTGAATGTGTAATACCTATCTTGTTAAAAAAATCATGGGCTGCGATGTTCTAGTTGGGAAAGTGTTGAATATCTCAGATAGCGCTCGTTTTTAATTCAATGAGAAGTTAAAGAGCTTTCAAGTTAATAAAATTTGTACCAGGGTGACATTTAACGTCTCAATTAGCTTTATTAGTAATTTATTTATAATCAGTTTTCATTCTTAATTTTCCGAAGGTGAATTTGGGAGAAATTACATTTCAATAAATCATAGAATAACTCAGCAATATCGTATCTTTTCACGTTCTATATTTCTGAATTTAAATAAACAGAAATATGGTTCTCAGAGAGACTGGCTGTCAATCGCGCTGTGATCCATTCGACTGCAGTTTATAAAAATGTTCGATAGTTTTTTAATGCTGCTAGTTAAAGAATCGTGCTTTCGAGAGTAGTTCTCTGATGTATTTTTGCTGTTTTTAGTGAATTTGTATAAAATAATTAGAGAATGTTAATCAATTTATTTCGATTAGGCCCGCGACCTAAAATCAAAGCCTGGTATTTGTCGAACTCTCCTCGCATTTTCAAAATTTCGAAAAGATCAAGTGGTAGTGACGAAAATGGTAGATCAAATACAAGACTTCGATTCCCTCGTGGATTTTCGATGCATATATGTAGTGTACCCTGTAGATTGTACTTAACAAAAAAAAATACTTGGTATTTTTTAATTCTAGGCGAAATTGAATTTCGATGGCACGATGTTTTTATGTATGTTGAAAATCGAAGTAATGAAGACCACTGTCAAGCACACAGATTGCTTCGATGAAAGAAATAAACAAAAACAGAACGTTAAGGTCAAAGAATTCATAATTTTGTAATTAATTTTATCCATTAACTTTATTATATTTTCATTTGAAGATTTGTTTTTTCTAAACATGCACAAACAATCCCTTTGAAAATGTTATTTGAGCGTGTGTTAACTTTTGGCGTGTAACGTACTGAATATAATCTCGACTAATACGCGTAAAACAAACCGAATACAAAATGATAAACAAAAGCAAAGCATCATACAAAGTTCGCTTTCTACGTGTCTCGTTTCTTTCCGCGACACGGAAAAATCCCCTAAGCTAAACGTCTGGGACCCCGGGCGAAACGCAACATCTGCGAAACTCAATCCGCCGGAAAAATTCTACCTCTCTCCGTCCCTCTACCCGCCTCCGGACGCCGCTGCGGCTGTTCGCCGGGAAAGCGAAGACCGACGGCTACGCCCTCATACAATTCTAAACAGAAGATAAACATTATCTCTCTTACGCGTTACGAAAACATATGTTCGGAAGCGCCCTCCGCCGAGAAAATTCGCGAACATTAACGAAAATAAAGTTCCGCAAACACGAGAAATCGTGTACGACTCGCAGCGAACATGGGAAAGACTTTCGGAAGGGATAAAATATCATGTGTATTCATGTATGCGTATACAGGGTGTTTGAAAAGCTTTGGGGTAAATAAAGTCTATGTAGCTGTTGCATTATTTGGAAAGAAGTGATGTGGCAGTTGTAAGCGTGTTATTCTATTTGATGATCAGTTTCACTAACATAAATTAAAATTTAATCTCTGATTAAGTTAAAACGTCAGATAGAATGTCTTTCTACTTAATTAACAGCAATTGTCACATTAACTCTCCCTTAGCTTAATTCTAGATTAAATTTTAATTCGTGTCAATGTAACTGACCATTCAAAATTAGCCTGAAGATGTCCATGTTAGGTCTAAATCAGTAACCAGTAGACAGACCCAGAGAATCGACGAAACACAAATATGTCTAGTCGCACGGAAAGTGGCGAACTTTACTAATGATTGATCAATTCTTTACGATATAATCCCAAAGATACAATTACAAATAATAAAATAACGTATTAAAACATTTAAATTTAATAACAAACTTACCATTTCTGCATTTCATTTGGTAACAGTAATAAATGAACGCGTGTAAAATTCTGCTTAACACCGTTAGACAACCTCCAACCTCCCCCAAAAACATATCCATATCCAAAAACACCCCGGGAATCCACCCCCAGTTCAATTTCATCAGCTTTCTGGTACTTTCCTGCGCGTTAACGGCAAGGGCATCACGTTCCGGCTTCGGTCGAACGGGGAAAAGATACCCACGAGATGGCGCGAGTGTGTTCTCGCCGCGTCGCTCTTCAAACCCCCTCCGAAAACCGCCCACCGCCGCCCCCCGTACGTGATTTAATACGGCCGACATCAGCCCCGAGGGTTTTAATCTTATCAAATCAAAACAAAAACAAAAGCGAAACAACCTTCTGTGATCCGAAACCGTGCCGCTTTGAAAAATACCGAAATGGCGATGAGGGGAACGGAGGAGGTGGGGACGCGAGTTTCGCTAGATGACTTTGGGATGGGAGAAACAGGAGAGAGATGGAGATGAGGTGAGGGTGGGTCAAAAAACTTGAACATGTTTTGGTTTCGTGCACTGAGAGCCTCGGTGAAACGGGAGGTAACTTTGTTTTGAGGGATTGATTTTTTTTTCTTTCTCCCTGCACCACGCACGAGCAGCTAACGACAAGGCATTACGTGTACCACTCCTAACCAAAATGTACTGTGAACTTTTGCTCAAGTTTGGTATGATTTACAGTATCAAATGCCTGCGACAAATCAAAGTACAAACATTTAACTGATTTTCCCTCATCCAGACGTCGATACATAATGTCCAGAGCCTCAAAAATTGCGTTTCCAGTTAATTTTCCGCCAACAAATCCGAATTGACTTTGCGCAATGAAGTTATAGATATCGACAGCTTACTGCCCTTTTTATGGACTGATATGACAGCATTGTTGAGATCCGCCGGAAACACTCCATCAGAAGACGACTTATTTACTAGTAACGATAGACGTTTAAAAATGTAATGTGTAACAAGCGACAACAACATGCGAAGTATCTGAAATAGTAGAGTGCTTGCTGAGCAGCACGTCAACATTTAAAATAGCAAAGGTGACGTTTAATTCTTTCAAATAGAGGTTTCTATTTGTCCAAATTTAAGGGATTTACATAACTACTCCAACACTATTCCAGCTTGTTTTTTTTTGTTCTGCATGGTCGGACGGGTATAGGACAACCCCTGTATATCTTCTAACAAGAGAAAATGAGCTCCCCGAAGCGCCGGAACCAAAGCAAGCAAACTGGCGAGCAAACGATCAGACGACCGACCAACCAGATTTCTAATTTGCCGCACTCTGATTACCGGAAGCAAACAAACCGTTGTCGGTCGGGTTCGTCCTCTTCCTCCATTATATCGGACGTCTTCGGAACGTCCTCCGCATTCTGTTTGCTTTTCCAACACGGTGTCGTCTCTCATCCACCTTCCAGCCTCTTCCTTCTTCGTACAACCTTCAATCTTCTCCTCCCCTTCCGCGCCCGTCCTCGTTAAAATAAACCGTCGTGTCGGTAACGAGATACGAACGACGCGGCTTGTGCAAACTATATATATCGGGGTGAGTCGCGATCCTTCGCCGGGAGATGGCGCTGCGCCGTTTCCCTCTTCGCATACTCTCCGGTTCTATGTACTCTGCTAATTAAGGGGCGGCTAATTAATCAAATATTCAATTACGTGGGCAATCACGCCGCCAATAACAATTATTCCGAGGTCTCGCCGAGGATCGGTTCGCAATCTCCCCGCATCCAACGATTTCGTAACCCTTTAGCATCTTTCTCCTCTCTTCACTGGATTCTGAATGGTTTATTAGGGAGTTAGAGGTGATCAGGTGAGACGGGGTTGATCCCAGTCTCGTCTAATAGAGTAAATATTTGACACTAATATTAGATTGCTGGTTAGAGTATAACCAACTCTTAATAATCAACTCAAATAGAGCGATATTCGCAGATTATGAAACTGTTAGCTCTTCTTCTTTTAAAAAAATTTCTGTAACTTTATCTCTTTATATAGGCTTGTTCGGTATATCTAGAAGTTTAAATAAAATAGCAGACACTCAACCAAACCGGGCCATCCAGTTGCAAGAAATTTTTCATTTTTTAGTTAATATCTCCGGCTATAGAAGAGATATTAAGATGTTGTTCTCTACTTTTCAGCGTGAAAAGAAAGATATCGCTCTATTTAAATTCTTTGCGAAAAACCTCTTTGTAATAAAGTCAAATAGCATCCTCTAGTGGTAAGGGTACAATTTATAAGAACCAGACCAACACTGCATTTGGTAGATCAAATAAACCTCTTTTAAACAAGAGCAAGATTGTTAGAATCGGTCAACCCCAACAGGAGTAATATTTATTTAAAAGAGAGGAATAAATAAATATATCAAACGACACACGTGTTATTATTCGATTTCGTCCTTAAGAGAATCATCTAATATGCCGGAAAACGGAAAAGAAGAATCCGCTACAACAAAAAGAACCTACCGCACGTATAAATCTCAAATCCAAATGCAATAATTCCACCAAAGAAATCCCTCCTGTCCTTTCTCGCATCTTCCCATCTACCCTTATTACATCTTCCACACTGCGCTGCTGTTGATGTTGTCGTCTGTTGAAATTCTCGACCCTCCTCCTTTCTCTGTTGCGGCCCCCAAAAAGCAAAGAGTATTAGGATGGGAGCTTTTCGCAAGCTTCGACGGGGTCGCGCGTAAGATCCGTTAAAAGTCCGGTCGGGTCCGGAATTTTGTTCGTGTATGAGGTTTTGGTTGCGGTCCCAAGAGTACCGAAAAGGAACGTCGGGGTAGTCGTTTGGCTAGGACATGTGGGAATATGAATACGCGAAAGTCCTTTTACATGTCGTGGCCTTCTGGGATGGGCGTCGATGACATGGTTAAGGTCGTTCAACGCGACGTAATATTGTAGACGTTGCATGGTAGAAGCCGAATGTATAGAAACAGATTCAAGAAAATTTTTTAGAGATACTGATTCATGCTACGTCTAAGGAACGAGTACTCAAAAATTATTTATTCTAAATATGGGCTCAAGTTGAAGAATAAAAGTTTAAGCATTGAGTAGTTTCTTTGGCAAGGGACTTGATAGTTAAATGTTGTATTTGCCTCCTCAAAGCCAGAAAAGAACCAGCATACTCTATTCCTTTGATATATGTGCTAGCGAGTGAGATGAAGAAGATTTGCGGGTTACATGACTTCAATGCAAACTTGAAGATTGATAAGAAGACTTTGAATTGCATTCACTAAAAAATCAGTTGAAAATCCAAGAAGAAAGATCTAATATGCTGAAGGGCGAATGGGGTGTTCGATAAGGATCTGTGCTTGAGCCTTTGTTATTCATAATATGTGTCAGCTATCTAAATATAGATAATAACGTAGGCTTTCACGGCCAGAGTCAGTTAAAACTCGGTTTAGGTTTAGACCTTGTCATGGTAGATAACTGCTTCTTGAGGAGGAGGAGAAGTGGTAGACCACAGTTAGCACGGTAACTGAACGTTTAACCAAGCTTGAGGCGAAACTAATCAACAAAGTAACTCAACATATGAACCAGGCCAGAGGCGAAAATCAACTGTCGCTAATTGGCTGGGTGTCGCGATCATTGTCAGTCGAGCATCAGTCGTCCGGACCACTTCCAACAAATGGGGCGACAGACGTCTTCAACAACTTTCTAAAACCATTCATAATTTGCTCTGATGGCTGCAGAGGTGAAGTAAATGAATAAAACCAGTAATGAAGTAAAGTTTTAGGCATTTTGATTACAGCAAAAGAATACTGTAGGATATGTACAGTATTGCATGTACAGACTGTCTTATTTTATGTACAGTAAACCTAGGGCTACAACAAAATACAGTACAGTAAAGTACAGTAGCGCATATGCAAAAATACTGTACTTGTAAATAATTTTTTTATCGAATCCGGATTATCGACGTCCGAATTATTGACGCTCTACCTTGACTTTCTACTCCCAACAATTCACACCCACCAACTTAATCTTGCACATTCTCCGTAAGAAAAATATAGAAATCAATCCCGACACCCTTTTACCATACACAGCATCTTCAGCAACGAGATACGCTTAACCTTACCCACGTCAAAAGGCGCGGTAAAGAAAGAAAAACACGTTTCGATGATTAATATCCGAATTTCGGCTGGAAAAAAGAAAGTAATGGAAGTGGAGCGGGGTGATATTTCCGTACTAGTCCCCGGAGTAAAACGGAATAAAGCGGTTCCGGTTTAAAGGTTAGAATAGTATATATATCGCGCCCGATGGACATTCCTCGCGTGGCTCGGAGTTATGACGGGACATTTTTTCGGCCGGATTCTTATCCGGCTAGGAAAATGGGAGGTTGGAAAGGTGAAATGGCAATCGGTGATGATTTTTTTGTGTTGGGAATCTCTATTCGAGCCGACCTCGATGGTATGTAAGTGCCGTGAAAAGTTGGTGTTTATCTATCGATGTCAAGAAGATGAAAATAAGAAAAAAAAATCGAGGGTAAGGATGAAGGAATAGATTATATGGTGATTGAGTAGCTCGGTGTTGTGAAAGGAATATGAATTAGAATCTTTTTTGTAGAATATAAAGCGTTGTTTGGTGGTATGCGAATACCGGCTGACCCAGTTAGTATGACCACGCTGCGGCAATTTATATGTGTGCAATGAATTACAGCGTAGCTGTTCATTTAATGGAAAAAAGTTGCTTAAAAATATCTTGAAGTATACAGGCTGTTTAGTTTCTCTGATACGTTGTTTAAGTTTGTAAAGGCTGAATTGGAGAATGTTACTTCACACACAAAAAGGAAGCATCTGTATAATAAAATAAACACAAGGTTTATAAATATATTATAAAAATTCTTCGAAATGACCGCCATAATTGTTTATTTACAGCAAAAGGATTTTTGTCCTTCATAGTAGAAATGTCTTTCGGAAGCCATCTATAAAATTACAATTGAAAGAATATTATTAAATGAAATATTAATATAGACAATTTTTATCTACTTTAATGCTGTATGTTCTACATATAATTTTAGAAAGAAAAAAAAGTCCACCTTACATTGTAAAATTTCCATAATTACTTGCAACTTTACAATTGGTTTTATTTATTTTTTTTATATTTTCCATCTTATCAATTAATTATTTATACCTAAAAAAAAGGAAAACAAAAACAACATAATCCTATATTAATAATTTATTTAACAATTGAAATTTTATGGATGTCTTTCAGCTGGTCGGTTAGGATGAGCTGTGCATAGTTCGAAACTGATAGCTATACTTATTAAAGATTTTTATGACATTTGGGCATTATGTATAATTATTTTCAAAATATGTTTTTTTATATAAATTTTTTTAATATAAAACTCCCCCAATTGTACAACGCAAAAAAAGGAAAGATAGCAACCGAAAATCGTTACTTGAATAGAACAATGTTTTAAATATGCTTTAATATCATCCAACAAGCTTAAAAACGTTAGAAAAGTTCCGCCATGGAAACGAGACGGCGCCCTGCTACTTTTAACGTGAACATCATAACGAAAATAATCTACAGTAATGAGCTTAGACTCCCACCAACTTCCACTTCTAAGCTTTTCTCCTCAAACGAAGCAATAAACCATACAATGCTCGGCGTCTGGCGGAGTAGAGTTTAGAACTTTCCTTCGTCGCATTCAATTTTTTTACGTTGCAGTCTCGCCCAACAACAACAACAACAGCAAAACGAAGGAGAAATCTCCGCTTTCGGATTGCTGGACATTCTTCCTGCGTCTCGTTTTGCATCGCCGATTCTTAAGCGGATACAAAAACGAGAATCGTAGATTGTGGGAGCGGCATATAGCAACGGGGGTGGTTCTAGCAACCTCCCAGGGTCTGAACAGGAAACAGGGGATTAAGTATTGGGGGGAAAAGAAACGGATAAGAGAAAGATAGATATCTGATACTTGTACTAGTTCCCTCGTGGACTTATAATTTGTAATTGTAAGACTATTTTGAAGCCCTCTTCAGAATTTTTTTTTAATAAAAAGTTTTTGTGTTTTATTTTGTTCTTTTTTTTTATTATAACAAAGTAGAAACGAGTGTTACCTTCTTATCGATCAGTATCCATTTGTTATCATCATGTATCGCTAAAAATCGCCACATCGGCATCGCTTAAGTCATAAAAAAAATTGTTGGTTATTTATTGCTTGGTAAGTAACGTGAAGTGTATAAAAGAAAATGTAAAGATTAGGATACTTGGTCTGCACAGAATAACGTTAAAAGAGTATCTGAAAACATTTAATTTGCGTATTATCAACTATCAAGCAAGACGAAATCTTCTACTTTAAAAGTGTTTGTTAGCCGCTCACTTATTGTAGTTTAAATCCGGTCCTGGACCAATAATTATTTTGCAACAGAACCGAGTATTCAATTTCAATTTGCTACTTTTATAAATTTTCAACACTAAGTTAAGAAGTTTGTACTTTTTATCAACTGATCTTTTCTCTTGTTTCAGGTGAGTTCCTTCCATCAAATTGATGGGGTATTCTTCAAAAAAAAAGACGCTGTCGTCAATTTTATTGTAAGTAATCAAAGATCTTTTCTAATTGCTTCTATAAACATTAAATTTTTTTTAGAAAAAAAATATTACTCATTATTAAACGAGTAAGATATACACTACCGGCCATAAGTGTTTACCCACCCTTAAAATATTACAAAAACAAGTCAGATACTAATTACAAAATAAACCTTTATTCTGTGCTTATACAAAGTACTTTAATAGTTATAAAAACAATGTGCTTGTCAATTTTCTAATAATGATAATCATAAATTTACTTAAATTTGGGATTCGTCAATATGTCCACCTTTCGCTTTTATTACTGCCGCACACGCATTCTTTCTAACAGCTTCGCTAGTGTTAGTGGTTCTATTTTCCTCCACGCATCCTGTAGTTGCATCCAAAGTACTGTTGCCGATGTTGTAGCAGATTGTCGAACCTATCGATCGAGTTTCTCCCACAAAAGCTCGATCGGATTGAGGTTTGGACTTTGGGGCGGCCATTTCGTAACAATAATTTGGTTTCTGTGCTCCAGCTGTTCTAAATACTCACGGCATATCTTCGCAGTATGTTTCGAATCATTATCGTGCTAGAACACGAAGTTCTCCCTATAGCTTTCTTTTCTCAGGATACCATCTATTTTGACCAAATCTCCCATAGAGGCACCGCCAAAACAACCCCAAATCATAACTGATCCTCCCCCATGTTTTATTGTTGGTATAACACAGGATTCAAGTGCTCGTCCCCCTTTCGATTTACGGACAAATGTCCTTCTGTTTGAACCAAAAGTGAGAAATTTAGATTCGTCGGTTCAGAGTACTTTCTTCCAATCTTCCAACGTCCAATCTTTATGTTCTCTTGCCCATGTTAACCGTTTAGCTTTGTTTGCTTTGCTTAATAACGGTTTCCGCATAGCAATCCTTCCATACAAACCACCTTCGCGCAAACGCCTTTTCACTGTGGTGACACTAACTGGTCTTGGACGCGAAATATTCACTTCGGCAGCAATTTCTGGCGATGTTTTTCGTCTATTTCGCTTGCTTGTCATTACCATAGCACGATCTTCTGCTGGTGTTGTTATTTTTGGCCGTCCGGGTCGCCGTTTATCCGATACACTGCCACTTGCTTGATACTTTTTCACATTATAATCCACGGTTCTACGATTTAATTTCAATAATGTAGCAATTTCTCGGTTACTTTTACCGATGTTGTGATATGCCACTATTTGAACGCGCGTTTCTGTTGATAATTCTTTTCTTGCCGACATTACTTTAATTTTATTGGCTGTTTTAAAACACTTTGCACAAACTCTTCACTATTCGCTGCTTGCAATGGGAAAGCTGAATGTAAACTAAATTTTTCATTATATTAAAGTGCCTACGTCGTCTGTTATATTTTATGACAGTCGCAATAAACATTTCCCAGAAACTGCTCTTTATCTAGTCCGTCTACCGAAATGGACCTAAACCTCAAAAAAAGGGTCATTTCCAATATCTTAATGCCAGTCGGCTCATTACGTAACACAGAACATTACATAGCAACTATAATCTATCTCGTACTTATAGTTTAATAATACAAATACTTTTATAGGGATAACATACAGTATATTTGAAGAATCGCCAATTATGGAGGTGGGTAAACACCTATGGCCGGTAGTGTATGTACACCTGGGGCAAAATAATAGATAATAGTGCATATAGAGATATGTCTTATAAAAATTGAATATGTGCAATATTTCCTTTGTTATCGATTTTGCAACAAATGTTTCATCAATTGATAGTTTGCACTCTTCCAATTATTTTTTTTTTATTATACAGAGTGCTTGTAATAGCCTGCAGGTTACATGACTAATCGAAGGGATGGCTATATAATGTTCGATGCGTTATTTCGGGTGACACGACGGAAATGACAATATACCGGTCTCGAACATTCATATTATGATTGTGATTGATATGGTTTACTTGAAACGTAATCTTATTCCCCATTTCGCGAAGTTTTCTTGACCAACACCGAGAAGACTTTAATAGAAAGTATTTACACTGCCGTTCAGTGAAGTTCGGTCATACAATAAAAATCTATTATATCACACTGTATACAATTATTAATACATAAAATTAGAAAAATATTAAGCATACACTCTTTTCTAAGGGATTAAAGCCATCAATTATTATGTAAAGTAGAAATATTGCGACAACCACAATAAAGTCCCTTTTATTATCATTCCAAGAATTTCTCGGAAGTACAGATCTTTTGAAACGGGTCGTTTGGGGATTATTAACGAACAATACATTTAGGAAATATACCGCAGTATCATTCTTGTTTATTTATCGCAGGCGTAAAGATATAAATTTGCTTCGTTTTACTGTTAAACGTGCGTTGGTGTGCATCTGTCGTTTTTGCGCGAAAGTTTTAAGAAAATTTCCTTCAAAATGGCACGTAGCAAGCCTACCAGTGTAGAAAAACGTTCACGCATTATTACGCTGTTTGAAGAAGGATATTCGGGGCGACAAATTGCTGAAAAAATAAATATGAGAAGTTCAACAGTAAATGACATCATAAAGCGATATCGGACAACTGGAACTATAGAAAATCGTGTTCGTCCCGGAGCATCTAGGAAAACAACAAAAGCTGAAGATTTGAGAATTGTATTATTAAGCAAACGCAATAGAAAATTAACAGCGCCACAAATAGCAGCCGAAGTCAATCGCGGCCGTGAAGAACAAGTTTCGGCGAGTACGGTAAAACGTCGGCTTCAACAAGCGGACCTTCATGGACGCATTGCCATTCGAAAACCCTTATTACGTCGGGGCAACAGAGCGAAACGGCTACAGTGGGCCCGTTCTCATCTAGATTGGTCGTTAGGTGATTGGAAACACGTGCTTTGGAGTGACGAGTCAAAGTTTGAGGTTTTTGGACAAAATCGACGTGTTTATGTCCGAAGATCTAAAACCGAAAACTGATCCCGAACTGCATTGTGCCTACAGTGAAGCAAGGGCGTAGTTCTGTGTTAGTGTGGGGATGTTTCTCCTTTGCTGGGACGGGAGATTTATGCAGAGTGCAGGGTGTAACGAGGAAGGAAAATTATTTTGCAATACTCCAGAATCATGCAGGGCCATCAGGATTGCGTATAATAGGCCGTAACTTTACATCCATGCATGACAACGACCCAAAACACACTGCGTTAGTGTGTAAGAACTATCTAAAGGAGCAAAAAGAACAGCATACCCTGAAAGTAATGACATGACCCCCACAAAGCCCAGATTTGAACCCGATAGAGTTGTTGTGGGATGAACTGGACAGGAGGATCCGAAAAATATGCCCAACTTCACAAGAACATTTACGGAATATTTTGCAACATGAATGAATTAATATTCCACAATCCGTTTTAACAAAACTTATCGAAAGAATGCCTGGAATAGTTCGAGCGGTGATTAACAGCAAAGGAGGTTTTTTCGACGAAAAAAAAAATAATGTTCAGTATGTTATATTATGCCAGAATAACTTTTTATTTATTTATTTTTGTCTTTTTTTTACCTGTACATACAATAAAATGCAATTTGTTTTTAGTTTCGTTTGTTTCTGCAACCTTTTCATGTTTTTTACTAACCGACCGAACTTCTCTGAACGGTACTGTACATGAATAGACATTGTTCTCCTTGACTATGCAAAGATATTCACCAAATTACTTTTATGAAAGAGAATTGTGAGTAGAACGTTTTTACTATAATTAATTAAGTTAACAGTTTAGAGGAGAGCCTGGCTCTATACCTTCTATCCTCTGAAATTCTGTAGAAGAAAAAGCACGATTTACGTGTAACGATTTTTATGTGTTTTGCAAATTATTGACGATTTTTTTATAGTTATTAGGTAACGTAGAAAAAAGAGTGCGCGGACTTAAACAATAAATAAATTTAAATTTAAAGGAGTATTTCTACATTTGAAAGATGAATATATGAAAGAAAAAACTAAATGCTGCATAGTTGTAACGAACGGCATTGTAAATTGGGTATTGACGAAATTTACCGGATATTAACGTAAATAGCCATATTTTCTGGTCAATGTAATTATTTCCTGGGAAGTAACGGGAATTTCCATTATTTGTGGACAATATTGAAAATATTTGTATTTCATTTAATTTTTCTATTTTTGTCCGGCCATTAACAACATCGATCATAAATGATCATCAATACAATATCCTGAACATTAAATTATACAAGCTTATTAATATTAATTAGAAGTTACTATATATAACATTCTGCGCCACTGATACTATTTGTATTTTTGCATCGCGTCAGATATTGAACACCAGCATTATGTCAATGGATTCTTCAACTAGGACACGGTAAATAAGGATTCGTACAAGTACATATAATTTTTAAAACTATAAACTGCTCTACGTGAGAAATAATAAATTCACCACTATACGCCGATCAAAAGGTTAATTTTTACCGACTAACAGACGTCAGCAAGACAAACACAACCCACGGGAATGGCGGATTTTCTTCCCGACGCGGAAGCAGAAGCGAACAAGCAAGTAATCGCTCGGCAAGTAAAACGGTAAATCCTTTTACAAAAGGGGAACAGCACGTAGAGACGCCAGGCGTCTCCTCTCAAGTTTAAGTGTTTTTACCGTCGCTCAAAGCTCTTTACTACGACGCGTCGAAGAGGAAGGCTATGGTTAGGTAGCCCGGCTAGCTAGTTAGTTGGGTGTCGCTTTCTTTGACGTGCAATCTTCCTTAAATCGGTCGAGTGGGTGTATAAATATAAAGATAAAGAGAGAAGGTGAGTTGAAATTGGAAGTTAATACCGCCTTCCGATGAAATGTCACGTGATAACGACCCTTAGGTTTTTTTCCTTCTTTTTTTTTTGTTTTGATAAGGGAAAGACGCAGTAATGGCGTAGAGTAGACTACTGATTCGCATGGAATTGAAATTCTTGAAGATTTCGTAATAAAATTAGAATTGATAGCTATCTATAAAAAGGCAGCAAAAAATTGTTTTAAAATATTAAGGCCCAATCTAATCAAATCAAATACATGATACGTACTTCGTATATTCTAGCCTACATTTTAATAGAAGAAGAGAACCTCTACTTAATTTTCCCATCATCCAAAGTTCTTAAACTCAACGTAATCCTCTTCCAACCGTTAAACCGTGAAACGATCTTTATTTCAAGAGCATCAAGGACAGCGCGAAAGACGACTACTAGCACCACGTAGTAAGCAATGCAAACTGAAAGCTATTAGTGCACCATATTCACGTACAATAGCAGCAGCTCTGCCCAACGTAGCGTGAACACTTCGCGGCGCCCCAACCCGCTCTAATATAATCTTAGTAGGCGAAACATTAACGCGAAAGAAAAAACGAAAAACACTAAGAATAGAATTTTAACGCTAAAACGAAATTTAAAAGAACCTCTTACATGAATATGAGTTGACAACCTTGATATACGTTTTTCCTCCACGTTCTCACAATCTCACTCACGATAAAAGCAATGGGAGGACATAAAAAAAAACACTGGCCCACGAGCATGTTTCTAGCTACCCAGAC
Organism: Oryctes borbonicus; assembly: GCA_902654985.2. Classification (NCBI taxonomy): domain Eukaryota; kingdom Metazoa; phylum Arthropoda; class Insecta; order Coleoptera; family Scarabaeidae; genus Oryctes; species Oryctes borbonicus. The sequence continues at coordinate 3,721,822 of LR736874.1, forward strand.
GTCATCAGTGTGGCTCCCAGCAAGTTTTTCTCCACCTAACGGTGCTTTTTACCTCACAATTTATATCACTTCGAAACAACGAGCCAGGTGTTTCTTGGCGCCATCTAATCGCAAAAATACAAGCCTGTCGTTTAGAAAACACCGACAAATCTTTCTTTCATCTTCATCCTACATTTCAGTTAAGAAAAACAATATAAAATGCCAGATTCAAAACGTTAACCATGTCTTCCGTTTCTTCTCAATTTAATTCTTTTTGATCTAAATAGTTCTAATTTTCCCAGCGAAATTACGTTAAAAATTGAGGTTAACAGGCTTGTATTGTGCTTGACGATTCAGTTCTCCCATAGCAGCAATGTGCTATATGTTCTTTGCACCTAGGGCATATTGCTCACCTCGTTTGTAAAACATGGACTCTCTGCGTGGAATTTTATAAATTCCAGACCTCCCTTTCATATCGCTTTCATGTCGCTTACTTTCGATATTCCGTGAAAAAAAAAGTTTTACGCAATTACAGTCGTAGAATTTCCCGCATGAAGACGTCTCTGCCGATTTCGCGAGAATTACGTCGCGCTAAAGAAGAATCATTAAAAAGAGCGTATTAATTTTGTTCTCGCGCCATCGTTTTGTAAAATGCAATGTAGCGAAGAGGGGTAACAAACTATCCGTTACCAACCCCGTCTGTCCGGTAAAATCCCCAAATTCATGAATAATTTTCAATTAAGGCCATCGCCTCTACTACTACACTAATCGCGACAGCGCCTCCTAGGAAGAGACGACGTAGATGGCGTTGCTTACAGTGGAGACGACGGGCAAAACAGTAGGGGCTCCCACGAGGAACGCCGTTGCCAGCCAACCAGGCGACCAAGCGAGCGATGTAGCAGCGAAGTTCCAAACAATCCGGGATTTCATCGGGGAGGAAGGAGGACTACTCGGACTTACGCGCGTGAGACACGTCTTGTTGATGTTGGGTTGATGATGATGGCGACGACAAGCGGGAGAGGCGAGAAGGGGGACCCCGACGGGGGTGGTAGGGAAGTCTCGTAGTTCCAACTCGCTTTTCCGAGTAATCCTAATAATGTCGGAGCGTTATAGGCTATTAGGTATTCTCTTAGATTTGGCACGTTTCCTTATGGGGGGCTACCTTTATGAATAAATGATATTCGAGCGACTTAATACGAATATATCTATATCTATGCGCCAGATAGACAGGCTTCCGTCTGTTTTGCTTCTTTGATGAACGTCGCGCGAAATTGAGGATGTTGACGTGACGCGACTTGACGCGAAGCTACGCGAGGGTTTTTATAATTTCGCCGTTAAATGCTGGTACGGTAGAAGCTGACATTTTTGTTAGAGTTTCCTTTATTTTTACGTCAAAGCTAAAACTGGTATGAAGAAAGTGGGGAAATTTTAAACACACGCGCTCATTTGATTAATCGAATTGAAAAGAAATGGAATAACATCGCGTATGTTGAAGCATAAGGCAACGAAGCTCCTTTAAAAGCTCAAGTACTTAAACTAAAAGTATTTGAAGTAGCAAGTACCAAATACCTTCTTTTTTAACTTCACTGATACAATGTAAAGAAGACACGTCGAATATTAAAAACAATGATCTTTCCTTATACAAACTGCAAGTTTTTATTTGTTTACAATAGTTCCGAACTTTTCTAATTAAAAGCCGCTGTTATTGACGAATAGATATTTGTTCTTGTATCCGAGTTAATAAAAAATTCAATCTTAATTAAGAGGGCTGTCGGAGCTTTCGAATAAGAGAAACAGAAACAATGCTGCATGTATTTTTCCTATTTCGCCAATTTTTATTATACAGCAAAGAAAATCAAGATAGAAATAAACTATTTGAACATTATGAATTGTGATTTCAGCTTCGTTTCGCGGAGTTTCATCGCACGGCATGCGCGCGAAAAGCTCCAAAAGTACGCGAACCTACCCATCCCTTTGTACAGCCACAACTATTAACTCTGTTCCCCACCCGTTTCCCTCGTGCCGGGCGTATGGACTTTTCGTTTCGAAAGCTGGAAGGCAACTTACGCGAGAACGGGATGCCGCCTACAAAAAGAGCTATAGGAAACTCGGGCGCGGCTACAGAAAAATAAATACTAGCGGTAATTAATAGCATAATTAAAAACAAACAGGATTGTTTGTACAACGCCCGATGGCCCTAAGGCGGTTTTCGTTCGAGGAAAACTCGACTTTTTCTCTTGTCTACGTTTTGGACCTTTTCCCTCATATAGGAGGGCGTGCGCGTGTATGTACATACATATATTCGCCCCATATTCTATTATGTTTCGGTTGTACACATATATGGATATATGCAGATGTGGGTTGAAAAGGTTGGCGTGGTATCGGTAGGTAAACTTGCCAACCTTTTAAATTTACAAAGGTGTGTGATGGATAGATTTGCCCTTCAGTATTTTTTTCGGTTGAGTAACAACTTAAACAACAAATTAAAACGTGCAATTAATTAAGTAAATTAAATATTACTTTTAATAATATACATTTGTCCAACAGCGTCTCCCAATTAGAGGATAAAACAATGAAATACAGTATAAAAGGCTTAGGCACAATACATAACAAAACGAGAAACAGATAAACAAAGATATACGTACAAATCGTTGAAATCGCTGATTTTGCAGAACGGTTTCCTGCCCTCTAAACGACTCAATACAGGCACCTTTTTTTCCATTAAAAGATCTATTACGAGCCATTCCTTTCATATATACCGTCACTGCAAAACGCCTTAAAAAAAGGATGCTTAATATCAAAACCACGTATAGAAGCCTTTTCAAACAAACAAGTGGAGTCCCACGCGTATTCGTTCAAGCTAGTTCTCTGCGTTACACGTGTTTCCACGGGAACTCGCCGTTTGTAAATGGTTAGCGGAAAGATAATTAATACCGCCGCACGAGAAAAAAGGACACGACCTACTAACGTTGCGAGGCATGCATACGACAAACAAGGTGAGGGCCGCCGGTAAAACGTGTTGAAATTGCAAAAGTGTGCAGCTCTCTCTTTTGAACGAAGTGGCCACTTCACGGGCTGTAGTCGTAGTAGTAAGATCCTAGTGGCACTCGCTTTAGATATCGCTCTGGCATGCTTCTTTTTCATTAGACGTATCATCCTGGAGTAGCAGTATATGAGCTTTATTCGGTGTATTGAGCATTTGGAAGAGGTGTCTTTTCCTTTGAGAATCTCTTTTTATGGTGGTGTTTGCGGTAACGTTCCTACGTTGATTATTAAGTTTTAAATGGCGAAGTTATCAATGATACTTGGGGGGGAGGGGGCGGATTGTTTAGGAATTGCGCAAAATGCAATAAAATCTTGGTTAATAAAACAAAATAAGCAAGCTAATTATCATTTTTTCCTCGCCGTTATTTTCACCCGGTTTGCTCTTTGTCTTCTCTTTCACGGACATTCTCTTCAGCTCCGCGTTCATCTACTCGATCTTCTAATTCCATGTACTCCTCTTCCTCTTCCTCACCGTCTGCATGTTCTCTTTATCAATTCATCCTTCTCTATTTTCTATCTCTTCTTCCGTGTCCGTCTTTTTCTTTTTCCATGTTCTCTTTATCATTTTGTCCTTTTGCATTTTTCATGATTTCTTCAATTCGTTTTTCTTTATCTTCTAGTTCTTCTTTCCTGTCCTCCTTGTCTTCTTCTTCCTCTTGCCACAATTTTCTTCCACATCGTCTTGTTTGGTATATTGTCACTTTCCTTCTCCCTTCATCGCTTTAGTCTCGTCATAGAGACATTTCTTCTTTTTACGCTAAAATCTCACCACTCCATCGTCGTCCACTATTCTGCTTCTGAAGAAGTTTATTTTAACAAAATAATAACGTACATCATTCGACAAACAATAAATCCAACTTCTACACCTCAATTAAACGAAATAAGTCTTTTCCAAATCCTACAAGCACAACGTGACTTTTACGTGGCTACACCATTTGCCACCACCTCCCATCTGATACCCCTCTACTTGTTTCAGAGTTCTAATTTAAATTTGAAAATTATTTTGGTTTGTTATGAATCCGAAAAAAATACCAGCACCAAATTCAGTGCACTTATTTGCTCTGTTATTGATGTTACACTTTGTTACAACATTCTGCGATAATCTGATGAAATTTCAAATCTTCCTCTTATTTTCACTCGGTTTTTCTTCAGCTTAACGATGCTGAATATTCTCTTAATTTCGTAAAGTCCCCCTGTAAAATGTTTCAACTTTCTCCGGATTCACCCTGCACATTCTCACATTTTTAAGCTATTCAATTAATTTTCTCCAAACCTGCATTCGATTTACAATAACTATTCATGCAAGTATTCCACGCAGGTTATCTGTGAAGATCAATTTTAATTAACACGAAACTCACCTCCATTTCTCCCTCAGCCCGTGCTATCTCCCCTGTTTGGCTTACCTCCCTCGAATCTCCTCCCCAATACCAACCTCCTACAAAGCTTAAAAGCGGTCAGACCAACTTGTAAGTATCCAACGTTCAAATTTGGGGTAAGAAGGGTGAGTTGAGAGGGACAAATTAAAATCTATCCTGGTGGTTCGCCCGCTCCGTTATTCCCATGTTTGGGCAAGCTTTCCATCATCGTTTCGGGCCGTTTCCCATCCTTTTCTCCTCGACTGTAATCGCGGTAGCTTTCCCATTTACAACACGTCGGTCCATTCGGTCAGCTGCTAATTTATTAGAGGAATAATTGGCAAGCCCCCGAGTAACTTCTGCCGACTTGAACTTTAGACCTTGATATCTCTATTTGCCGGTAGTCTACGTGTTTGTGTTTGGATTAGGTGTGAGCGGGTGGACTACGAATTAACAATTGACGGTTGTCTATGCAAAAGTAGATTATTGCTCGATGCTTTGTATACAATTTTAAGGGATGAAAACTGCTGATTGGATGAATTTATTTGATTGGATAACTTTTGGCTGGTTGCTCGCTTGCTTGATTGTTTGTTTGTGAACGGCGTCTGGACTACGTATATCATTTTTGTTTTTGGGAAAACACAGAGTGGTGCATTTTTTTTTACACAACAACGTTATTTGTTATTGTCTGATATATTTTTTTGTCCATGGATGACCGATAATATTAAATTTATGCAGATTTCGCGCTAAAGCTAAAACTATTGATTGATTGATTTAAAAGGATGGAGCTTGCGATTCATTGAGGCCACTACAAGCAGTTGCGAAACAGTACAACCTTAGCCATTCGTCGTAAAAAACTGCTTATTTTCAATATTATTCAATTGTAGTGAAAGCATTAATATAATATGATCAAAACGAACCTATTACCACAAGAATAAAGCCTTTGACAATTCAATTCAACATAGGATAAACTATAGTTTACATCAAATGAGTTATCCAACTATTACCTTGTTGTCACTGCATAGTAAATCCTCGATTATTTTAATTAAACTACCCTTAAATAACGTCACTTAAACAATACATAACCAATTCTCTAATCTCCTAGCACCCATTTGATAGTATTACGACCAACTAACTAACTCCTCCGTATCCGTGCTCCTGCATCAATCTGCTATCCTACAGCCATTAGATTCCCATTCGCGGAAACGAGATTTTGTCCAGAAACAATCCCATTTACACATTATATCTCTTAATCCAATTAGCCTAACCGCAATCTCGGTAATTCCCCATCCGGTGTACGGCGGAGGGGGTGTAGTACGTCGGGCGAAATTTGGGACTTGTAACAATTAGTGCGGACAAAGAAGATCCTCACCGTCTCCCCCACTTCCCTTCAGCTCCCGGCTTCGACTTGCTTTTCTAGCCACCACCGCAGGCTCGTTCCACTGTCCCGTACATCCCGCCAAAAACATATGCGGTCACACGGGCTAAATCTAATTTCCAATCTAGCCGCAGGAGGGCCGTCTACGCTACTGTTGCAGGAAACAGAAACGTACTTGCACAAAGTGTATTTAAGATTTACGGAACGATATAATGGTTCGTAACAATTGTAACTTTTATTCCCAAATAAAATAAAGGGATTCTCTTCTGACATTTTCTGTTATAGTTAATGAAAGCTCTAGCTGTGATATCGACAATTTTGCTACTAAAGAAAAAAAATATATAAAACAAAAGAAAAATCAGACAATAGCAAATTCCATTGGCTGTCCAAGGGACAGAGTGATCCGATGGTACTTAATCTGGTGTTCCACAGAGTTCCCTATTGGCCCCAAAATGATTTATCTTGTTCATACACTATGTTCCTCATAGTCCCTCTCAGAACTAGATGCCAGAAACTCATGGTTGAATGGCTTCAACAAGCATTGGAAGTTCTGGATAGGATGGTTGGACCAATAGTATTCTATGGAGTATGGTCCAAGAACCTAATGACCGTCCACCATCCTAATGTAAAGAGATCCGCTTCAGAGTCAAGATATCCCAATAAAAAATCCAAAATATCTAGGACCACTAGACGTCATTGTAAACATCTTTTGCCATCCCCTTGATTCGGGGATTGATAACGCAGCTTGTTTTCAATTGTGTTGCAATTTTAATAAACTATAGTGTACTATTATTTTACCTAGTTACAATTGTAATATTCTACCTTAAAAAGCATAGCTTTCCCTACGTTAATATCTACAATCTGCATGTTCGCGTACCCCCTTTGAACGAACATAGGTACATTTTTCTCGAACAGAGGCTTTGTAAATATCCCCTATCCCCGAGATATGCGAAAGACGAGGCATTCCCATGACGTTCTTTATTATTTGATTTCGCATATTTTATAGTAGCAGGCATGCACTCTGCCTTCGCTTTGAGTTTTAGCTGTACGGTTTTGTGTAAGTAGTTCTTTATGAATGTGTAATCCTATACTTCGGCTAAAAGCATTCCGACTAACTTCCAAGTCGTGTTTTATTTATTTAAACAATACGCTTTAGCCGACAACAAGCGCTGCTGTTGTTTCCGGTGGTCTTTCTGTAAGCGTAAACCGGGTGTAGTATAGTATCTATCTGGTAATTCGTTTTGCCCCGTTTAGCCGTTGAGGAGTCTTGTGGATGAAGTAACTTGAGAATAAGGATGTTGAAAAGATGGAGAATCTTCGGATATTCCATCTAAGCAAATTTAATAGAGTTAGCAATATCAATTGGTTTAAAACGAGTCTGGAAACTTTGCAAGAGTTCCAAAGCTTTTCCCTCATTCTTTTTTGCTTTGTAGCTTTTAATAGAAAGTTCCGCTTCTCCGTCTTCGATTGTTTCTTCGCCTGAATCATCAATGTCTATAACTTCCGTTTCCTTTTCTGCTACATCATCTGCCGCATAAACATCCTCCACTTCTACGCCATCATCTAAAGAAATAAAATCTTCAGAATAAACTTCCTCCATGAGGTTAAAAATTTCCCGTATCTACAAGTCATCTTTTGCGTTGTAGTTTTCGCAAAACCAAAACTTTCCGAAAGCAGTTCTTAATTGGTACCTTTGACACGGTTCTGTTTATGTTCTTATTGGTGAGGAAACGTTCCAAATAACAAGTGTACTTTTGGAACCATTTTCTCAGAAGTGATTAACAAAAGAAGGAAGAATTTTTAATTAATAATGGGAATAATGGGATGTTTTTGAGATTTCGCCAGCAGGATTTCTTTATTTGAGGCATTTATATTAACATTAACATTAACAGGCTGTGGAATTCTAGAATTGTGGAGCTTATTAGTTTCTTCTCGCGCTCATTATCTCCAAAACAATTCAAATATGCCAACGCTCCAAAATATGCACCAATCCATTAAAACAACAACATTTCAAAATCACCTCGCCCTCACGATTTTGGCCGCCTTCCTCACACCAGAGGTCTCTCCAATCATATTTATAGAGCCCGGTATGGAATATAAACAGGATTATCAAGCAAAATATGCAATAGCCATCGCAATACCCATATATACAGTTATAACCCATAAACTACTCCATCCAGGCCAGCTATTCCCTAGTTTTCGCCAACATCGTTTGGACACTCCCTTTTATAAAAGCTTCCCAGTTCCATTTGCCCAAATCATTTTTTTTTACAATGAGTTACTGGATCTACTCGATCAAATTCAAATAACACATGACGCGATTTAATTGCAATTTTGGGGAGCATCGTGGGGATGCTGAGGTTTATGAAATTCAAATAATAAACGTTATTAGTTTTAGACTGGTAACATAGATGACGTTCTGTTGTTAGTTTTGTTGCCATATTCGGATCTAGCTATCATCGATATGGATATAGATTTTCAATGTTGTGAAACGTGAAAACTCCATCTAGGAAGTTAAATTAATTTAGTTCGTCGCGCATGTTACACGTGAGTCTAAAATATCGATGCCAATATATTTATTTTAATGCAACGGTAATGGAATTTCGAATAGCGGACACGTTTATTGGACAGCCTTGCATAAAAGCTAATAGTGATTACCAAAACTAAAACAATGGACAATGGCCCTTTGCTTTCGATCTTTATATATTATCGCTGTTCTTTTTCCTGAAGCGATGTAATTTAATTTTTTCAAATTCCACAGCCCATGCCAAGTTAATTTTCTTCCTATTTGCAAGGAAAACCTTTAACACCCTTTATAGCACACAAGACCATTAAGTTTTATTCTTTGTGGGCACCCTAAACTAAGAAAAAGGAACTCCTAGCGAGGACGAAGACCTTAATCCGCGAATTAGGGATACGGAAATTCTATTGACACGTGCGTTCAAACAAGGGTGCCTCCGGTTTTCGGGAGGGTCGAAATCTCCCCACTCCACCGCCCCCTGTCAACAAATACGAGAAAGACTCGATTGTAAATAGCTAGTAGTAAGATCTCGAGGGTAGATTTTGGAACAGAACGACTCGTAAAACCCTGGTAAAGAAAGACTGCTTACTGCCTACCATTCTACCCCCTCCCCCGCTTTCCCATTTTCTTTTTTTTTATACGGGGAAGCGGTGGTTTAAACGGGATTCAATAAAACTTTATTACCCGCGGACATGTAGAAGAAAGAAACGGATAAATTTAACGGCGAAAGCAAGAGATGGAGATAGTGTTTTTTCAAATTTATTCGTATCTGGTAGAAATCAGAGGTCCAATGATTGAATTCCCTCGGATCACGAAACTGGCGTTGTAAAAAGCATGGGATGAGGTGCGTTGTCGAAGAAGGGGAAGAAGGAAAGGGAAATTGATTTCGCTTTTGTGCTATAGTCGTATAGTTAAAAATTTTATTTCACTGTCAAATTCGACCCTCGTTTCACTATTGTTTTCATTTTCCTTTAATGTATCCTTACAAAAATGTTATTTTGCTGACAACTTAAACCAGAAAGTCACGCTTTAACTTATGATTAAACGTATTAGAAACAAGAGGAATGGTATTTAAAGCTTTAATTTTGTTCTCGATCGGTGATTTCCAAGCAACTTGGGCCATAAGAATATAAATACCAACTTCTGCGTTTGCTGATTTGATTGCTTTAAATGTTTTAGAACTAAAGTGGATATCTCATTAATTTTATTAACGCCAATAACTTTGTTAACGCACGAAGATGGGTCAGGCAGAAGGAAATAAAACAATCACTCACTTATTCCAATCCTAAGCTTTCGCTGTTTCACCAGAAAATTATAAGCAAAATATAATGCATACTGTAATAAGTTCAAGATCACTTAATTACTATCCGAGGTGGTTCTTGACCTTTTCCAGATCTATTGTGGTTCCTCTCTCGTTAGATCAACTACGTTAGCTTTGCTTTCTTTGCTAAATTTAACAGTCTTGTGAGTGATCCGAGTGATCCCCCTACATAGGTTTCGGCTCCTACCAGCACTCCTGCCAATGCAATACATTCGCACAGCACATGAATGGCAGTGTCTTCTTCCACCTGGCAGAATCCACATGCTGCTTCCTCTGTCAGACCCATGTGCTTCTTAAGCATACAGTGCCCTGTTTGCAGGCGCACTATTGTTCTAACGCACTTCCTATCTCTGCTAAGTAAGTCCGCTGTAAATGTAGGCCTGCGTCCAATCAGAGATGGCTTGGCCTATCTCTGACCTGGAATGACCTTCCACCAGTCTTGAGATTTCTTATCTTTCCATTGTTTAGTGGTTGCTTTTACTACCGTATTTGCCATTCACACCGAGTGCATTGGACGATTTCCACCAGTTGCCGAGCCTGCTCGGGCTAATTCGTTTGCCTTTACGTTCCCGCAATGGGCTTCGTGTCCTGGTATCCAAGCCAAGGTCACCTTAGTTCGGCTTCCCAACACATGCAAGTGAATCTCAATTGGCAGAAAAACAAAAAAGCTAGAAAAAAGAAAAAAATCTGGTGAAACCTACGAGAGGGCAAAACATTAATTTTTATCTTGAGAAAGATTACAATAAAGATTGCAAACTAACATTAGAAACATTAGAAAGAAACTGAAGACACCTATAAAGTTTTTTAGAAAATACAACTGTAACACTTTAAAATTAATTTAGAAAAGTGATCAAGTATAAATATACTTACATCATCTCTGTGATCGCAAGGTTTATATTCATAAGAACTGATTAACCCAATTTAATCTAATTAAAACATGAAAAATCGCACAACACTTTATTTTAAAAACGCTTTCCTCCCCAAAAAAAGAGAAAATACGCTTAGGTAGATATAATATTTTCAGACTGAATCGTGCAATATATATAAAGCTCCGCAGGCTATTTCAAATCAAAACATAAAGCTCCGATGATATCATCAGCCCCATCGAAATATATATCCAGTCGTCCTAATTTAGAAACGGTGGAAAGCGACGATATTGGAAAATTGAAATTGGAAAAATTGTAAAAATACGACTATGCCATCAGTGTCAGTTTCATATTTACGTTTATTTTTTGGGGCGGTGGAGGGGTAGGGGGAAGTTTTTTTTGGCTTTGTCTGTTTTCCACCTTTTTTTTGAGATGTACCGGTTAAGTAGTTTTCTGTGTACATGCTTAGAGATCTAATTGTAAAAGTTATTTTTAAAATCATGGCAAAAATAAATTCCTTGAAATTGTGTGAGTTTTGACGAATTGATCAATTGATTTTTAACGATTTTTAACGAAATGGTCTATGGTGCATTTAAAAATAAGTTACCCTGGCTACGCCATTCGTAATCAACAACACACCTAAATAAATACTTGGTTAGAAATTAAATATTCATCCATAAATGATTTTGCGAACATCTCCTTGTACTTTTGTGTGATTACTTTTGCAAAACCCTATATATAAACTTCTTCTGAACGACAATACATTTTGCGCCATTCAGCAAAAGTGCTGCGTCACCATCCATAAGGAGATATAAACCACTACAGAATCCCATTCTGTAGGAGTCTTCTCCTGCTTGCAACGCTGACTATCCTAGGCCCGCATCCCCTCCTCTGGGTATGCGTTTACCCCTACAACCCTGGACCTGTACTATCCAATATCTGGCTGGTTGCAGTCAAAGTAACGAGCATGAAGAATGCATAGGGACGGAGACAGCGTTTGCTGCGCTGACAGTATCTTGACTGGTTGGGGAATCCTTCGGATAAGGTCTGGAGTTAGCCGTCATAGTTTGACTCAATTGTAGGTTCTCTAGATAACGAACATCCCGGCAGGCATGATCCTCATTATATAGGCTTATACCACGGTCAGGCCAATTGTACTTCACGGTCAGTTCTCTTCCCTCACTAGTCGACAGTTACCGGTGCTTGGCGATCTAGGCCCCGAGGAGTTGATAGTTGTCGCCTTGCGCAGTCTAGACCCCATAAAAAGTTGAAGAGGAAACTTTTCTGATATGGGGAGCATGGAACAAGGAGGGCCCTACCGGTGTGACCAGCCGCTCTCCTTCCACTGAATGTAGACTCGTGCAGGTAATTCCTAGTTGATCGGTTGGTGGGAACCTGCTGAATGCTAACGCGGGTCAAGGCACCAATTTGTTTCTAGCCTCGGCAAGAACCATTCCCGCAACCGTGATACTTTTAATTTGTGAGATTAAATTTAGTTCGCGATAAAATCTACAAATCCACGCCATTACGATAAACACAGGTAACCACATACGATAAATTCCACTAAAAACATCCACAGGTCGATGGCAATTACGACAGTAGAAAAACTTAACAAACCACTTATTTTAAAAAAAAAAGACATTTTGATTTTATCCCTTAATTGTTGAAATTATTCAAATCGTACTTATTCTCCATAAAACAATTTGTAGAGCTCATAGGTCGCAAGTCCTGCACATTTCGTGCAACATCTGGTGTTCCTCAAGGATCAAGCTTGGGACCTCTGCAATTTTTATTAATGATTAAAGACGTATGTCGCTCCGTTGCTACTAATAAAAAAAGAAGCAGATCAGATTTTTAATATGTTTGTATCTTTCCATTTGTTTGGCTTTAAATTGTTCAGTTTTAACTTTTCAAGCATCAAAATTAATGTTAAATAGTTGAGTACCAACCGTTTTTATTCTTAAAAATACCACCGCAGAATATTTTCTACGAAGTGTATGGACGTCTAGTTTCAAATGTTCTAAGAAGTCCACTGTAAATCAGACTACTTAATCATATAATACATCATTTTCATCATAAAGGCAACGGTTATTTAAATGCTTTCTGGAAATCATTATGACGATAATGTCCGCGATGGTACGCTTTCATATTGAGGGTTGGGGGAAAGAAACCGGGGCCCAGATGCATCCGTGTCTCGTCTCGTTACCAAATTGAGATTAAGACGATTTGGCGACGCCATTACAAGTAAAAATATACCACTCGAAAAAGCCCCACGTTCCTCGGCTACGATAGCAACACCATCTCGCGGACACCTTAATCAATTTACAGATGGGAGAGAGAAGTTGGCACAGCTGGTGGAAGTCGGAGCGGCGGCGGGAATTTTATGATAACATTTATTATTGCCTAAGACTTATATTACCGCGTTTAATATTTCTTAAATAGAGTTGCACTCGAAGCGGCCCGTCAAATTGATGTTTTGGGGGATGCTAAACGCCGTAAAACCATGTTTCGTTTTGCGGGGCGCGATATTTCAGTTGGGAAATTGTTTAAACGCCAATTTGGTTAATTAGAATTCGGTCAATTTTAGTGAGGAACCGCAGACTACGGAAAGGGAAGCTTTAAAATTATTGCCAAACGGAAAGGGGATCTATTGAAGGCGGAAAATAATACTGAATTTTCCGTTACGGCTATTAAATGATAGGACGTGCTATTCAAAAGCTTCCCAAATTTGAATGGATCCATGGAACGTTTTGGGGGTTCGTAATTATCCAACTGGTTTCAAGGTCTTTGTTTTATAACACATCATGTACAAGTGCATTAATTTGCTCAAAATTTCTTAAAATTAATAAAAAAAATTAATAAAACATCGTTATCATTCTCAAAATAAACTCCAATTGAAAGGATTACCGACCCCAAGTTTAATACTTAAGAAACAGCAGAAATTGAGCAAAAAGACCTCAGCTTTTTTCTATTCCAAGCCGTAACAATATATTCTTTTACTTGAATATTAAAAAATGTTTTCTTTATCTAAGTCCTCCTTCTTTGTTCCCGTAAAATCCGGCAAATCCTAAAATTCAACAACTAGCCCTCTTACGTAAGCAAAAGAACAATCGTCCCTATAAACTTCGCGTCATTCCCACCCTTTCCTCCTTAAATATTATATAAATTACAGGCCCACTCTCATTTTTTTTTTCTTTTGTTTTGCTTCCCGCGTCTTCTTTCACGTGCTATCTCGTGCCATGGTCCCGTCGATCTGTTCAAACTTTGTGTGGATGATTGATACAGCTTGTCATTTCGAGTGGGCCGTCTCAAAATTTTGTAGGTGGCGGGAGTGAGATTGGTTGGGTTAGGGAGCGGTAGAGAAGACTTCGGGGAGTTCCAAAACGGCCACGATGGGGATGACTTATACGTAATTTGGCGGTGGAGAGGGGAAAAAGTTGTAATGAGAAATTGATCGGTCCCTTTCGTGCGGAACGATGATGGATTTGAGTTGAGGAATTTTCGCAAAAAAAAAAATAAGAAAGGAGGAATTTGGATAAAGGAATATTGGCATTCAGCAGGAAAGGCCTCTGTCAATCTGGGGCATAATTGATTATTAATATTTGTTTGTCAAAGATGTTTTGAGTTAACTTACATGTAGTTAGCGTAATATGTTATTATAATTATAACTTGCAATCTATGCATAATGATAATGAATTTGGAGTCCCATCCAGCACTATCGATTTATTTGAGGAACAAAGAGGAGATCTTAAGAAGCGAAAGTGAGAATAAAACTAAAGACAGGAAAAGAACGAGAGGACCTGTCAACCCAAATGTGAACAGTTGCGCCTTTAAATGGCTTAAACAAGCACGAAATTCCAATGACCTATTGGACCTATTATGTGAACAAAGATTAAGCCATTCGCCTCTGCATTAGGCAATCAAACTTTCAAACCCAGCACCGGCTAGTTGGATTGTTTCAAAAATAGAAACAATAATTCTTTTAAAACAGTCCGTAGTCAAAGCAGTGCCGTGGATGTTCGTTTAGCGAATGATTGGAGAAGAGATTGAAATAAATGGTCGAAAATAGGAAACCAAAGGAGAAGCATGCTCTGGCGGAAAACTCGGCAAAGATCGAGTAACGTTGCTTGTTGGAGCAAATATAAACGGATCTCAAAAGCTGTCTTTATTAATATCGGCAAATCGGCCAATTTATGGTGTTTCAACAACGTGAAATCTACGCCAATGGATCACGAATCAAACGAAAACGCATTTTTGAAAAGAGGCTTCTGAATCTCGCTAAGAAATTTGGAAAGGAGAAACAAGAGATTCTCCTTTTAATTGACAATTGTTCGGCTCACAACAGCATCCTTCAAATGGAAAATTTTCGAGGGACCAACGCATAATTAAAGGTCTTGAACATTTCTACACGCGTTCGTTGTTTGAAAACGTCCTCATGGGAGACCTCGACATCCTTAATGCCTCATGAATGGCCAAATTGCCTCGTCGACACCCGGCATCAATCTTGGACCAAAACGGGCTCCTTCTTCACCACCAGAGACTCCAGATGCAACAATAGAATTCCTTTGGGTTGTAATTCTTTATACCTTCTTTGAGTGTCTGTAAATTCTGAATTGCCTCCATCGATTATACTCCTGCTTTTACCAACAAAACTATGCGGCAAGGACGCTTCAATTTGTTTACTAGGTCCTTAACGGAATCGGCACCTATTACGCTTTTTCCTTTTGCTTCATTAGCGAGGAAAGAAAGTACTTTACCGATGAATCTGTTGTATGCCGCCACAGTAAATCCGTGATAGCAGGCATGGTACAAGAAGAACTATTAAGAATTGTTCTCATTATGCGGCATTTGTAAATGCAGAAACTGAAGGAGTAAACTCATCTTGAGCTTACTGTCGATATAATCGCGAAGAGGCAACTTCTGATCCGTTAACCTCCCACGAGGACTATGTCAATATAGATCAAGATGTAGCTGTGGGTGGCAAAATGACTGTTGCAAATATCCTCACACGAGTGATGGAGAAGAACCAAGCTAAGGAAAGAATATCTGCGGATGTTGAAGTCAAGGAAATACAGGAAAAGCCTCTACTAAGGTAGCAAAAGTTATCGTACAAATAAGTGGACTTCGATGGTTTTTTAAATCAGTCTAATGTAGAATGTTCGTATATTACATTTTTGATCGTGGAGTTATTTCGTTTCTTTTTGAATAAACATACGTAATTTGACCTTTTGAATAATTCGAATTTTTCTCTGATCCCTTCAACTTCGAATTATCCAAGTTTGACTGTATCCGGCAATGTCTAGCCCTTCATACTTTACCCATCATGAAGACCCTGCACAAAATCAATGACAACGTTCTCAATAGAATGAAACTATATCTACGATGTCCTTAAATTCATTTTGTTATTGCTGAAAGCAAAGCCAGATTGATTCCATAAAATAGAATTGTCTTCCACATCGACAACGGGGATTTTCCATCTTTAAATAAAGTCGCCTTTAAGCTTTCCTCAACGAGTCGCCCGAACTGGTACACTATTATCGCCAGCGCCGCTACCTCGGCCGCTCGAGGAACTACGTACTATCTCTAGACTTTACGAAACCGGCGTAAACATGCCGGTAAATCTTCCACCGTTGGATAGGGAAATGTGTTTGTTATGTTTGGAGATGGTCGTTGAAAGTGTAAGGCCCTGCAACGTTTAACTGAGTCTTGCTCCGGCATTCAATGGAAAGGCACCGCTGGGTGTTGGATCGAAACAAGCTATTGAGATATGTATCTGGGTTAGCTGTGCGTCTCTTTGGACAAGTTCGATAGTTGTTCTTGCAAAGGATAGCTAAACGACAAGTAAATTTAATCGTGAAAATGTTATGCAGTTGTTTTGAATCCGCATTTGGTGTGCAGACGATTTCATAAGATCTATTGTTAACATTTTGATACAGATAAGTTTCTTACTGCGGAATATACAGAGTGCTCACTTGAATGTGTAATGAGCATATTTGCAATAATATGGAAAATGTTTTATAGAGAAGGTGTTTACTGTTTAGATCTACTTCAAATCGTATATACCTTTCCAGCTATACAGAGTGTTTCAGAAGTAGTAACGTCAAACAGGACGAAAAATGCACTCAAAAAACACCTCTACTACAATATCGATTCGATGAACCTAACGGTACCAATTGCAAAGAGCAACTGCGAGATATACAGGGCGATACACTCAAGCGCAATATTATAACTACAGCTACAATTAAAACATAAAAAAACAAAATATTTTGGCAACCAAACACCCCAAACTACAATTTTATTTCATGTCAGGCCCGAACCGAAATTTAAAAACTTAAATTAGAATTTTAGAACGATAAATAAGTACCATGAAGTTGGTTACCATTCACGTATAACAGAATACGCGCACACCGTTACAACTGAGTTCGCCCGAACAATCACATCTACCACGGATTTCAACACAATTCGAATGGGAACAACATGAAGGTCAAATGCGAGTTCATTCTTCCCGATTCCGCATTCTAATTTGCTCCACTTAACCAATCCGAGGCCGCTTGCAAATGTATTCTGTTCGAAATTTTCAGTTAGACGTCGAGAAAAAAATAAGGAGATGCTTTTTAAAATTGTTTTGGATGAGCAATGAATTAACTTGTACTTTTCTACCTGATAATCTACTTTCTGGCTTCGTCAGCTAGCAAAGCTCAGTTAGAGCATGGCAAAAGGAAAACTCTTATTTTAAAAAGATATATAACAACAAATAAAAATAATTATTGCATTTATTACAGCAAATTTGGCACTGCATTTATTGATGAGAATGAAAATCGGCGAAGAAGTGAATTAAAGCAATAAAGAATCGTCACACCGAGAGCAACTTAAGATCAACGTGATGGATACGGAAAGACTTCGTTTGGAAAAGTAAAGTCAGTGGGCTGATTCTCCACGTAACCGCAAATAGATTTGTATATTTGAGCGACATCAATTGATTATGCATCAAAGATTGCACCTTGATAACATTATTTCGTAATTGTAGTTTCAGATCATAATTAGAACCACCGGACATGTGGCCCGAAGGTGTGTGCATTAATCGTTTTTTAACGCATCTGGGAAAACAAGGCCCTCAAACTTAAACTACTTACAAGTTGTGCACCAAAATATTAGGTGCTTGAACAATAAAATTGATCGCTTAGATGTAATTTTACAATCTCGAAAAATTGACGTTGTTCTGATTAGTGAACATTGGCAAAGTGAAGTGCAGCTCAAAGAAATTTCATTAACTAATTTTACATTGGTGTGGCTATGTATTGCAACAGAAATATTAAATCTAGAACAAGAAATGATATTGATCGGTATTCAGTTTGTTATAACATAGAAGTTTGTGCGGTCGAATTAATTTTTGAAATTAATGCCGCTGAATTCAGATTTTAGTTGCTCATGACTCAGCTTTCATTAATATTAGAAAATATTACTAAAGAAGATAAGTTCATAATACTGGGGGGTGATTTCAATATAGACTCTTAAGTGTCTTCCAAAATGCTTAGCGCCTTCCTTGATCTCTGTAATAGCTTTTGTATGATCTGCACAATTGAAACTTCAACTCCCATCAGCGGCACCTCAGCTACTTGTTTGGATAATTTTGTAGTTAATCTACCTAATGATATGTATGATTCTTGTTGTATTGATAACAACTTATCTGATCATTTGTCTCAATTATTCAACCTCTACATCAAAAACAAAAACGATAGTAACTATGTATTTAACCGCAGATACTGTATAAATACTCTAAATTTGTTTAGAAGGTATCTACAGGAAGAGTCTTGGCTTTTAGTTTACGAGAGTCCATGTCCTAGCAAAGCTTTCCAAAATTTTATAAGTGTTTTTGAGTACTACTTAGACAAATGCTTTCTGCTAATTAGATGTGAGAAAGGCAACCGTAATAAACCTTGGGTTACGTCTAATATTGTACAAATAAAAAATAACATGCAGTTGTTAAGGGATCTTAGCAAAAAATATCCGACTTTAAGACCTAAATATCTCGAATATGAAAAATTTTACAAATAAATGATTATTGCAACAAAGAAACAAAATAATGACAACTTTATTTTATCATCTCAAAACAAAACTAAAGCAATTTGGTCAGTTATCCGTAATAATAGACAGAACTATATAAGTGACAAGAAGTTGCCAGATAATTTTTCCAGCGTGTCTGAATTATGTAATGCTTTTATTGATCATTTTTTAAATCTTGCTGGTAGTATTGTTTCGATCGGCAACTATTCTTCTGTTGATTTTAGTTTTATTAATACTAATTTAAAACATATTAACCATTCCTTTTTTAATCATCCTGTAGTTGAAAGTGATATCTCCGAAGCAATCTTGAAATTACCTTCATCGCATAGTGCTGGAAATGATGAAGTCGATTCTTTCACTATGAAAAGCTCAGCCGAGTACATTGTGTCTCCGTTAACCTACTTGGTTAATTTTTCTTTTAGAACAGGAATTTTTCCGTCTTGTTTAAAAACTGCGAATATACAACCGATTTTCAAGAAAGGAGATAATAATAACTTAAATAATTATCGACCAATAAGTATCATATTTACTTTTTCTAAAATAATTGAAACAATCATGAACAGAAATATTATATCTTATTTACATAAGTTTAACCTACTATCAAGAAACTAACACGGCTTTATACCTAATCGATCAACTAATGCTGCTCTATTTAATTTAATTAGTAGCATTCATGAGTCGCTTGATTCGGGGACGCCTTGTGTGGCGATACTCATCGATCTGTCGAAAGCTTTCGACTGTATTAATCATTCCATTTTGTTGTATAAGTTCGAAAGGTATGGAATATGCCACAGCTGGTTTAAATCATATTTAACTGATCGCCAGCAGAGAGTCGTTTGTGACGGTGTTCGTTCGGATGGATGTAGTGTTGCCAGGGGGGTGCCACAAGGATCTATCCTCGGGCCAACTTTATTTGTGATCTATATGAATGATTTACCAATTTCATTAGGCCTGGAATTAAATTTAACTCTGTATGCAGACGATATTAGCATCGTTGTTACTTCAACTAATCTCAAAGAGCTGTTGCAACAAGTGAATAGCATTTTTATTGCTGTTCAGGATTGGATGTATAAAAATCAATTGAAACTAAATTCGGATAAAACAGAAATTCTTTTATTTAACAGAAGGAGATAGGAGAGGGTTTTCCCTTAAATAACCAACTTACCCAGTTCACTCAGTCGACAAGATTACTCGGCGTATTGGTCGATGAATGTGTTAGTTGGGCAAACCATGTAGACACTCTACGTAGCGAGTTGTCACGAGCCTGTTATGCATTAGATAATTTGCGGAGAAGTTGTGGTTTTGATGTCTTAAGAAGTTTCTACTATTCTAACTTTTATTCTCGAATGACTTATGC
Organism: Oryctes borbonicus; assembly: GCA_902654985.2. Lineage (NCBI taxonomy): Eukaryota > Metazoa > Arthropoda > Insecta > Coleoptera > Scarabaeidae > Oryctes > Oryctes borbonicus. The sequence goes on from LR736874.1 coordinate 3,741,708, forward strand.
AGTTATTCATTGGGGAATAAGCACTAATGCCTCTAGAGTCTTTATTTAAAAAAAGAGAGCCATTAGATTTCTAGCAGGACTCAGCTGGAGAAGTTCCTGTAGAGACGCCTTTAAAGAATACAGTATCCTGACCTTTTATGATTAGTACATCTATGAAGTGCTATGTTTTGCTTATAATTGCCGCGATGAGTTTACCACTAACTCATCGCATTTACACAGCACAAGAAATATGTCGATTTCTTGTATTTGTGACGTGTTTCGTTAGCATCTATTATGTTACTATTCGAAATAAATGTGTATTATTATTATTATTATTATTATTATTATTATTATTATTATTATTATAGAACCAAAGCGGAAAATCGTCTTTCCATATCCAATGGTTGAATTAGAGGTGTAGTTTTCTTTGGTATTGTAAGTGCTTGAACCATCTTTTTCAGTATGGGCTTTTACTACTGAAGATTCTGGGCAGTGTCCTGTCCACGACTCTAAAACTAAAATGCTTTTTGGTCCAGTATTGTAAATAGATATGAACGAACTAATCATTAAATAACTTTTTGTGTCTGTCTTTCGTTGATAAAGAAAAATATCTCTAGCGCGGTCCGCTCTCTGTTAGTATGGCTGCGACGTGCGGAAGATGTACTGTTGTTTCATCCGTTAGAAATGCTAAATGCCTTTATAGCAACTGTGTTGTCTCGTTGGACAAGCACATAAACCTTTTACAACAATTTAATGAGTTTAAAGCGCAAATTTTCCAATAGTTAAATGATGGAATCTCTCGATATTGGTAGTAATGAGATAAAAAGTTATGCTGATGTTGCGAAGGATGTAGTAATTATAAAAGCGAAAAAAAGACAAAATAGTAAAACAACCAACCAGATTCTTTAGAAGTGGGTATGGTCCTTAAAGCAATTAAGGATGGCGGAGTAATAATTAAATGCAAGAATAGGGAAGACTCAAGAAGAATAAAAGATGCAGCGAAGAAGAGATGTAATGTACAAATGACCGAACTTAACAATCCATGTATTAAGATTGTGGATATGGATAAAGGAACTCCGGCAAATGAACGGCTATTGTAGAAACTGATATTGAAACGCATGAAAAAATCCTAAACGAGAACAAACGAGTATTGGATGGTCTATATGTAGGGAGTTCCACCATGTCCATGTATTTAGGTGCTTTAAATGTGGAAGACTTGCGCGTAGCGAATATTGCACTGCGCTAAGTACAGTTCCATGGACCATAATTCGGACTCTTGTAATAATGTGTAATACTTTTAGTTGTTTAAATATCTTCCCAAGCCTGTCATACAAGTGTTGCGTTTAAGTACGACACTCTGTATATTCTGCAGTACCGTGCTATGAAGGAAGTTCCGATATGAAGTAACCCTTAGATTTCAACACCACTTCTAACTCTTACCGTTCGGAAGGGCGTTTCACCCCTTCAAAATGAATTTCCGCCGGTACCTTACATATCTGAACAACACTCCCCGACAAAAACTTAGACGCGGTAAGATGTTTTACGGGTTTTAAGGGTTACAACATTTCTTTGCGAAACTAGCAAGATATCTAATTTAAAACTTTTTATTCATAAAAGTAAAATAAACTTAAAAATATCTCCTCCAGTAATATATGAACTAAATAATAAATTATTCCTCCAATGTTTAAACAATTTCTGCGACAAAAATTTAGACGCTCTGTTGCAAATGTAAAACAAAAATCAACAAATGAGTGATCGGTAATGCGCAGATCCTCCATTGTTCTTCCAATAGTCTGTTATTAATAGAATTATATAAATTTAACACCTAACTTTGAGGGATATTCTGCCATTCAGTCATTATTGAAGTTTTCAGTTCCTGTACCGTGAAATATTGACGGCCTCCGCCATAAACGCGACGTGCCAATTCACCACACATGTTTTCAATAATGTTTAAGTCTGGTGACCGTGCCGGCCACTGTAAAGTTTTAATCTTTTTCTCTTTAAACCATTCAGTAATGGTTTTTGCTTTATGAATTGGCGCGTTATCTTGCTGAAAAACAAAATTGAGCCCGGCCCATTGGTTTCCAAAACGTAAAAGATTGTCACGCAATAAGTCTTTATACGTCACAGATGTCATTTTGTTTGTGCAAAACACTATCTCACTTTTATCGCGGAATCCAATCGCTGCCCATATCATCACAGATCCACCCCCTAATTGTCTGGTCATTTTCACTTTTGGTTCCTTTCTTAGATCATGGTAATAATGCGAGTAACCGTCCGGTCCATCCAAATTAAAACGTTTCTCATCGGAAAATATAACTTTTTCCCGTTGTCTCTTTTAGGATAGGTGTTCTTCAGCAAATCTCAACCTCGCTTCTTCGTGATTCGCCGAAAGTGGCGGTTTTCTCAACATTTTTTTGCGTGATATTACCGGTGACGCCTTTAAAATCCTTTGAACATTACACACGTGCGTTTGTATCCCCGCCTGTTCTGCAATAACTCTCGCCGACGCAGAAGAATTGGATGCACACCGCAATATCATGCGTTTATCCCGCTCACTTGCAGCTTTCGGTCGCCCCTGGCCTTTTGATTTGCCGTAATTTTCCGGATCTTTTAGGAAATTTCTAACGCAATGATCGCTTCTTCGTAACCGACGAGCAATTTCCTTCTTACTAACACCATCCTGGTGCCAGACTAGAACTTTACCGCTTTGTATTAAGGATAATTGCTTTTTTCTACCCATATTGCAAACACTTTATAAAATATAATTTCTCGCGGTGAATTGTGTACACTTTACCAGCACAACCGCTGCATATAAAGAGAAGTATCAAATTAAAACATTTCTGCTTATATTAATGTAATAAATGTACAGGGTCTAAATTTTTGTCGCATTTAAAATTCCTATTTTGATCTGGGAAAATCTCAATTTCCCCTCATAAAGCAATAAATACCCAGAAATATCTATAAATGTACTGTTTACATAACAAGTATTTATAACCCTCATTTACATTTTATATAAGGTCTATAAACTTTGTTTCGTAAATAAATACGATACCGCATCTATGTTTTTGTCGGGTAGTGTACTATACATCCCTACCAAGTTGCATCCGTTTCTGAATCTGACACCTGCAGACTTCCTATATACTAACTATAGATAAATTGATAAATTTAGCATGTTACATTGAAATCAAAGCTTACATAGAACCCACTTCACAATCAACATCCCAACACGCTACTTTAAAATAGCATCCTCTAAACAAGATTCACCATCATCCTAAGCTGAAGTTCATTCCTAAAAATTGCCACCTTACAACGTGACGCCCAAGATAGGAAAAGACGCACTTTTACACTTCTTACCGTATACAACTTGTACCTATTTGCCGTACGCTTTCCACCTTACTATCCCTCTAAAACCCGAAGCGCAAGTTTTACTATTATTACCGCCAGATGGCCTACTTCTTAGCATCCTGAGGGCGTTGCGAAACCGTATGCTAATGCGGAGGTCTTGCATAAAGTTCTAAAACGGAGGCGCTGTAGGGGGTCGAAAAGGCAAGAGAGGACGGTTCGGAGGGTGGTGGCGGTCTTGTTTCAGCTTTTGGGTCTGGCGTCGTCCAATTTAAATCCTAGCTTCGGGTAATGGAGGACGTAAAGTAACCTATCCTTTATATATATATATACAACCTTATACCCCTCCTATATACACGTCTATGTGAGGATGTGCAGATTCCTCGGTCTCGCATTTTAACCTCTTCTCCAAGGCCTTTCCTTTCCAATATACTTTTCATTACATCTTGATCCTGGTACTGCCGCTATTACACCACCACTACGTTATAGCCGCAGGGTACGTTATCTGGGGGAATTTATTGTTTTCCTTTTATTTCGCGCTGAATTGCTCCAGCGGCGTGGAACGCGGGGTGTATGGGGATCTGAGCAGGGTGGATTTTAATCAAATTAGATTTAGCAATCCTTTTTAATGTGACAAGGTACCTTTAAAAGAACAAAAAGGGACTCTTTTTATTTCGACAAAATACATTGAAAGGAATAGATTTATTAGGAGCATATGTCTCTGAGGTATACAGCGTGTTTAGTGAGGAGAGCTTTGTGATATTGGCACATATTTTAGGATTCAAAAATGTCAAATTAATTGTTAGCTAACCTTTTTTGTTGAATACCCTAGATTCTATTCAATGCTATCAATCGATCTGTTACTTTTCGAGAAAATAATAATTTTTGTAAATTAACACGAAGATGTAAAAGAGACAAACGAAAGCACACCTCAAAGTCAAATTGAACGTCTTACTTTAAGTGCTCAAAACTTAAAAGACAAGCATGGAAACAAAATTAAAAGGGAAATTAAATTAAATTAGGTGCTCGAGAGTTCCTGCATCATATTCCACGCGTTTTTAATAACGCCTAATTAATGCTGTACTGGTTACGTTTTGTAGAATTTCTGGCGCTATACTGGCACATACTGAAACTTTCTGGTTCTGGGGGCAGTTGAAACTACCCGACAAAAACATAGACGCGGTATCGTTTCTATTTACGAAACAAAGTTTATAGACATTATATAAAATGTAAATGAGGGTTATTAATACTTGTTATGTAAATAGTCCATTTATAGATATTTCTGGGTATTTATTGCTTTATGAGGGGTAATTGAGATTTTCCCAGATCAAAATAGGAATTTTAAATGCGACAAAAATTTAGACCCTGTGCATTTATTACATTAACATAAGCAAAAATGTTTTAATTTGATACTTCTCTTTATGTGCAGCGGTTGTGCTGGTAAAGTGTACACATTGCACCACGAGGAATTTATAAAGTGTTTGCAATATGGGTAGAAAAAAGCAATTATCCTTGATAGAAAGGGGTAAAGTTCTAGCCTGGTGTTATACTTGAGCCCGATTAGGTTGTAGAACTTGAATTATGAGTTGACTATGATTTGAATATTAAGTAAATACAACACAATAATTCTTAACACGCTTTATTCGTACTCGACATATTAATACAATTCCCATAATCCCCTCCATACCATAGTATGTCATCTTAAGTATAGGGGCGCTGGTGTATTTTTCTGTTCTTCGTTTTCCCCCCGGAAAATTCAAATATTGTACATTATAACAGATTCTCCCCCTTTAAGGAAGCTTTTACACTTAACAAAGAAGTTTGCCAATACAATATATAATAATTCAACCTGTTACAGAGTTATAGATCAACCGCTCAACTGGTTTTCTAGATCTAGTGCTTCGTCTCAGGACTGGACTATCGTTGGTTATTGGCTGCACCGGGATCACTTCTGCAGATGGACTATTACATATTTGTCGATCTTCGTTTGGTGATTCTATAGTCTTGGTTTCCGGGGTTTCCGTGATGATTTCCGGAATAGTGAAATGTTCTTCCTTGTCCATTACATTTCCCACCTTCCGTATTTGGTCTGTATGACGTTTCCACTCGTTTCCATTTGCATCTAATTTGATCTTGTAATGAGCAGTACCCAATTTATCTTCAACATGCCCGGTCTTCCATTCTTCTCCCCCCAAATAATTTCTAGCAATGACCTTTTCTCCTATTTCGAACGTTCTAGGAGTTGTGGAATATTTTCCTTTTGGAACCATCTGAGTGAATGTCGTTAACACCGGATATTGAAAAATTAACTGCGATGGACTTTTGTTTGTGGCTGGGTGGGGTGTGATTCTGTAGTGTATGAGAATGTCTGTCAATTTAGATTGCAAAGTTCGTGCATCACCTTTCAATGAGTAAAGTTTGTGTTTTAATGTTTGCACGAAACGTTCAGCCAAACCATTGGTGGCTGGATGATAGGGCGCTGACCGTTTATGCGTAATTCCCTTTTGTTTTAAAAATGTTTGAAATTTGTAATTGGTAAATTGAGGTCCATTATCACTTACTAGTATACGAGGCAATCCAAAAATAGCAAAAATCTCGTCTAATTTTTTTATTGTCGTATCTGTTGTGATATTGTTCAAAATATGCACTTCTGGCCATTTTGTATGCGCATCGACCATGATTAGAAAGTACACCCCTAGACATGGACCTGCGAAGTCCACATGGATTCTCTCGAATGGATGCGATGGTGCCTGCCAGTGATGCTTCGTCAGTGGAGGGTTTTTCAAATGTTTACAACATTCTTTGCAATTCTTAGTGATATTTTCTACATCACTATCGAAACCTGGCCACCAGGCAAAGCTTCTGCCTAGGCTTTTCATTCGAGAAGTGCCAAAATGGCATTTATGTAGGTCTTGTAATATCCTTTGACGAAGACTTTTCGGTATTACCACTCTATTTCCTCGCATAATAATATTATTTTGCAATGAAAATTCTTCAAGTGGTATATTAAATCTATCACGTGCTGGCATCTCTTTGTGATCCTTCAAACCTAACCACAGCTTTTGTAGTACCGCATCGTTTTCAGTTTCTAGTTGTAACTTCGTCAACGATATAGGTAACGTTTCGATTTGATTTATTTCGAGTATATCCGACTCTTCGAGACTACATTTAGAAGTATCCTTGATTGGCAACCTTGAAAATGCATCCGCGTTTGCATTTGCTTTACTAGTCTTATATTTTATGGTGTAGTTAAACCCTTGCAAGAAAACAGCGTAATGTAGCATGCGCGTAGCGGACAAAGTTGGTAATGCTTTGTCAGGAGCAAATATATGAACCAGAGGTTTGTGGTCTGTGTACAAGGTGAATTCTCTTCCATAGAGGAAATCAAAAAATTTTTTCACTCCAAAAACAATAGAGTATGCTTCCTTATCTATTTGTGACCATTTTCTCTGACTTTCATTTAAGGTTTGAGACACAAATTGGATAGGTTTTTCCGAACCGTCAGGCATCACGTGTGATAGAACAGCTCCTACGCCCATTGAACTTGCGTCTGTGGCTAGAATTACTGGTAGTTTGAGTGAATAATGCACAAGAAATTTGTCTGACATCATTTCTTTTTTTACTAATGCAAATGCCTTTTCGCAGTCTTTAGACCATTTCCATCTTTTATCATTTCTTAAAAGCTTATACAAAGGCTCTAGTTTGGAACTTAAGTTTTCTAAAAACCTATGGTAATAATTAACTAGCCCTAAAAATGATTGCAATTCGGTGACATTAGTAGGCCTTGGTGCGTCCCTTACTGCTGCCATTTTTGAGGGTGACTTATGAATACCGTGCTTATCTATTTTGTACCCACAATACTCAATTTCATTCTTTAGCCACTCGCATTTATCTAAGTTTACTTGAATATTATAGTTAGCTAATCTGCTTAATACTAATTCTAAAATTTGTAAATGTGAGCTGTCATCAGGCGCGGTTATTCGAATGTCATCTATAAAAACTTGAACTCCTGATATTCCTTGCAGTATAGATTCGATTAATCTTTGAAATTTTGTTGGTGCAAAATTTAAGCCATACATTAATCTAGTAACTTGAAATAATCCTCTATGAGTATTTAAAGTTAGGTATTTTTGATCATTTTTATTCACTTTCCATTGCAAATAAGCGCATTTTAGATCAATTTTTGAAAATTTCTGTCCCCCAGCTAATTTATCTAGTAGTTCATTTGTAGTAGGTAAAGGATATTCATCAATTTTTAATTGAGGGTTTAATGTAACCTTATAGTCCCCACATATACGAATATTTCCGTTAGGTTTGATGATAGGTACTATTGGTGTTGCAAAATTACTTGTTTCTATCTTTCTTAATATACCCTGCTTTTCTAAATTACTCAGTTCTTCCTCTACCCGTTCTCTGATTGCAAAAGGTACGGGTCTTGGCTTGAAACATATTGGTTTTGGTTCATTTTTAAAACTCAATCGTATTGGTTCTACTTTCATTTCCCCAACAACATTTTGAAAAATGACAGAATATTTATCAATAATTTTGCTCAATTCATGCATACCATTATAATCAGAATTTACGGAACATACCTGAGGAAGGCATTTGAAAATAGTATAGAAATTTTTTGAGTTGAAAGCGTGCATCCACTCACGTCCAAAAAGACCATGCTTGCTGCCCGAGACAATGTACAATTTTAATTCTTTTACTTCATCTGCATAAGTGACCCGGACAACTGCATAACCTAAAACATTTAAAGGATTGTTTGAATACGTGCTTAATCTAACATTTGTTTTATGTAATTTTAAATATCGCCACTTTTTCTTGAATTCCTCTTCACTAATGATAGACACTGAGCTACCACTATCAAACTCTAATTTCACTTGTTGCTTGTCTATTTCGACATCAATCCATATTTTATCCGTTGGTATCGCTTCATTTATGTGGTTCACATACGCTTCCACATTACTAACACTTTCTTCTATACTGTTGACATTTTTGTTCTTTGAGCAGACCTTCTGTATGTGCCCTTCCTTCTTGCAATAGTTGCACGTACTATTCTTGTGTACACATTTATTGGCATAATGAGGGCCGCCACAACGATAACATTTGACTGTTGAAGTTTCATTTTTGCTACTTACTATTTCTTTTCGAGATGTCTCTACGTTTGATTGAATTTTTTTCTTAAATTTACCATTTTGCACTAAATTGACTGAACGGTTAGTTTGCAATTCATGTGCATCATTTTGCGATGATTCCATGCTTAAAGCTATTTCAGTTGCTCGTTCTAAGGTTAGATCTTTCATTTCCAGTAACCTATCCCTGATTTTGTGATTTCGTAGACCGCATACCAATTGATTTCTTAGTGCTGTGTCTAGAAATGTACCAAAATTGCAGGTCGCGGCCATTTTCCTTAACTCGGTCAAGTAATCACGGATTTTCTCCCCTTCCTGCTGTAGGCGATGGTGAAATTTGTAATACTCAGCAATTTCTAAAGGCTTTGGGTTGTAATATTGTTGCAAGAACTTTTTCAACTCACTGTAGGTTTTTTCGTCGGGTGAATTTGGTGAGAGATTGTCACATAATACGTCGAACCCTTCTGCTCCCAAGTAGTGCAATAGATAGTTTCTCTTTGTATCAGCACTTGTTACATTATATATTTGAAATGCTGTTTCTAATCTTAGTAGCCACCGGTCGAATTTGGTTTTAGAATTATCAAAAAATTCAATGAAATTAGCGGGAAGGCGTTCTATCTTCGTATCTTCGCTTTCCATCTTCGATTCCATTTCCATTCACTTTAATTATTAAATTTGTTCGTATCGTTCAAATCCTCGTCGCCAGTTGTTATACTTGAGCCAGATTAGGTTGTAGAACTTGAATTATGAGTTGACTATGATTTGAATATTAAGTAAATACAACACAATAATTCTTAACACGCTTTATTCGTACTCGACATATTAATACAATTCCCATAATCCCCTCCATACCATAGTATGTCATCTTAAGTATAGGGGCGCTGGTGTATTTTTCTGTTCTTCGTTTTCCCCCCGGGAAATTCAAATATTGTACATTATAACACCTGGCACCAGGATGGTGTTAGTAAGAAGGAAATTGCTCGTCGGTTACGAAGAAGCTATCATTGCGTTAGAAATTTCCTAAAAGATTCGGAAAATTACGGCAAATCAAAAGGCCAAGGGCGACCGAAAGCTGTAAGTGAGCGGGACAAACGCATGATATTGCGGTGTGTATCCAATTCTTCTGCGTCGGCGAGAGTTATTGCAGAACAGGCGGGGATACAAACGCACGTGCGTAATGTTCAAAGGATTTTAAAGACGTCACCGGTAATATCGCGGAAGAAAATGTTGAGAAAACCGCCACTTTCGGCGAAACACAAAAAAGCGAGGTTGAGATTTGCTGAAGAACACATATCCTGGAAGAAACAATGAGAAAAAGTTATATTTTCCGATGAGAAACGTTTTAATTTGGACGGACCGGATGGGTACTCGCACTATTATCATGATCTGAGAAATGAACCAAAAGTGAAAATGACCAGACAATTAGGGGGTGGATCTGTGATGATATGGGCAGCGATTGGATTTCGCGATAAAAGTGGGATAGTGTTTTGCACAAACAAAATGACATCTGTGACGTATAAAGACTTATTGCGTGACAATCTTCTACGTTTTGGAAACCAATGGGCCGGGCGCAATTTTGTTTTTCAGCAGAATAACGCGCCATAAAGCAAAAACCATTACTGAATGGTTTAAAGGGAAAAAGATTAAAACTTTACACTGGCCGGCACGGTCACCAGACTTAAACATTATTGAAAACATGTGGGGTGAATTGGCACGTCGCGTTTATGGCGGAGGCCGTCAATATTTCACGGTACAGGAACTGAAAACTTCAATAATGACTGAATGGCAGAATTTCCCTCAAAATTATGTGTTAAATTTATATAAATCCATTAATGACAGACTATTGGAAGTGATTAAGAACAATGGAGGATCTACGCATTACTGATCACTCATTTGTTTATTTTTATTTTACATTTGCAACAGAGCGTCTAAATTTTTGTCGCAGAAATTGTTTAAACATTGGAGTAATAATTTATTATTTAGTTCATATATTACTGGAGGAGATATTTTTAAGTTTATTTTACTTTTATGAATAAAAACTTAATTAGATATCTTGCTAGTTTCGCAAAGAAATGTTGTAACCCTTAAAACCCGTAAAACATCTTACCGCGTCTAAGTTTTTGCCGGTTCCCTACTTTATGTGGTGCCTATTTGCTATTATAGCATTGTTTAGATTAAATATAAAATTCTGTGAATTAACACAATATTAATAACCATCTACATGAAATATTACAAATCTAATCCGCGATTACTAAACCCAAACATCGCGTATCTAATACGAGTTCTATAACAACCCCGTCCAAATAATATATGAAACTCAACGATACTACCTACGCCAACTTTATTAATTGAAGGCGACAGTTCGTTCTGCAGCTTGAGCTAATTCGCAATATCCCAAAACTTTCGACTTTACGCCTGCAAGACTAGATAGTTGCCAGTATCCTGTCTAGATTCCTTCCCAGAAAGATGCCAACTTCCATTCGCGTTGACGTACACGAGGATATATGATTTAAGCGGTGGCGTTGTGTTCAGAGCGCTAGCTAGCTAACTACCCAACTACCTTCGTCGGTGTTTCTGCGAGACAGATATGCCAGGATAAACGTTAATTAGTAAACATAGTCGGGACGCCTGCATTTTGGGGTAATATGCGCGTGATGACGTGAAGGTGTGATACGAAATAGTTCTAAAATTGTGTGATTTGCGTTCCTTTTTTGGCGGTGGTGCAATTCGGAATAGGATAGTAACATGTAACAATAGCTTTCCTCCTATTTGTGGTAAGATGTGATCAAAAATCATTTTTTTGGTTTTGGAAGTGTTTGCCATCGAACGCCCCCTGGTAGACCCAAGGTCTTAACTCCTAAAATCAAGGAAGCCCCTTCGTAGGCCTTGTCGGCAAACAGGTCTCCTTTCTTATTGCTCTCGTAGACATTTTTTTGTAGATGTTTGTAATTGATTTATGCAATTTGCCATGCAGCACATATTTGTGTAGCTTGAGACGCAAATAGATTCGTTTTTGTTCTGCATTTGAACCTATTCTGAACAAACTATAGTACTTACAAAAACAACTAGTTTGAACAATTCTAAATCGGTTCAACTACGGAAAAAACACAAAGCCAATGTCTAAAAGTAAACAAGGCACAAAGAGGAAGGAAACACATCCCCATCCAGTAGAAAAAGTTCGTAGCAAACAACTATCTTTAAGCCAAGCCGCCTCTGAATTGAAGATCTCCAGATCTAGATTATGTGGACACTTAAAGAAACATGAATCTAAACGGTGATGGCTCATTTGTCTACCTTAGTTTCGTACTTGAAGCAATCAAGCAGGAGGTAGAGAAAATTAGCATATAACCATGTCAACGTCACCAACATAAAGCATTCAGATTATTGAAAAATAAATAGAATAATGGAAATCGATTGATTAAGATGCTTTGAGGAAAGAAATCCCGATATTAGCCAGCGAAAGTCACAAGCAACAAGTATTGCGAGATAAATTTATTGAATGGGCTCAATAAAGTTAAATTTTCAGCGCAAAAGAAGACGTACGAAAAAGAGAACAAGAACAAATGGTTGGTAGACGAAATAAACGTCACAATAGAAGGAATCACGACGCAAGAATTAGAAGAAGCCGTAATGAAATCCAGAAATGATCAAACTCCCGAGAAATAAGTAGGAAGGAATATAATTGCTCTACCAACATTAACATATGCAAGTGATTCCTGGCCATTCCAAAAGAGACATGAAAGAAAGATAATAGCAGCAGAAAGAGACAGAGTACACGAACAGCAAATCAGAAAGAAGCAGTAACCATCAAGATTGAAAAAGAAAACAAGTAAATCGGTATTGTCATGATGTAAGGAGAACAATAGTTAAGGAAGTGCTTAAAGCAAGAAGCATAGTAGAAGGAAGGGAAGGCCTAAGAAGAATTGGAATGAAAGAATAGAAAAAATAGGACAGAAGAAGAGGAAGAGGTTATTGGAATTTAAAGAACTACCCTAAAAACCAGTAAGCACGAAGGGAATAGATAATAGGCAATAGGATTTGAGAGGAAGAAGAAGGAGCATAGAATATTTTCACTGTGAACGACTGAAAACCGGAATTACGTCGGCCTCGAATACTACCTACTAAAGCCACACCATAAATTTGCGATGACTGCAGCCAAAAGAGGAACAGTTGCTACTGGGAATTCAATACCTCCCGTATTCATCTTCCCTCCCATTCATTCCAAAAATCACACGCTAAAAGGTGCTTCCATTAGCGAATTCTAAACAACCAAAGCAGCCGCAAAATGCAGAAATCACTACAAAAAAAAAAAAATACACAAAATGAAAAGACACGTAATGAGTAATAATTCTGAAGAATAGAATGAACCAAATGCGGAATCGGATGATACTTCACAAGTTGGTCGCTGTAGAAGAATTAGAAGAAGGCAGAAAGTATTATGTGGCCAAAGTCACAAAAAAAGGAAAATTTTGAAAATCAAACCCTTCAAGAGAGTAAAAGAAAATAAATGCAGGTACATCGATAATGATATTTTCAGATGTTACAATCAAAAAACAGAACCAACCCGCTCAAACTTTATAATTAGACTCTTAATTACTGTATCACCAGGCGAAGAACAACAAAACGTAATCGACGAATAGCGTTCGAAATAGAGCGCCCATTTTCGTGATAAATTTGGAAAATTTTCTTCGAGGGTGAACCGCTACATAATGAAACTTACAGCTTTCTAGATAACGTATGTCGAACATAAAGCTTCAAAGTGACAGCGTTTGCCAATAATGTAAAATTAAAATCCTCAAGTTCATGCTCTGGCACCTTTTAGTTACATCTGACAGCTAATCTTGCTATCGTATCAAGATTGAAATTTCAAATTACGTTTGATATATTTAAGAGTAATTGTGCAAGTAAGTTTCTGCTGATTATAAATATTAACACTTCACTTCTACGCACACGCGATCCTGAAAGAAAAATCTCATCTACCTTACATCCCTGCTAATTCGCCAAAATCCACCCTTTCGAAACACCTTCCCGTGGTATACGCTTAAACGTCGATTCCCGATGCGTGTTTCATTCTAAACGCGTGTAATCGCATAATCCCTGGTGTAACACGCCTTGTATCCGTGTTCAGCTGTTCATGTTCAGCCATAATACACCTACATCCATACGCAACAGCGTGGCGCATACACACGTACACCTATATATACATATATTTCCATCGTAAGCAAGCGATGATTAAATTGTCTGCAATATGTAGTACATAATGCGTACTAAATTAGCGGCACACAACGCCTACCCCCTTGACGCAGGCTTAGGCCTGTTGTTCGCCGGCTCTACCGCAACAGCGGTATAGGTGTGTGCGGCCGCCTGCCTATACTTTTCGTGATGTGTGTAGCTTCCTTTTCCCTCGAAGGAAAAGCCGATTTTCGTGGCGCTTATCGCCTTCGGAAACTTCCTTTTTGGGGTGGTTACAGCGATCGCGTGGTATATCGTAAGTGTGCGCGTTTTATCGAGATTGACAGCTTAATTAAAGAGGAAAGCAAGGGTTACTGTGTAGGTATATTGAGGTAGGTGAAAAGGACCGTTTTCCGAACACCGCTATCAATTTTATTTTATGACGTATCAATTAAAAAGGCGATCGATTTTCGAGAATTGGGAGAAATGGATATAAAATGGATTATTTATAGCTCCATATAGCTTGTTACACTTTTTCGACATCTCAAATTCTTTTTATTCTTTCGATTTCTTTTCGATTCTATTCCACCCTACGTTGAATAATTTTTGATGTTTATATTTTCCCGTTAGTTTGCTGTACGAAACAAGTTTCAGCAACTTATCAGGGATGTAAAACAGATGAGAAGTGTCTACATTGACGAATGAAATGTTATTTTGCAGACAACTTATACAACAAATATTAGACTACACTCCCCGACAAAAACTTAGACGCGGTAAGATGTTTTACGGGTTCTAAGGGTTACAACATTTCTTTGCGAAACTAGCAAGATATCCAATTAAGTTTTTATTCATAAAAGTAGAATAAACTTAAAAATATCTCCTCCAGTAATATATGAACTAAATAATAAATTATTACTCCAATGTTTAAACAATTTCTACGACAAAAATTTAGACGCTTTGTTGCAAATGTAAAACAAAAATCAACAAATGTGTGATCAGTAATGCGTAGATCCTCCATTGTTCTCAATCACTTCCAATAGTCTGTTATTAATAGATTTATATAATTTTAACACATAATTTTGAGGGATATTCTGCCATTCAGTCACTATTGAAGTTTTCAGTTCCTGTACCGTGAAATATTGACGGCCTCCGCCATAAACGCGATGTGCCAATTCACCCCACATGTTTTCAATAATGTTTAAGTCTGGTGACCGTGCCGGCCACTGTAAAGTTTTAATCTTTTTCCCTTTAAACCATTCAGTAATGGTTTTTGCTTTATGAATTCGCGCGTTATCTTGCTGAAAAACAAAATTGGGTCCGGCCCATTGGTTTCCAAAACGTAGAAGATTGTCACGCAAGTCTTTATACGTCACAGATGTCATTTTGTTTGTGCAAAACACTATCTCACTTTTATCGCGGAATCCAATCGCTGCCCATCACAGATCCACCCCCTAATTGTCTGGTCATTTTCACTTTTGGTTCCTTTCTCGAATCATGATAATAATGCGAGTACCCATCTGGTTCGTCCAAATTACAACGTTTCTCATCGGAAAATTTAACTTTTTCCCATTGTTTCTTCCAGGATATGTGTTCTTCACCAAATCTCAACCTCGCTTCTTTGTGTTTCGCCGAAAGTGGCGGTTTTCTCAACATTTTCTTCCGTGATATTACCGGTGACGCCTTTAAAATCCTTTGAACATTACGTACGTGCGTTTGTACCCCCGCCTGTTCTGCAATAACTCTCGCCGACGCAGAAGAATTGGATGCACACCGCAATATCATGCGTTTATCCCGCTCACTTACAGCTTTCGGTCGCCCTTGGCCTTTTGATTTGCCGTAGTTTTCCGGATCTTTTAGGAAATTTCTAACGCAATGATCGCTTCTTCGTAACCGACGAGCAATTTCCTTCTTGTTAACACCATCCTGGTGCCAGCCTAGAACTTTACCCCTTTCTATCAAGGATAATTGTTTTTCTCTACCCATATTGCAAACACTTTATAAAATATAATTTCACGTGGTGAAATGTGTACACTTTACCAGCACAACCACTGCATATAAAGAGAAGTATCAAATTAAACCATTTTTGCTTATGTTGATGTAATAAATGCGCAGGGTCTAAATTTTTGTCGCATTTAAAATTCCCATTTTGATCTGGGAAAATCTCAATTACCCCTCATAAAGCAATAAATACCCAGAAATATCTATAAATGAACTATTTACATAACAAGTATTAACAACCCTCATTTACATTTTATATAAAGTCTATAAACTTTGTTTCGTAAATAGAAACGATACCGCGTCTATGTTTTTGTCGGGTAGTGTAAGTATACACTCAAACATAACATAAGCGCAATGTATATGTTGTAGACATTTGCGGTTGTTGCTTTCTTTTAAAGAATCTAGATTTCCGGGTTGAAACCTCATCGTAATTGAATAAGTCTGCCTGATGTTCCGCTCTTAGTTGCATGGAGCTTCGTCTGGGCTGCTGCATCTTGTACTACTGCTGAATGATCGTCGTCACTCGGGGTCGGGTTTTTTATAAGGTCGGATGGACGGGCAGGTCCATTTTGTGTATACGCGATTTTGTTAAGTTTCACTCCCTGACACCTTCGGCAAGTTGGCAAGGTCTAGAAATATAGCTGCCAACCGTGTTCTTTTAGTCTGAAACAGTTTAAAACAGTCTAAAATGCAACTTTAAATTATGGACAAAGAACGAAAAAAAATACGATCTAACTGTCCCGGAGCGGTCGGTCCATCTATTCTAGACATACACCACTTTCAAGTTCAAAGAATACCATTAAAAATAAAAAATAACTAAGCTCATACGCATCTATTGTATATTAAACATCCCTTCAAGCAGTATTTTAATTAAATACTTGTCTTTATAATGTTGTTTATGGATCAAGAACCCTAATTAGTAAACGATAATTTCAAGCTAAAAATATATAAAATTAATATTGCAATAATGCAGATTGATCGAATTATAGAGGTTGCACTTCATCATGATTGTTTAACTTTATCTCAGCAGTCGATTTCGCCCGCTTGGTTTTGCCGGCTTACTTACATTTAATTCTTATCTTAATTCCTACTGAGACCGACCTTTCACTATTCCCCGATAGAAATCTCTAGATTCAAGTTGCAACTAATCACAAGCTGACTACGCGAACAAAACTATTGTTTAACCGTTATTACATAAATAATAAATAATTTAAATGGTAGCTATATGTATCACCATTTACCCCATTGCTATAAATTAAATTAAAAGGAATCCAAGAAACAAGAACAAAACAACAACAAAAAAAGCGTCCACGAACAATTTTTAATTAAGCAAAATCTTTAAGTATTACCCGAACTCGCTGTCTTCTCCCATCGTCTCTTCCCATTTCCGGTATGTCAGGTAATTACCCATTCTAACCCTTTTCGGTTTTCCCAACACCTCTCCAGAGATTTCCTTTGTGCCTCCCTTTCGCTCCCCTACAAAACACCTCCTCTCGCACGCAGTCCGCTTACCGTCTTCCGAAAAGCACGTAAATTCTTTTCCGTCGCCCAAATCGGGAAAGTCCGCCAAGTTTACCGGTCGCAGATGGGGACAGAGAAAGGTAGAGAGAGAACGGCGGAAGGGTCGAAATTGCGGCTAATCCGCCAATTAAAATACTTAATTGGTACGCGAAACCGGGAGAAAAAAAATCTAAATCTTAATACAAATTTATATTTTGGATGGAGGTGGATGTGGTCTTCTTTATTTAAGCGTAACCGCTTAATCTCTGGAAGGATAATACTTCTAAATGAATTTGAATCGTTTTTGGGACCGCTAGGGGGAGATTAAAGGGACGCGGTGGGGTTTGGAAATATGGTAAATGAGGAAATTGAGTAGGGATTAACTGGAATTTAATTATAAGTTACGTGAAATTTTTGTTACTTACACTGTTTATTTTTCTTATTTTTCTGATGTATGTAGGAGCAAGTTAGCAACCAGCAAAATACAAGGAATTACAGTACTTTTGGACAAATAACGTACACTGAGAAGATATGTAGTGTGCCTTTCAGCAATACTCTTTCCAAGCCGTTAATTGCACTTCTTTCTCTTTTTTTCAACAGAAACCTTAGAAATGGTACTCAAAACTTTCCCAAATGTAGTGGAAAAATAAGGTTAGAGCACATCAATCATTTCTTCTTATATCTTCTCTTAGCCTCTTGTTGGAAGAAAAGGTTATCTAAGTCCATATCTTCCAAAAAACTTAGTCAACATGTGACAATATCGTTCACCAGGACAGTTGCAGTTTCTCCATTCCCACCTTCAAAAAAGTAAGGTTCAAGTACACTTTGCGACGAAAATCCACACGACGAGGATACAGTGCTTTCTCCAAAATCTCTCGAGGATTCTCGCGTCTCCAAAATTTAGCTTATCAACGTAACCAACAATGTGAAAATGGACTCCCTCGCTGAATATGATTCATTTGCAAACTGCAGTCTCCCCCAAGATTCAATAGGCAAACACGTGACGATTTTGGTGGTCCATAGGCTTCAGTTCTTGGGTCAATTTAGCATGTAGACGAAGATCTTTTGTTTTAATTCGTTTCAGGGACGATTTTTAAATGCCCAAGTACTGTGGCCATTGACGAATTGAGGTGTTTCAGGACTTTCGGTCGCCCTTCCATTCACCCTAGCGATATCTTCAGTTGGATGAGCGGATGGAGAAGTAACGATCTCTTCGTATGAAGAACAAAATAGGCCCGCCCAAGTTTTGCAAATGCGATAATAAGTTTGGAGAATTTTTATGCGTTTTTTGAGGGTAAAACGTTGCACCATGAAGCTTACAGCTTTCTACCAAATATAAACAAACGTTCAAGGTGACAGCGTTTGCAAATAATGGAAAATTAAAATCCCCAAGTTCGTGCTGGGACACCTTTTAGCATTAGAAATAATTCTTTATGACTTTAAATAAACAGTTCTATTAAAACTATTTTCAATATTGTAATATAAACTATAATAAATAGAGTATAATACCAACGCATTCTTTTGCAAAAGACAAATAGAACCACAAAACAGGAGAAACGCAGTGCAATAGAGAATACACATCATTTTATTATTCAACGAAGCAAACATTTTCTCACCCTATGGACTTCAAACGGGGGAGGTAACTCGCTATCAGCTTAAACCAGCTCCTCCATACTTGCTTTCTATGCGGGTGTTTAGAATATTGCGCCGTAGCACATTAAGTTCCTTGCTGCATGGTGTAGGTGCATTAAGCTAAGTGCACAAAGATGATATTCCTTCCGGAAACGAAATACCTCCTTGTACGTATCTTAGAACTGCTTGCTTATTCCATTTAAGCAATTAGCGATAACGGTTATCAAGCCACGTTTCTTGTCGTTGAGTTCTTTTATCGTGTTGTTCTTACTATATCTATTCCAGTTGCTAAATAGCTTTCCAACGTCAAGAACATGGATGAGCTGTATAAATGAAGTGTTATGTCCTTTGCGAAATAAACGCACAAATAAGAATAGAACGGTGGTAATAGAAGCGGATATACAGTATGTTTCTTCTTTATTATAAAGTGGGTCTTTTGCTGGAAGGATGCAATCAACACCTGTAGAATGGGAACCGCTATAAGTAGTCGCATTTTTTTTTATAAACTTCTAATTAATCTATTAATTAAGAAACTAACCGCGGCCGTGTACACTATCCACAGTGGTTTTTTGCAGTTCTTAAAACAAAGCAATGCGATTTATAAACGCAGCAAGCAATTGCAATATTAATTTAATTCCTTTTCTTTCGAACAAAGCCATTTTTTACCTGTTTACTAAAGAAAACACAAAGCTTCTTTTACTTGAATTTATTTTATTTTGCGACGTTTCGTCGTACCATTTTCGTCGACATTCTCAAGACTATCTATCAGCTTCGTTTTGCTTTCATATTGTATTAATTGTTATTATTTCTTTTATTTTCTTTCGTTTTACTTTTGAAATACGATAATTGTATTATTTTCTCTTTTTAATTGCTTTTGCAATTAAACTTTTTAATTAACTTTTATTTGATAAGTTGGATCAAATACTAATTTTTGGTTTTAATATTGTATTTTTATGGGTGTATATCCTTTTATCTGGGTATTGTTGTATTTGTCCTATGTTTGTGCTTTTTCAATCATTACAATCAATACAATCAATTTTATAAATTACGTTTTTTGTTCATACTTATGATCCGTTGTTTGAGTGTTGTTAAGTGAAAAAAAAATGTTTTTAAATGGTTTGTGTGCCATGTTTAAACTGAAAGGTTTGAGTATTTTTTTTATATTGCCTCAGATAGCATTGGATGGTAATTTGGAGTAACATCATCTTCATGTGTTTCTTGATTTTGATTTTTATTAGTATTTTCCGTGTTGCTTTGAATTTTGTAAGTTCTCTTTTTTGATAAAATGAAAGAATTTGGATAGTTATTTGTTATAATTTTTTTAGTTTTATTGACATTTTGGTGCGAATTTTCTTTTTCTGTAAAGGCATAACATCGATCAACTAAGCTATTAATAACGGTTATTTTATATTTTGCGGGTGCGATGGAGTTATCGTCCAGAGTATGTGGGTTTAAGGAACCAATCAGTTTGAATACTTTGGTTATTTCTAATTAACCAAATACCCAAAGAGCTAATACTATTTATTTTCATTTTCTACTGTGACTTCAGGCCATTGATGTAATCATCTAATTATTATAATGTATTCTTCTAAGTTTAAGTTTTACTTCTTCAAAAGTTGTTAAGGACTTAACATTTTATTTTGTTTAATTTTATTTTATAAATTTAACCATTTTTATGTATTTGTAAATGTAATATTCTCTTTGTGTCTATTTTATGATAAATTGAGTGTTTCTTTTGTTTTGCCTTGTATAAATTTATATATTTCATATTTAGCATCATTTAAACTTTGACGTGTACAATGTAAAAAATACGTTTAAGTTCGCAAATATTTAAAATTCGTCAATGCTCTAATTAACAATATCTTTAATAGTCATTTATTATATCTGTTTGATGAAGCTGCTGCTAATGCACGTATCGGATCGAGCGCTAGGCAAGGAATCTCGCCCGTAACGTACACATACGTACAAAGTATCCAAACTTCATCGGAAGTCGAACGTACAAACTGCCATGACTGCCTGCCTTCGCTCTTCCGCTTGTGAGTCACGCAGCGCTCAGACCCGCACTATGGTTGGTTCGTGATTCTTCCGCTTATACAGCTCGGAGCAAGATACTAGAAGTGGTGTATCAAATAAGTACACGAAATAACGCGAGCGTCTGGGTAGCCGTGAGTTGTATAGCATCTTTTTGCGGTAGTGATCGGCTATTTGTTGCTGTCGCCCAACCAGACGCTCATGCTCCGATAAGGTTTAGTGGTGGTTCTAGCGTTAGATATTTAGCGTTCCGATACATTTGACTGCGTACACAAAGAAGGAACCGAATTATGAAATCCATATAATATGCTATTTATGTATTTGAATTTTGATATATAGGAAAGAATATATTTTGTACATTTACGTACTGTGTTTAATTTGAGATCAACTGATTAAGCGAGTAAACACATAAGAATTACATATAAGCAATTGGTCCTTTCGCCTCACAAGAAAGATACACCGAAGCAGACCACTAGCGGCATTGTTCTTCAAACTAGGAGAACGTAACAAAAGTTAATGTCTCAAGACGATGAAGGATGCTGCAAGGCCAAAGGAAACAGAAAACCATGCTGTCAGTCGATACTTACGTGTTAGGGAGAACGATAAATTCTCACCAAGGTTACCTCCATGATGTTTCCTAACGACGTTAGTGAAAATCCGCCTTGCCAGAGAAGAACTTCTGTTCATCATTACTTCCTAATTTATTAAATTTAGCACAACCACCATTAAATCAAATACTTTGTCACTGTATATAACGTTACAACTTTTCAAATAAAAAATAATCAAAAAGTTTGCAAAAGCAATTCAACTGTAAAAGGAAAAATAACAAAGGTCCGGCATTTCAAACGTAAAATGAAACAAAGAAAAAGAAGAATGCAATTAATGAAATATAAAAGCAAGAAGAAGCTGACGACGGGTAGTACCATGCAATTGGCACATACGACGACACGTTGCAAATTAAAATATTCCCAATTAAAGGAAACTTTATGTGTTAAGACTTAAAACTCGAAGAAAGCAAAAATGGAAAATTTTGTTAAAAGGAGAAGTCGATTTTTCAAAGTAAAAAAAAAAACAAATAAATTAAATTTAATTGCTAGGATAGATTAATATAAATTCAATTTAATAGCAGGTAAATGGTACATACCTAGTCCTTGTTAAAAACAACATCATTGTTAAATATCTCGCGCCTAACGTCACAAGCATATTACAACCGAAGAATTACAGACATTAATTGCTGGAACATGTCCTGCAATTTACTGAAACTGATGATCCCATAAGTGCTGCGCACAAAACAAACTTGAAGGATGGATTTCTGCAGCGTGGAATAAGGCTCACTTGTCCACAATACAAAAATCGTGGTCGAAAATTATTGCCGCAGTTGATGAAAATGAAGGTGATGAAGATGACGACACAAATTGAGACGAAGAGATCAAGTATTGAATGATGAAAGATAATAAGAAGAAAAAGAAGACATCTAACAAGACGTTCAAATTTCACATCATCAAGGTCTTGCAGCTACTGTCTAGAAACTGCTTTATTGTACATAGAACAGCAGCCGGAAACGTATCCGTCAGATGTCTTGCTACTTAAGCGTTGGAGGGACGTAGCAGCGTAGCAGCAAAGAAGCGCTACAAAACGTTAAAACAAACAAAAATTGATAGGTTTGCTGTAAAACAAACGTTAAAAAAAAAACGTATTATCCGAGTTATCTTCTTTCCCGAGAGGCTTCAATAACCGGAGTTCTATTGTACATCAAAAGCATCCATTGAAAATTCAGCAATACACTAAAGCCCACATGTACTACTGAATTAAAATATTTTTAATAGTCGTGTTCAGAAGGACAAACTATGGCCATAAAGAAAATTTCAGGAAGATCTACCTAGTTTGATTAAACCATCATATAAGGCCAGTTCTATGCCAACTACTACTAAAGTAACATTTAAAGTGTGAAGTGTTCACAATTTCGATGCTTTAGGATAGTAATGTGACGGATTAGCTTTGAACTCTTAATGCCATAAGAAAAGTAATTGTTTCTCACAAAAATCATTCTTAGAAACAAATTGCTGGAACGCCAATACCATCGCCTGCTAGATATTGTTATCATTACGTGCTTTTCATTCTCAGATTCACATTCAGAAACGTTAGCAGGATAACAGACGTGTATTTCAATAACAACAACCAGTTTTAATTAGTTCTGTTCCGCGTTCATTGTTTGATGTCGTGCGCTGCTGCAATTTAACCTGTTCTTGAACGCTTTGACGCTTTGTTATGTGCATATATTCGTATGATAGCTATTTAATTAGCGAAAATTACGCCTCGGGTTCGGCTGAATACACCGTTTGAAGTCGCAAGTTCGTTCGATGCATCGTTCTGGTGCGTCGAATGGAAAAACTAAGACGGTTCAAAGCTGATGTCTAATGCAGTCTCTCGGTTAATCTCCTTAAAACTAAAGCAGCGACTGTATGCGTGGTAGGTTTAAATTCAACGAAGTTGCTAAATTTTGTGCTTGCTATGAATCCGAAGAGAAAATGGACCCGTAACAAATGACGTTCGGGATTTTTTAAGATACGAAGAATCCTCCATAAAAATACATCCTCTTTCAGGCCACTTTCGATCTTCTATCTAATGATGTAGTCAAATTTTTTTGGGTCCTTTTGACCATTATTTTTTTTTATTTTATTCCTTATCGAGGGCAGATTTTGTCACCGTCAGAACGAGTCTTTTTTTTTAACTATGTACAACATGTTAACAAAATTTAGAGATGCTTACGATAAAACTATTAAAAGTTATAGACGACATAAATATTGCATTTGATAATTTTTTTGAGGTTTCTTCTTAACCGTAAACCTTACAAAATGCGAAAACACAATTTTAACAACAAAATTAAGTATTTGAAGAAGAGATTCTACGGAGAAAGAATACGACATGCTCCAAACACATCAATGGAGGTCTGGAATGTGGTTAATGAAATGCTAGATAGGAAAATCAATGTACGAGAACCCATTACATTGAGCATAGACGGCTCAGATGCGGGAGCCGCCATACAAAAAATGGAACAGCATTTTGTGCAACGTGTGTTCAAGGAATATGCCAATAAAAACTGGTTGCTCCATAAATATTTCAAAAACAAGGACGAGGTGGTGCAGAATACTCGCAAACTGAAGCGTTCTCAGTCATCAGGGACAGACGCAGTTTCATCCAAAGTACTTGGAAATGTGACCGAAGTTGTTGCTCTGCCAATTACCTATTTGTTTAACTTATCCATACAGAAGGGATCGTTCATCGTTAAAGTTAGCTAGAATTGTACCGGTTCATAAAAAAAGGAGATAGAACTAATCATCAAAACTATCGACCAATATTAATTTTGAGTGCTTTCAGTAAACTGTTTGAGAGGATAATGTTTGATAGACGTTTTTGGTGCGGAACAGCAACTACGGATCTTGTACAGAACATTTATGAACATCTTGAGTTGTGCATTTGATACCCTCGATATTGATGTTATTCTGCAAAAGCTTGGGGTGGGGTGATATCCGGGGTCCAGCCTTGAACTGAATATGCTCATACTTAAGAGTGACTATAGATAATGAATGCGCCAAAGGTCGTGTAATACATAGTGGGGTAGCCCAGGGCTCAGTGATGGGTCCCCTGATTTTCATTTTATACGTAAATGACTTACCTAAGTAACCGTAGCCATGTATGCTGATGACACTAGCATGGTTGTAACTGACCGTCTTACTGCAGTTGTAGACAGTGTCATAGCTAGTTTCAAAGAGTGAAACATGAAAAACATGTTGATTTTGAAATTAGGTAAAACAGAATGTATCTACACTACCCGACAAAAACATAGACGCGGCATCGTTTTTATTTACGAAACAAAGTTTATAGACATTATATAAAATGTAAATGAGGGTTATTAATACTTGTTATGTAAATAGTCCATTTATAGATATTTCTGGGTATTTATTGCTTTATGAGGGGTAATTGAGATTTTCCCAGATCAAAATAGGAATTTTAAATGCGACAAAAATTTAGACCCTGTGCATTTATTACATTAATATAAGCGAAAATGTTTTAATTTGATACTTCTCTTTATATGCAGCGGTTGTGCTGATAAAGTGTACACATTTCACCACGAGAAATTATAATTTATAAAGTGTTTGCAATATGGGTAGAAAAAAGCAATTATCCTTGATAGAAAGGGGTAAAGTTCTAGCCTGGCACCAGGATGGTGTTAGTAAGAAGGAAATTGCTCGTCGGTTACGAAGAAGCGATCATTGCGTTAGAAATTTCCTAAAAGATCCGGAAAATTACAGCAAACCAAAGGGCCAGGAGCGACCGAAAGCTGTAAGTGAGCGGGATAAACGCATGATATTGCGGTGTGCATCCAATTCTTCTGCGTCTACGAGAGTTATTGCAGAACAGGTGGGGATACAAACTCACGTGCGTAATGTTCAAAGGATTTTAGAGAAGAAAATGTTGAGAAAACCGCCACTTTCGGCGAAACACAAAGAAGCGAGGTTAAGATTTGCTGAAGAACACATATCCTGGAAGAAACAATGGGAAAAAGTTATATTTTCCGATGAGAAACGTTTTAATTTGGACGGACCGGATGGGTACTCGCATTATTATCATGATCTGAAAAAGGAACCAAAAGAGAAAATGACCAGACAATTAGGGGGTGGATCTGTGATGGGTAGCGATTGGATTCCGCGATAAAAGTGAGATAGTGTTTTGCACAAACAAAATGACATCTGTGACGTATAAAGACTTGCGTGACAATCTTCTACGTTTTGGAAACCAATGGGCCGGGCGCAATTTTGTTTTTCAGCAAGATAACGCGCCAATTCATAAAGCAGGAACCATTACTGAATGGTTTAAAGAGAAAAAAATTAAAACATTACAGTGGCCGGCACGGTCACCAAAATTAAACGTTATTGAAAACATGTGGGGTGAATTGGCACGTCGCGTTTATGGTGGAGGCCGTCAATATTTCACGGTACAGGAACTGAAAACTTCAATAGTGACGGAATGGCAGAATATCCCTCAATATTATGTGTTAAATTTATATAAATCTATTAATAACAGACTATTGGAAGTGATTAAGAACAATGGAGGGTCTGCGCATTACTGATCACTCATTTGTTGATTTTTGTTTTACATTTGCAACAGAGCGTGTAAATTTTTGTCGCAGAAATTGTTTAAACATTGGAGTAATAATTTATTATTTAGTTCATATATTACTGGAGGAGATGTTTTTAAGTTTATTTTACTTTTATGAATAAAAACTTAATTAGATACCTTGCTAGTTTCGCAAAGGAATGTTGTAACCCTTAAAACCCTTAAAACATCTTACCGCGTCTAAGTTTTTGTCGGGGAGTGTATCTCTCAAAACGAAACGGCACTCCTACCAACTTAGAAAGTCCCTTAAGAAAGCATAATTTAAACGTAAAAAGCCATGTAAGACTCCTGGGTACCACTGTTGACGGGAACCTAGGATGGCTGGAACAGATCGACATGGTTTGTACAAAAATTAGATAGCACTACTAAACTAACATGCACAGATATACAATGCCCTGCCGAAATGATTGAAGCTGAATCGTTCGGATAGAGAGTTCCCCAGACAAACAAAGTCATTTATTACCGATTGTAGCTTTTATAACGTTTAAATACTGTTTACCAAATGTTATACGTTGTGGACGTCCATACCTGTTTTTATACAGCAATACGTGGTAATAAATTATTATTATTATTATTAAATATGAATATATTAATCCCAAATATATTCTATATTTAAATATGGGACAAGAATAAACAGTTTTAATTCTGTTTTAATTAACACTTGATATTAAGAATTACATCAAATAAAACATAACTTTTATTTATTTTAAATGCACCTTATGTGTTAATTTAAGGAGATCTTGTATTTATTTGAAATACACCTTATACGTCAATTTAACAATAGTTTTCATTTCCTTTATATACGCCCTATGATAATTTAATAAACATAACGTAGGTTTTCAAGGCTGAGCGCTTGTTACTACTTGCTTCTCCCAAGTTTCGCCGTGTCCAAATTTTTATTTTATATTTTGTAAGTCATTCAGGCACCAATTTCACGATGGCTGAGCTATTATACATTACTTTTTGTTCTCGTATTTATATAATAGAAGTAACGATCTTCTACAAGTTGTACTAACTTTCATCAGGATTTTTCTTTTAGGTTTTACTTATTGTTTATGTTTGTTCCCTGACGCGTTAAAACGCGCGAAATACACTAATTTTGCTTCAATTCCTGCATCTTAAAAACAAAATTATTTTATGAACTTCCATCGCGTGGTGCTGCGCATTGTAGCTTTTTTAATATCCCCCGGTATGTGTGTAAAACTCCCATTTAACCCGGGATATGTTCGTACTATACGCGTATGGGTTTCAATAACACGAAAAATAAAGTTCGCACAATGCCCGCCTCCCTTTCCTATTATTAAAGGAAACGGAAACCGTAGATTGCGAGTTCATAAACGATATTTTACTTGCCATGGGGTATTTCGCTAGCGAACAACCAACGTTAATAGTTGTTTATTGTTATTTTATTACTTCGTATATAGCATCGGCGCTGCACTAATGACGCGCTCGTATTTTCAATGTTTACATGCCGGTATTGTCGATATGATGCATGTTACATGTTACAGGAGTTAACTTATATGGAAGTATGCACAGCAAAGACTGGTTGGAATACGGTTATTCAAGGAAGTTCTGCTCTCATTAGTACCACGGTGTAACAGAGTCGAACTTTAAAAAAGTATTTATCCGCATTTTCTAAATGTTTTCACTTAAAACATTACCGTGTCTTAGCGGACAAGTTAAACTTAACTTATGTAAACTATAAAGGTTAATAATGATAGCAAAGACGTTGCAAACACGATTTACAGGGATTAAGCGAGAAAAAGTGATGTGTTGAGTAGTCCACCAATCTTGCAAGATAAATCAGAAGCAGCGGCAAGTTGGGAAAGACGACAAGAAATATAAATCTGCGTGTCATCCGCAAAGTATACTTTGAATGGATTAGAGATGAATGAAGGTTGGCTTAAATCGCTAATAATAAAGGGGCCAATATAGATCCCTGCGGAACTCTGAAAGTTGAATCTTTATTTTTTAACTTCACCGCCTGATATCGATCGGTGGATTAATTTAGTTAGCGAAGTCTAAGAGTCCAGCAAAACGCAGTATGGAAAGTAGTACGTCATGGATTATGGTATCAAATGCTCTGCAGAAGTCAATACTAAGATCGTTACCATTTCTTGATCAAAACTGTCAGTGACTTTTTAAACACAGCAGTAGAACAACTGTGATCCGTTCGGAACCCCGACTGTTCAGATGGAAGAACATCATCCTCTAAACAAATCGCTTTTAATTGACGTTCCATGCCCCTTTGGACGAAACTTTGGAAGGAGTAGGAAGGATATGTCTTAAAGTAGTAGGGTATCCAACCTTGGGTAATAAAACTACAGGCGGCGGGAAAAATGGAGTTTGTCAGGCAAAAGTTAATAATATGGGTCAAGATTGGTAAAATATGAGGAATAAGCAGCTTCAGAGCGTCAATGTTAATGCCATCTTCACCCTCGGACCTTGAGTAGACATAGCGTCCAGCCAGAGACTTCGTGTATCATTGATAGCAAGAGTAGTAATGTATACATAATTCTTTTTCCTTCAGAAAGGTGAAGTAATGAAGTTACAAACCATATAAACTTTTGTTGCGCTTGTATTGTGCTGTACATAGATGAAACTATACAATAGCTTTCTACCCACTATGTCCAGGCTAATTCAGCCGTAAACCTTACAAAAATATACCCACGCTACAATGGTGGTTCCAAAAGTGAATTAGTTCGAGCTGGTAGAATCCGGAGAGATTATAAATGCGCGCAGATATTTTGGAAAGAAGTTAGGCACAGTGGATTCGATTGTTTGAAAGCTTCTGAAGATCTATGGAATTATCTCAGAGAGTCTTGCCGTCCATCTTGAAAGAAAGAAAATCATCTCAAGCGACTGACCATACAACATCTTCAGAACTTGTCGATACGTAAAGTATTTAGAAGATAATTCTCGACGGACAAAAAAAACCTTTGAGCAGCCAAAGAAACCTGTTGAGGGAAGGCAATACTTCTTTCTTCCAATTCTTATTTTTTGTACTATTTGTTTAAGTCATACCGGTTTTTTTCTGTATTCGTATTAATATTGTACTTACACCTCTGTAATGGGAAGACCGTTACATAACGAAGGACATCGCACACAGCGAAAAAATAAAAATTTCGAAAACAGCAATTAGGGATTTACGAAACACGTACACTGCCGTTCAGTGAAGTTCGGTCATACAATAAAAATCTATTATATCACACTGTATACAATTATTAATACATAAAATTAAAAAAATATTAAGCATACACTCTCTTCTAAGGGATTAAAGCCATAAATTATTATGTAAAGTAGAAATATTGCGACAACCACAATAAAGTCCTTTTTATTATCATTCCAAGAATTTCTCGGAAGTACCGATCTTTCGAAACGGGTCGTTTGGGGATTATCAACGAACAATACATTTAGGAAATATACCGCAGTATCATTCTTGTTTATTTATCACAGGCGTAAAGATATAAATTTGCTTCATTTCACTGTTGAACGTGTATTGGTGTGCAACTGTCGTTTTTGCGCGAAAGTTTTAAGAAAATTTGCTGAAAAAATAAACATGAGAAGTTCAACAGTAAATGATATCATAAAGCAATATCGGACAACTGGAACTATAGAAAATCGTGTTCGACCTGGAGCATCTAGGAAAACAACAAATGCTGAAGATTTGAGAATTGTGTTATTAAGCAAACGCAATAGAAAATTAACAGCGCCACAAATAGCAGCCGAAGTCAATCGTGGCAGTGAAGAACAAGTTTCGGCGAGTACGGTAAAACGTCGACTTCAACAAGCGGACCTTCATGGACCCATTGCCATTCGAAAACCCTTATTACGTCGGGGCAACAGAGCAAAACGGCTACAGTGGGCCCGTTCTCATCTAGATTGGTCGTTAGATGATTGGAAACACGTGCTTTGGAGTGACGAGTCAAAGTTTGAGGTTTTTGGGCAAAATCGACGAGTTTATGTCCGATCTAAAACCGAAAAGTGATCCCGAACTGCATTGTGCCTACAATGAAGCAAGGGCGTAGTTCTGTGTTAGTGTGGGGATGTTTTTCCTTTGCTGGGACGAGAGATTTATGCAGAGTGCAGGGTGTAAGGAGGGAGGAAGATTATTTTGCAATACTCCAGAATCATGCAGTGCCATCAGGATTGCGTATAATAGGCCGTAACTTTACATTCATGCATGACAACGACCCAAAACACACTGCGTTAGTGTGTAAGGACTATCTAATGGAGCAAGAAGAACAGCACACCCTGAATAATGATATGGCCCCCACAAAGCCCAGATTTGAACCCGATAGAGTTGTTGTGGGATGAACTGGACAGGAGGATCCGAAAAATATGCCCAACTTCACAAGAACATTTACGGAATATTCTGCAACATGAATGGATTAATATTCCACAATCCGTTTTAACAAAACTTATCGAAAGAATGCCTAGAATAGTTCGAGCGGTGATTAACAGTAAAGGAGGTTTTTTCGATGAAAAAAAGTAATGTTCAGTATGTTATATTAGGCCAGAATAACTTTTTATTTATTTATTTTTGTCTTTTTTACCTGTACATACAATAAAATTGCATTTTGTTTTTAGTTTCGTTTGTTTCTGTAACCTTTTCATGTTTTTTACCAACCGACCGACCTTCTCTGAACGGCAGTGTACACAATTCATAAAATTAAGAATACTCACAAAAAATATTTGAAAGTACAATCATTGAGAAATCGAGAATCTTCAAAACAACTAGCGATTGATCCTCGATACTGCGACGGGGCTGACAGTAACTGCTTCGTGCGTAAGATTGTATTTGATTAAGCAAGGAGTTAAGGGATGTATTACCATTCATAAACAGCAGTAAGATATGCGAGCGAACACCAAGATGTGCTGCCTACTAATGCAGAGCGATGAGCCAAAGTTCGAAGTTTTCGCGCCGGTATATTCGTTGGAGGAAGGAAGAAGCGTACAACCCCGAATGTTTACAAGCGACCATAAAACACGGTGGTAGGTCTATGTTATTGTGCGGTTATATTTCCGCAAATGAAACGGGAGATTTAATAATAATTAAGGGAAAATTAACTGGAGAACGTTATCGTGATATTCTCAAAGAGCATGCTGTACCTACTAGACCTAGAGAGCGATTAATTCGACATAATTTTATGTTTCAACACGATAGCGGCCTAAAATATTCGTTACGAGTTGTTGAAAACTATCTTGAAGAACTTACCCAAGAAGGAACCTTGAAAGTTATGATATGGCCGCCACAAAGTCCCGAGTTAAACTGTAGGAGTGCCTTGATCGAAAGAAGATTGAAAGGCAGCCAAAAAGAATGTATCGAAGTATTGCAGGGAGAATGAAGAAATATCTTGAATTTATCACAAAGTTATATCAATCAATTCCGAAAAGAATTGTTGCATTATGTGGAGCTAAGGGATACCATACAAAATCTGAATAATTTTTTATAGAGTCGATTCTGCTAAAAGATCACCCAGGAAAAAAAGAAATAACAACGGTCCCAGATTTGATCCCTGTGGAACACCTGATATAACAATATATTGGTAGGAAGACAGAATAACAATACCTCGCATCACTTCAACTTTTATTAATGAAGGAAAGACTGTCGTGGACGTGCTTCTATCAGTGATGAATTTCGTAAAGGTCAACCCAAATTGACCAAAAAACACCGCTGCTGTGCGCAACATGCTTGATAGACATCTTTAAAAGCGTCGAAGACAGCACTCCATTCGATTTTCCATTAACATTTAGGTGTGAAAAAGATCTGTTTCCGAAGATGTACTCCGCATAATTTAACCGAAGCACAAAAAAGGCTCTATCAATTGGCGTAAGGAGATGCTCATGAAATTCGACAAGACCTTATGAGTCAGAGACTAAGCAACGATTAACTGTTTGAGCATTCCCAGATGTATCGAATCCCACAAAGATTGTTCGGTCCTGAAGGACCTCCGCGAAATTTTCTTTCGTTGCACCGGACAGTTGTAAGCATTGCTTTGGAGGATCGAAGAACAACTAATGCTGAATGATATGGTATGGTACAATTTGTTTGCCAAGAATCATCGATGAAATAAATGAAATCATCATGAAAATGCCCGTATTCGGCCTAATGACTTCTTTTTGAATATGAAACAAAAGATGCGTGAACAGCGATTTTTATCATCTCAAGAAGCTGTTGAGCCTCAATAGATTGGAAAAAAATATTTCGGGAATTGGTTCGAACGCATGCAGAAACATAGAACTCTTAATGGCGCATATTAAAAAAAAAAACATATTGTTTTTACCTTCATTGTTTTTTTTGCAAAAGCTCCAATGCAATTCTGTTACCATTTCTTTATATTTTTAATATAAAAAAAAACTCCTCACAACCCAAGCTTTAAACGGAGGAACACTCCGCCACTCCAATTACGAAAACGTACCACCCTTCTCCGTGCACACAATACAATGTACAATATTTAGCTGTGGCCTGGAGAGGCTGAGGCGCGGAACCTGTCTGGAAAGTGCACAGGTGCGTCATTTTGAGACGTCCAACAATTTGGCGTCTAATTTAATACCGGCGGTCTTACATATTTTAGATTTATTGCGGTTGTTACGCTACGGCCGTAAGAAAAGCGAATAGAGCGGGACGGAGACGGTAGAGGCAAGTGAGATGGACGCGATAAATTGGAGAAAACTCAATTTGTGTATTGGGAGTGAGTACTAGCGCCAATACTGGCAATGCAATGAATTGGTGCCATCGTGGACGAAGTAAAGTTGACAATCGTTCTATCTGCGTTAAATTTTACGATTATTCGTATTTTGCTTTACTTTTACTTTTACTTTTAGAAAAGGCGTTAACTGGACTTCCGCTGGTATTTTATTGTCTATATTGTTGTTGCTCAATTATTCTTCGATGGGTGACCGGTATTCTCGCGCTGACTGAGCGTTGGATAAGATTATATTCTCTCGGTCAATCCGAGAACGTCGGACTTTGATGCTCCCGCTCAAACACCGGAGGGACAGTTAATTAACATAAGTACTTCATTAGAATAAGAAATTCTTTTTAGATCCGTAAAGTGAAGTTGAGAGTTTCATTGTTTTGAAGTGGGTACCTAAACCTTGCTAGGAGTGCCGCTTAAATGTATCTGTAAGCGAGTATCTACCTCCCAGCTGCCCCCCACCACGGTAGTCCGTGACGTGTGATGGAGGGGCCGGGATTCTAGCAATTCTTTTAAATGTCGCAGAGAAATCTATCGAAAATAATTTAAAAAAATTTTATATAACAGCAAAAAATATTATTGACAATTTTCTTTTTTTTTTTAATATTCTAGATTATGATAAGATTCCGGATAAACTTTGTAAAATTAGCTGATTTCGTTTTATTTTTTCCTATGAACAGTAACGTTCGAACCTCGGGTTCGCTACTCTCAGGTTAAGGTTTTCCGCAGTTTCCCTTACTCAAAATGCTGAAGGTAAACACCTTAAGAAACTCTACGGGCGTAAGCGTAATAATAACTAATTAATGGGAATATTCGAGATTTGTTTAATAAAATAAAATATTTTAAGACACAAGTAAGAAAAATAGAAGATGCAATTAGGACTTCAAATAATATTCTAAATATTCTGGTAATGCAAATGCGCAAGCGTTAAAAGATGGCGCAAGATACTTTTGAAAATTCCACACATGTTAGACGCTCAGTTGTTATTTAACAGTCATTTGTACCAGTCGATGTTGGTGTTTTTGTAAAAAAAGAAAAAATCATTATCGACTCGTCATTACATTCTTGACATTTGAAAGTCAAAAAGTCCAAATTTTGAACAAAATACCCGATCATGAGCCAAATTTTTATCGCCTTGTTAATTAACATTACAATTTATTTAATGTGAGCCATATTACAATATCCACGATCGTACCTAACCGCATGCAGAGCACGCCAAACTGACAGCGAGGCGGACGACGACTAGCGGCCGTCGTATGATTTACGCGTGAATATAATTACGGAAGGTTATCGATACTATGTATATAAGGGTCGGCTAGCTCGGCTTCCACAGCAACCAGCTATGTACGTTCCGAGTTCAGTTTTTGAGAGAAATAGGGAAGGTAGCACGTTACCGGGGAGCGATTCTGACGCGAGTTTTTGGAGAGATTTAAGGTTCGGGTAATAAATTACGGAAGTCGGTACGCAATTTGTGTCTCGCGAGGTCGGCGGGCTTCGACCATGCTTTTGGAAAGGAGAAAAACGCGAAAATTTATTAATTTCGCGGGGTTAACCGAATGCGGCTCGTTGGAGGTTTTCGACGACGCGGTTTTATGGATATTCTTTTTTTTATACAAATTAAAACATACGTCAACGGAAATGTCACTTTTCGGAGTGGTATATTTCCGTTAACAATCTCTAGAGGGCATTTTTTCTCGTCTACGATAAGCGCAGCTTGTTAAGGTGGAAGATAGGTAATCTTGAAAAAAATTCAAGATAAACCTTTTTATTTTATAACGAGAGTCATGAGAATATGTTATTTCATGGCGAGACCCATGAAATAACAATTGAAAAATGGAAATTCTGCTTTTGTCTAACTGTTTTTTTTCCTTAGTGAAAGAGGATCGATTCATTTTTTTCTAATTGAAGTTCTTCCTAGTGTTCCGTTCCAAACGGCTTGATTCTCAAGTAGACCTGTCCTGTTTACATGATATCCTAAAGTGCAAGTTTTTCTCAGTCATTTGTAGCCAGCATTGGATCTGGCTCCATTTACCACAATAATAATAATAATGAAAATATTTATTAGTTTCCCAAAGGACTATCAACCGAGCTCTTCTGTCCGCAATTGAAATACAGTATAAGTAGCACCTACAACACTTTTTTAAAGCGTGGTGACGGCCCAGCGGAGTGCATAAGCTTTTCAAAGCTTTTCATAACTTCAGGAGTTTTTAGTGTATAAATTGTGCGGGAAAGCGTCCCGTGGCTTTGTTTGGCAATTTACCTCAACGTTCGGAAAATTTGTACAATGGAATGACTGAGATGTTTCCGTAAGATGTGTGGATTAATATTCCGGGTCTGGATACGGAGAGATTTATGGGATTACATTATCCTTAAAGATGCCGTTTATTCTTCTTCCACTAAGATCCCCTGGCTGAAGATGTATTCCCTCGTTTTTAAAACCCATACTTCTGAAATGCTTTGAACTGCGAATTATACTCTTCTTCCCTTGATTCAAGCGGCTTTTAAAATCGAGTTTAAACCATGTTTGGCGCTTATTTGTTGCAAGTATTGTATTACCATGACAAGTCAAAGCCTGCATCATCTGCATATTGGAAAATATACGATAACTGGACGTGAGTTGTTTGTTTCGTAACAAAAAATAAAGAAGTTGGATCAGTGGTGATCCTCGAGGAATGCCTTGAAAAGATTGAGAGAAAGGTTCTTCCAGAAATTCTTTGATGGGGTGAATGAGTTATTTGGGATAATTCAAAATGTAAACTTTGTAAAAGATTCTTTACTAATGTCCAGAAACGATGGTGCGGATCTATTTCCTTAGATTTGGCTGTTGAATATTTGAAGGGAATATGCAGGGTAAACGATGAGTATTATATTTCTCTCTAAACACAAACTGATGAGAAGATATCTTGTATCCTATTTCTTCACACACACATTATTACATTTGTTGATTTTATCAAATCGAGGATTCTATGATTCTCTTTCCATCGTAATAATTTAATTTAATATTAACCACGCATGGAACAACAGACGTTGAAGGAAGGTGTGCTGTTAATGTAATAACTGGCACGTTTCACCCAGAAAATCTTCCCATCCACAAAAATTAAATCGCATGTTACTACAAAGGAGATCAGCATTATTATTAACACCGTGGAAGATGGTGACGATTGTTTAGAAGCTCTATTAGTTCTTTCGGATTCTGCGAGAGTAATGTTAAAAACAGGGGGAGCAAGCTCAAGAAACGTTCTTCTAGAGTACATACGTAAGATAGAATTCAATTCCATGAAAAGTTTTATTTTAAAAGTTAGTTACCGATTTCGACTAAAATATCATCTTCAGGTTTAATAATCATTAAAGTCGTTGTGAAACGATAAGAAGAAAATTTGAAAAGTAAATCCGTCACCACTTTATTTAAGCGTGAAGTTTTAATGCCTTTTTAGTCATCAATTAAAGTTAGGAGTACGTATTTCTCACTTAAGCTAAAAGGAGCAATTTTTTGCAATATTTCTTAGAATCCAATATTAAATTAACTTCGACTCCCTCCAGCAAATCGTAACACCAACCCATTATAGCAAAAACCTCCTCAACTCAACTTCATTTAATTCTCGCGATATTATCCTTTCCCAAAACCACCTCCTTCCATGCACCCTGCATCCTAGCACTAATTCACCCCCAACTCTCCCTCTTATATATATCCCCCATACTTCCTACTACTTGCCTACTAGCACTGGTAAGTCAGACGCAATCCCCCGAATATAACAAACGAAGAAGAAGACATTATTTAAGAAATACAAGACAATCTGGACAGCGGCGTTGGATTCACGTCCTTTAATTGTTTTTT
Organism: Oryctes borbonicus; assembly: GCA_902654985.2. NCBI lineage: Eukaryota > Metazoa > Arthropoda > Insecta > Coleoptera > Scarabaeidae > Oryctes > Oryctes borbonicus. Next base: position 3,778,214 of record LR736874.1, read on the forward strand.
TTTTTACTCCTTGGAGACCGAAGTTCTTATATGTGGTTTTTCTGTTCTCTTATAACGCGGATATTTTCCCTCTTCCCGTTTCTGCTGAAGCTCAAGTAGCGTAGCCTAAGGAAGTATATAAAACAAATAAATCAAGAGAAGATGATGTTTTATTTAGTGGTAGCGTTTTCGTGGTGGTTAATTTATTCTCGCCAGGATATTGTTTTGGAAAATATCTCATTTCTTTTGTGCGGGTCTTATGTATTATTAAGGGATTAGCGTAATGTGAGAAACGAATTAATCTTAAACGAAAAGATCTAGAGCTTAAATAAGACGTTTTTAATTAAAAAATTGTGCCATTGCAAAAATAACTCGATCAGGATCCCGACAATTTGAAACTAATTCTCTCTATTCTCCTTGATCACAGCCGCTTGCGAATTTCCAAAAGAATGGTCTGGAGGTTGGTTCCAATCCGGTGTTCCGAATCTCCTCAACATCAATGCCACATTTATCGAGACGAAGGGGGAATGTTATCAGGAGCAAGGCGAGAAAGTGGTGGTACATGATAAGTAAGTACTATTACGCACTTGATTATCTTGAGTTTTCCATTTAAGAACATCATCAATTTAAATTTATTATTTTCACGTATTCTCGTTTCAGGACAGATAATTGCTACAGATGCATGGCAATCCACGTCAAACACCAAAGCGTTCTTCAATACAAAGAAAGTAAGTCGACAATCTCTATTTTTCCACCGTCTCCAATTAATATTGCCCAACATGAAACATCGAGTTTAAGCAATGTTTTCTATGATTTCATTGCAGCTGATTGCGTTAGGGTGAGTCCCCAAGAAATATGCGCTGGAATATCTGGGGATGCACCGCTCTACAGCATGTTCAGGAAATACCCAGAGGCGAAACCTATCGCGTGTCCCTTCAAAAGTGCACCGTTCACCTTTAGCTATAATAGGGGCTCAGGAGACTGCTCAGGTCCTGTTAGTAAGGCTGAAAGTTGCACGGATGACTCTAGATTGGTGTTGAAGTATCAAGCATGTCCTGATGTGCCATCAACAGAAAGCAATGGTGAGAAAAATTCTTTTGAAGGACCATGTATTTGATTATTTTTTTTCTTTCTTCTAAAATCACCATCAACGCCTTTTTCAAGATTTCTAAAACCATATCTCTAAAAATTGTCTTTTTTTAAGAATATTAAAGAGATGTTTTCCATAAGATAATAACCAAAAGAATTTGGAGATCAGGTAGCAATGCACTGAAATTTGAAACATTTATTGTTATCTATGTTTCCATTTTACGAAAATGCAACCAGAAAAATAATAAAGATTCCGTTAAGGAAACTTGCCTGCAGTCCTTAAAAACCTGCGAAATTATCAAAATTTACCAAGATTAAACCCAAATTCATCAAAAAAATCAAGAATAAGAAATCTAAACAACAAGATTAATTCTCCACTTATGCTAAAAGTAATTTTTTCAATATTTCCAGTGGAAGAACTAATTTGTTTAGCCACATGGAAGGAAGGGTCAACCAGATACCTTGTAGGCAGGATAACACAAGGAAATAGAAGACCTTCCGCCTCAGACGAAGACCAGTATAGATGTTTCATCTACCAGAGAGATATAGAAGCTAACAAAGTGGTCTATAACATAGCCCAATCAGCTGATGCCACCTGCAATGGCATTCAAAGCGCTTTTGAGGGCAGCAAAACTATGAAATTTAAAACAGGTGAGGTTCTTTTGAGGATTTTATATACATTAAGTTACTAGAATTAAACATTCTTCCCTCTAATAGTTGATAACCATCACAACCGTTGCAAATTCCCAACGTGGATCACTGATCACCATACCTGGTTGAGTCTGGACCACAAGAAGACGTTCAAATTTTCGCAGAGAAATGCTACGTTAAAAATAGTCGATGAAGATCCGAAACCGGTGATCAAAGCACATGAAAACTACGTGTCAGACTTTGTTTGGAACAGGGAGTTCGGTATGGAATCCCAAGAACAAAGGAAGCAAAACTCCGAGATGAGGGTGATATGCCATGGCATCCTACAACAATCCACTGAACATAAGAAGGTGCAGATGGTACAGATCGTCGCTCACATGACGCATGGATGGTAAGGTTTTAGGAGGAGAATTTTGGCTTAATACGGTTTGTTTTTGTTCTTCGTTTCTAGTAATAGTGGATATGTCTGCATGGTCTTCTATAAGAGAGACAATAAAGTGATTGAAATCCAGCAATCGGGTAAGTTTTGGCGATGGTTTTTAAGCAAGAGGATGTAATTTATTCTTTCCAGAACAATATGAAGAGAATCCAGACGATGCGTGCAGATATTTTGACCCAACAACTGTACCATTTACCACGTTGATTAGTAAGTAAAGAATTGATCACCGAGCAACCCATGAAATATACGATTTTTCTTTATTCTAGCGACAACATTGAAGCCGAAAAAATGTCCACATCTTGGTCGTTACACCTTAGCCAGTAATAACATTCCCAGTGAGAAGAGGAGAAAGCGTCAACAACCAGGTAAAACAGATTCTTCTTCTAATAAAGTTCACCTAAAAAAAGCATTCTATTACCAATTTATATTTCAGTGATTGACCAAATTCCAGCAGTAACACCCCCAGAATGTGAATCCCACGACTACGAATCTTTATTAGTAGGTTGCAGTCCCACTCAAGAGCAAATGGAATTCAAAACGCCATGCGTAGATCATCCAACAGTTGGTAAGTTACCCCAATAATAACTAAAATTCTCCCCATTTAACTCCGAACATTCTTCTTCATTTTCCAAAATATAGGTTACAGTTGCCATGGTAGCTGGTACGAAAACAACACGTACTACGTCATAACCACCCCAATCGCAAGAAAATCGACGGATAACATCCGATATTGCATGATCTACACCCTAAGTCTTTTAAATCCGGCTCCCCCCAACGAAGGGGGTGCCTCTCTTCGAAACGGAGGTCCGCACCTGTTGAGGCTTTCCGGAGTTTTGGGGAATTGTAACAGGGACATAATTCCTGGCGTTAAAGGGAATTGGGCCTTCAATTTTACAAGTGACGGTGAGCTCTATTTACAAATTAATGATTTCTGATTGATTAGGGGATTCCCAAATTTCAGGATCATGTGATGAAACAAGTGCTATGAGTAGCGCCAGCAACTACTTGATCACTTCAGCGTCAGCGTTCACCTTAACCCTCACAGCCTTCCTAGTTATTTTAAGATGATGAAGACGACCAGTTCTGCACACGTTGTCTGAATATTAGGTGGTTTTACGAAGAAGAAAATTATTTATTATAACTATAAACAAACCCGAAAAGAAACAAATCGATTTAAAACAAAAAAAAAACTCTGAAATAGAGACAAATGATAAAACAAAAAAAAAACAAATGAACGTTTTTATTAGTGAATTTATTATGTATAAATTAATATACGATATATATATTATATATAAAAGAAGAAGTCTACAAACCACGACACGACTTATAACGTCTTGCCTCTAAAACAAAAGAGATAAGAGAGGAAGCGGTTGTTTCCGGCCAGTTCGTCCGACTTTGAAGAGGAAGCATCGATCCAGGTATTAGGAAGCAGAATGCCATCTATTGTCGAAGATCGTAATTAAAATTGACATATCAATGAGAAGATGCATCTTATGGTACTTGTGGTCCTTGTGGGATGTGAAAGTCACGGAACGAAATGATGGGATTTCATTTGTTAAGCTGATATTTTTTATTGTTATCGTTATAGTGAAACGGTGGGGACTTGAGCTGGTTTGAAACTCTTGAAAAAGATTCTTAAATATGTGTTTTCCGAATGCTATCGTATTATGTAAGATAGGTATCTTTCTTGATTTTTTTTTAATTTTCGGGATTATTGTGAGTACCTTAGTAACTTAGTGCGTACTATTATATTAATTTAATAGGATTATTGTGAGTTGTTTTTTTTTTGAGTTAATGTTTCATCCTTGATTTTCTTTTAATGCTACTACTTATAGTAGAAAAATTATAATTCTATGTAATATATATAAATAACAAAAGCATTCTTCACGTCAATAATAACAAACAAACGAAATAAATTGTTGTATCGATGATATGGTGTGTGCCACGTTGGTATTTGCATAGGTATATTTAAATATTTAAGAAAAAAAAATAATTTGATAAAAGGAATAATATTTTGAGTTATGTTGGGGATATCTTTCATGATTTATTTTAAATAATTACGGGTGTAAATTCCACTTCCGGTTATGCCGGAACTCATTGATAAGTCTGTTATGTTAAACAGAAATACATTTTTCCATTTTGGATTTTACATCTAATTTTAAAGCCACTTTCATTAAATATCTCCATAGCTATCTATCATCGTTTTAGAGTTATTTTCATGTCCACTAAAAACAATGGTATCATTGCAGTACTTCGTTTTCGCGTATTAATATTGTATATTTCTGTTCTTTGTATAAAAAAGTTCTTTAGGGAGATACTAGAAAATAATGTTTATTAAAAATTTTACAAAAAATAAAAGAAACGATAGAATATAACATTTAGAATATAAGATAGAACATAACAAAATCTTAATTCGTATACTTTTATTTAAGCAATAGCTCTTTTCTGCCGATTTTTTTTTATTTTTATTTTCTTTGTTTTTTTTTTGTTTAGAAGAGAAAAAGAGGAAAGAAGATATTTTCTGATTCCCTTTCCTCGTTGCGACGTTTCCTTGATCTTTATGTCAACTTTATCAAGCCTTGTCTTGTTTTTTTTTTAGTATTTTTTTTAACTAAGTTAATATAATCATGTCCTACCATGTCATAATTAAACCCAAAATGTACGTAACAAACGGATAACCAAATAGACAGAAACAACTCGAAAAATAGCAGATGGTATCGAAGTCAAGAGAAAAAGGAACAAAGTTATTTTTATTTGAAAAGAAATGCTAAAACATATAAAGCAAATGTTCAAAATGCCCACCGTTAGCAACACACCCTTTTATTGAATTCATGAATCAATTTTTACGATTAATGAATTTAGTGCGGCTCCAGACTATACAACAGGAGAGGTCTTCTTTAAAGAAATCCAGAAGAAGTACACAAACAAAGAATACAATTTGGACTAGAATAGCCTGCATTACAGGACAGGTGAGAAAGGAAAAGAGTGACTAGGCGCATTTCAGGAAAATAATCTAACAGTACCTATTCATAAGAAACGAGAGAGAACGATCTGCGGAAATTACACTAGCACACATGAACCACGTTTAAAATGTATACGAGGACAAAAGCTAGCTGAGGAACAAGCTACGTTTAGGCCGAATCGCCAATATTCGCATGATTGTTCTTCCCAGTGAGAGGAAAAAGAAGGTTTCCTTAAGCTTTCATTTTCAGCTCACGAAAGCACGTCACGCTATGCATTTCACGAGTCAGAAACCGCTAATTTTTACATGTGAAATTCCATCAACTTAGATCGTTGATTGGCCAGTACATCTATTACGGAAGTCCTTCAGGATCTAGCTTGTGTTCTTATTTATCTTCATTCTCCAGTTCGCATCCACAATAGATTCGGCGAATCCGGATTCTAAAGAAGTCGAATCGTTGTTCTTAATCGTTTTGCAGCTCCGCAACCTCAGTGAACCAGCCGTCGTTGAACCGCTACTTCTTCTTCACATTCGTTATTGGAAGTTTTCTTTTTCGTGGTTCCGTTTCCCAACACGCATGAAGCTTTGTTGAGCCTTGCCAAACAATCCAGTGTTAATCGGAGACAAATTACGATACCTTTCGCTGAACGCTTAACATATCCCACTGATAACGTTATTGCATTGAATAAAAGCTAATTATTGAAAATACCTTCATTTGTATAATCCTCATTTCTTTTCGTTTTCTCATCACTTTATTTTCCTATCAGTAGATTGAATGCAGAATTGTTTAACAAATGCAAATCTAATGCAACTTTTTCAGAAAGAGGATTTGAAAGACTTTTTTCTTCGCAGAATACATACCAAATCAACTTTCAATTTTAAACACCCTGTACGCTCCCGTTGTGTATTTACATGAGATGTATTCTTCGCAGCCCGCATAAAAAGTTTCCCCCGCATATAATAAGCTGTAACACTTCTTCATTCGACATGATGTTCTGAACAATCTGTATATTTTTTTTTACGAAAATGAGAGTAATTCTAAGACGACTATCGATAGCTTAAAGTTAAAAACAGATTCTAAATTGGAAGAAAACCCCCAATTTTAATTTAAAATAACCAAGATACCGGCGATTTCCGGTATAACCGGAAGTGTAATATTACTGAGAATATTTTATTTTTATTTATTATATGTACCCACAAGCTCCCAATGGACCAGATTTCTTAAAGAGTATTATACAGGACGTTTGAACATTGGATGTGCAAATTTAAGGGGGGCGACAGAACTCATTAATTACAACGTATTTAACCTTATATGGTGTAATAGGTATGTCACAATTTTTGAGATATTAACTAAAGGGATATCTTTGGATGTATCTCAAAGGCACAATTTTGCCAAGTGAGGTTAAATATGAGTTCGATAATCAAACATTTCATCATTTTGAATATTCTAATTAAAAATGATTTAAATGAGACAAATAAACAGAAACAAAAGGCCCCGTCCTTGAATTATTTGAATATTTTATTATTTTTTTATTTTTGTGTAACATGGGATAAATTTTTAAAAAATTATTTATTACTATTATTTATATAATTAATTTTGAAAATTTGACAATTTTTCTACCTTGCCGTTTTTCTTGATGAAGGACATCCCGAAAACCATTAGTAAGTATATAAATATATATTTAAAAAAGCGTGTGATTTTAATGATAAACGGGTGTTGCTTTTTGGAATATTAAAGAGAACGTTTTAACAAAATATAGCTGGTTCTGCATGTGGACTTAGAGTATACATCGCTAATTATACAAGAAAAAAAGAACAATTTTATATGTATAAGTATATAAATGGACCACAACTTGTTTAAATGCACGTTAAATTTCCCAATTAAATTAAATTAAAAAGTAGAGCTTACAAATATAAACTATACAACGAAAAAAATCATATAATTTATTTTAAATGTTATAAAGTAAAATGGTTGATGAGGTACCTTGATACTCCAAGACGGAAATTGCCTGTATTTAAAACATGAATATGAAGACAATTTTTTTTTTTGACCCGTTATATTCTAAGTCCATAAGGATGTGTTGCTTTCAAAGGCGTTTTTTTATAATACTTATAGACATTTAGATAATTTCTGGCAGCTAGTACTGGGTAGTACGAGCTTTGAAAATCACGAAAAAAAAACTGTTTTTATAATCCCTTTAACCAAAATATTTTTAAAACTCGTACCCCACAATTAACTATTATTAAATTATAATATTTATGTAAATTAAAAACAAATAATTAAATGTGAATTTTGCGAAAACAAAAGAAAAAAACTGTGATTCGTAGTACGATTGAATGATATTGAAAAAGATTGAAAAAAAAAAATCGAAAAATAACGATTACAAGATGACGGCTAATCTAACATTTTTATGTTTCTCACGTGTAGCTTCTTTAGAAATATATAAATTGTACAGGGATATTCGTATTATTCAAATTTTAATTTTGGAAGAATTTTGAAATTCCTTTTCACTATATTCACGAAATTTTTGGAAACGAGGGATACCAGGGAGCGGGGGAAATCGATTTTAAACATCCCCTCCCTTATCCATCTTTCTTCCGATTTAATTTGTTTTATATCCAATATAAGAATAGGGTTTGAAAAAAAAATGTGTAATATAATAATATATATATTATATAAATATATATATACAAGAAAAAAATATATTATATAAATATGGAATTTGCCAGATTTTTTCACAATATTGTATACATAATAATAAATAAAGTAATTATTATTAGATGTGTTGCCTAAATAACATTTATATATAAATTATATTTAAGTGACCGATGATATATTTCAGATTTAAGAAGTAATAATTCTAAAAACAAAAGAAGAACGGAATGAAAGAGAATATGACGTAATGCATGTTAAAATCGTCGTAAAAATGAAGTAATTTGAGGAGAAAAAGCGACTAGACCAGAATAAATTAATAGTGTTAGGATTTATTGTCAATATACAATGACTGCCAGAATATTGGTAAATGTAGGAAAGGCCATTATTTCGACTTAAATTAAAGATTTTAATTTGGTAGAAGATTAAACATTTCTTAAGCTATTTTTTTAACTTAAACATGGAATAAAAACCATAGATATTTGTTACTGATTTTTTGGCGGTCTCTGTATATCTTACGATCTTTATAGAAACACTATGGATCCAGAAACAAATGTGAATTGAAATTAAAAAAAAAAACTATATCTCTCGACTATGACACAGTATTTTGTAAATAGAGATAATATATTCTGTTATATATATTTTTTTTGTCTATCTAACATAGTAAATACAAACATATAGAATATCCTATTCAGTATAATTTCTCTCGGGATCACGAAGAAGAATCTATTTAATAACATTTCTATTCTACACAGATTCTATTTAATGCAAATTCTATTCCCTGCGAATTATATTCAATGCAAGATATAATGTAGCATATACAGCGTGGTCCTTTCGAATTTCTTCTAAATAGAAAATGAAATTATTTTACGAACGTGTGTACTAAAGCTGTTTCCTTTTACAACTGAAAAAAAATATTGTGGTACAAATCGACTGGGATAGGTGAAAAGTATACAAAAAAAAAACAGAGGTAGTTGAGAAAAGAGGCTATAGATTTATATATTTTAACAATATTAAGATGAAGTGTGGGTGTTTATCTTCTGTAAATAGCTAGATTGAAGAAAAGGTCGCAAAAAAAATTTTTTCTTTAATTTGAGATTTTCGAAATGGAAATTATTTTAGATGTGGATTTCTATATACAGAGTGTGTAAATATTTATCTAGAAAATTAAAACGAAGACATACAATATTTATACAGAGGTATAAATAAAAATAAAACTATTACACAATTACCTTTTATTACTTTTAAACACTCTGTATATATAAAAATACACACTGCATCCAAATTTCGTGCTAGGTTAAGTTACAAAAAAGACATATAAAACAATTTGTTAATAGTACTGAAAGGCATTTTAAAAGATCGAAATAGGAATTTTGAAGGAATATAAAGCAAAAAAGTGGACCTATACTTAATAAGTATAATACTTGTGAATATGTTACATTTTTTTTCGATACGCGTGTATATTAATGTAAATAAATGTGTTATAACGATATTTATGAAATATATTAACGATTTTTTCATAATTTCCTTTGTAATATAAATGTTAAAAGAAAAACAAACGATGTATTATTATAATTGATAATTTTTCTTGTTTTTTTTTTAATTAAATTAATTTTTACGACATCGAGTAAACAGTAACTGAAAAATTGATGGGAAAAAAAGGAATAATATTTGTAAAGACTGCTATGGGAAATTGTGAATAATATTATTATTTCCTTTTTAATTTAATACGATGCGGGGGAAATCTTTTTAACAGATTATACGGGGGGGGATGTTTTTTATTTTTATTTTTTACTCTGTGATGAAAAAGAAAATTAAATATAGTAGATTAAAAAACGGGAAAAAGTGGAAAATAGACAAAAGTAAAACGAGAAATCGACATTTCTTAGAAAAAAAAGAAACGTGGTAAAAATACAGATTTTGCAGCTTCTATATACATATACATAATATATATAGAAATAAGATTGTAGTATAATTTTTTTATTACTTAAAACTTGAAAGAAAACGACTTGACAAAACAAGATATATTTGTGTATATTGTATTTAAAACGGATAAAATGGTATTTCCCGCTTATAACGACTCGATCGTTGTAAACGGATGATACGCCGCCGCTGGGTATGCGTTCTGTGTCCTATATTCATATAAGTGTTTAGCTTTTTCGAGAAGAAATTCGTTGTTTTTTCCTTTTCCTCGTATTCAGTAAGCCGAAATGATGGAAATACACTTAAGAACCTTATCCATTACTGTATTACCTTATTAACACTAACTGTAAAAAGTTTTCACTTTAAGACAAAATCTCAAGTTCGCCTTGATTCACGTCTTTAACCTTATTGTTTTTTTAGCTGTCAAAATAATTTGACAGACGAGATCTGTCAAATGGAGATGTAAAAAAAAAGAAAAACATGGCATGCTTGAGTTTTATTCTTTTTTCTTTTATTGGAGTAATATTGTTCTTATTTTATAATTTATTGCCACACATTTTGCCTTTGTAATCTATATGTAATGATGAATGTATAACGATATTTGTAATTATATGATATTCCCTTTTATAATATTTATAATTTCTTCTGTTCTCGAAAGGATTGGCCATATTGGATGTTTTTTATCGACGATATATGATTGGAAAATTACAGTTATTCTTATTATCATTATTATTATTATAACATACATAGTGTGTCCAACAATTTTATGCTTATCATACCATACATTGTAAGGGTTACGATTATTATATTTTTGACTATAAAAAAATAAAAAATGAAAATATACGCAGTTGACAGTATTTTATTTTAGTTTAATGTTTGCACCCCTTTTTATGTATAACATCGATTTTGCAGATAAGCATGACCTTGCCACCACCACTAATTTAATTTAATAACATTTTTTCTATAAAAAAAATTTATTAAATCAAATTAACAAAAATTCCCTTCCTTCCATTCATACACTTGATCACGTTTATGTAAATTATTTAATTGACAATCTAGTATTAAAAAGAAGCAATTCAAAGCAACTCACATAATATACAACAGGGGGGCATTGAAGTGAAATGTGTGCAATTAAGATAATAAAAATTAATGAATTAGGGTGTATTCATTAATTTTTTATTACTTTTATTTCAATCTATTAATCTAAATTTAATTGAATATTTGTAAAATTATTTTTAGTTACTATTAGAATTCTGGCATTTTGATGATAATTTATATTGTTTATTTATTAAAAAAAAAAAAAAAAATTTAATTTTTATGGGGGAAAATCAATGTCAGTAATTTACATCTTGAGAATTTTTTTTTTCTAAAAACAAATTATATGAAATCCAGTAGTCAAAATTCACAATGTCACCTATTATAACTTTGAACATGATCATCGTTAGGCCGACCATGTATCGGATCGTCGGAGTGACATTCCTGTGATAAATAAAATATTTTCAACAACAGACGCTTTTCGCGTCTCAATTCAATTTCAAGCAAGCATTGAAAGTATTATGTTTATTTAGAAACTGTTAAAAGTAATCAGAAGATTCTTCAAAGAAAATATGAAAGAAAAATAATCTCAAGAAGTTAAAAAAAGCAACTGGAGGGAATTTACAAAAAAAAAGGACTATTAGGAGGAGTACTGCTAAAAAAAAAAGAAGACTTTACAAAAGACTACACACAAAGCACTTTTTTAAAAATAAGACTAGTAATTATCTTTTAAATTCATATTTCATTAAAAAAAAATCTCAAATTTCTAATATTAACATTAGACATTATGATACATCATCAATCAATATTACCTTCCCTAGCTTCAAGTTAGTGTATAATACCCAATTCGATGGACGTCGTTACACTTTTTTTAATTGGCGATGCAAGCACATGATTTTCCGTTGTTAAAACCTCACCTCCACGGCTAATGGCCTAGATGCCAAGGTGATTAAGAAAGAAAAAAGAAAAAGCTTCACTTGAAACGTTCGAGATCTTTGAGTTGCAACTATCAGAATTATGGCCAGAAACAGGCCCAAAATAAAGTAACGAAGTAATTTATCGTACAACATTTGAGGCCAAAACTTACAGAACACGAACCAATTAATTTTCAAATTACTGAATATGTAATTCTTGCGAAGATTGCGAAACAAAGTTTATAGACATTATATAAAATGTAAACGAGGGTTATTAATACTTGTTATGTAAATAGTCCATTTATAGATATTTCTGGGCATTTATTGCTTTATGAGGGGTAATTGAGATTTTCCCAGATCAAAATAGGAATTTTAAATGCGACAAAAATTTAGACCATGTGCATTTATTACATGAATATAAGCAAAAATGTTTTAATTTGATACTTCTCTTTATATGCAGTGGTTGTGCTGGTAAAGTGTACACATTTCACCACGAGAAATTATATTTTATAAAGTGTTTGCAATATGGGTAGAAAAAAAGCAATTATCCTTGATAGAAAGGGGTAAAGTTCTAGTCTGGCACCAGGATGGTGTTAGTAAGAAGGAAATTGCTCGTCGGTTACGAAGAAGCGATCATTGCGTTAGAAATTTCCTAAAAGATCCGGAAAATTACAGCAAACCAAAAGGCCAGGGGCGACCGAAAGCTGTAAGTGAGCGGGATAAACGCATGATATTGCGGTGTGCATCCAATTCTTCTGCGTCTACGAGAGTTATTGCAGAACAGGCGGGAGTACAAACGCACGTGCGTAATGTTCAAAGGATTTTAAAGGCGTCACCGGTAATATCACGGAAGAAATTGTTGAGAAAACTGCCACTTTCGGCGAAACACAAAGAAGCGAGGTTGAGATTTGCTGAAGAACACCTATCCTAAAAGAGACAACGGGAAAAGGTTATATTTTCCGATGAGACGTTTTAATTTGGACGGACCGGATAGGTACTCGCATTATTATCATGATCTGAGAAAGGAACCAAAAGAGAAAATGACCAGACAATTAGAGGCTGGATCTGTGATGATATGGGCAGCGATTGGATTTCGCGATAAACGTGGGATAGTGTTTTGCACAAACAAAATGACATCTGTGACGTATAAAGACTTATTGCGTGACAATCTTCTACGTTTTGGAAACTAATGGGCCGGGCGCAATTTTGGTTTTCAGCAAGATAACGTGCCAATTCATAAAGCAAAAACCATTACTGAATGGTTTAAAGAGAAAAAGATTAAAACTTTACAGTGGCCGGCACGGTCACCCGACTTAAACATTATTGAAAACATTTGGGGTGTATTGGCACGTCGCGTTTATGGCGGAGGCCGTCAATATTTCACGGTATAGGAGCTGAAAACTTCAATAGTGACTGAATGGCAGAATATCCCTCAAAATTATGTGCTAAATTTATATAAATCTATTAAGGACAGACTATTGGAAGTGATTAAGAACAATGGAGGATCTATGCATTACTGATCACTCATTTGTTTATTTTTGTTTTACATTTGCAATAGAGCATCTACATTTTTGTCGCAGAAATTGTTTAAACATTGGAGTAATAATTTATTATTTAGTTCATATATTACTGGAGGAGATATTTTTAAGTTTATTTTACTTTTACGAATAAAAACTTAATTAGATATCTTGCTAGTTTCGCATAGAAATGTTGTAACCCTTAAAACCCCTAAAACATCTTACCGCGTCTAAGTTTTTGTCGGGGAGTGTATGATATAATATGATAATAATAATACTTTATTGATTATAAGTATCCAAGAGGATAATAAATCAATAGTCACGTACAAAATAAATGAAAATTCAAACAAATAAGTAATAAGAGAAAGAGAATAAAATATAAAAGTATAAGAAAAGATGAATTAATTAAACAAAGGGAAAGAAATAAATCTTAATACTAAACATAGAGGAAAAACGTAAGGACAGGGTGGCTTAAATCATTTCGAATTGCAAGAAATTTAAAAACTAAGAACTGAAGTTGACATAAAGCGAAACCAATATCATAAAACGATTTTCAGCGACTACAGCTTTTGCTTTAGCTTAAAATTATACAACAGCCATAACAGTAAATATTAAACTACAAGGGTGTTTCTTGAATAAAAACTAAAAATCACTCTTATTAATTTCAAACCAATCAGAGATTGTAGAACTTTTCAATTAAAAAAAAATATACCAGCTGTTCCGTTTAGAAAATATAATAAACTTTATCTATTAACTGCACACTAACTAACAACAAGAACATAGAACGTAGAACCAAAAGATTTGGCAATCTTGACAATTTTAATTTAGACCAGCTGTATAACGCAGTTATCTATTTTATTTGAAATAATTAACATTCTCCTTGCAATAGACTACTTGATCAATATCCCATTCAATCGAGCTGTTGGCCACCTGACTATAAAAAGACCATTAACGAGAAAAGAAATCATCCACCAGATCACGCATTTTTGTTTGCTGCCAGTTTTGGATCAATAACATCGCTGCTTAACGATATTTCCCACTACAGACAATGAAAATATCGCGACCAACATCACACCAAATGTAAAATAATAGAAATTAAGATCCAAACAAACAACGCTATAATTGAAGAATAAAAATAGATAAGTTAACAATACCCACCGCTCTCACGGCAAGTGCTAATAGGAAGACTTCCGTGAATATATCCCGCTTAGGAACCGACAACTTTCTAACTATCCGCTTTGCGAAAGTTGTGAGCGGTTCAGTATAATCTCGTCTTTGGAAGCGTTAATATCGTGTGAAGACGTCTATAATTTAACGAGAAGAAATGACTAAGAAAATTGCTATGGTGACCGGTGCGAGTGCCGGAATTGGGGCTGCTACTGTGAAGGTGTTGGTCAAAAATGGATATAAGGTAAGTTCATTCAAAATATTGACGTTAAAAAAGCAAGTACATCTAATACGTTATTTCTTGAGTTTAACGCATCAAACTTCTTCAAGTCACATATTTACGCCTCACGGTTTTGATGAAAGAGAAAAATTCTCGAGCTGCTGCCGTCGCTGTTAAATTTGGTTCCCTGAAGACTTATTTTTAGTTTTGGAAATAAAAATCACTAGAATCTGGATCAGGTGAGCATGATGGATGCTCCATCAGCTCGAATTACGTTAAAGTTAACGAGGCTTTGATACACTAGAACATCGTCCTAATAAAAAAGAATAGCACGCGACGACTTTCCTCTTCATTTTTCTTTAATACAATTACGTGGTGTAATTAGACCTGTGATTATCTGGCCATAAATAGTCCCAATCAAATCCCCTGAGCATCCCCTAAACTGGTGGCAATAGTCTTCTTCGCTGAAGATTGGACGAGATGGTGAAGATCCTCTTTGTCACCATTACTTCGTTTACTGTTAATAAACTTGGAATCGAAATGGTGAACCCGGCTTTCATGAACTGTAAGAAACATATCCAATTTTTTTTTGGATCACTGTTAAACAATGTCAATTTCGCTTCTGAATCTCGCTTAGGCCTCAACATTTGAGGTATCCCCCTTGGAGACACCTTATGAAGCGCCAAATGATTATTTGGCGCTTCATAAGGTGTCTCGCTATAATTGGATGATTATCCAATTATAGCGTTTTATCTCTGCTAAACGTCTAATTTAATCAAGTCACAAACGCGATCAATGCACACAGTGTACGATCGACCAGCACCTTTTGCATTTTCGCAAACACATCGAAATCCCCAAAACTTATTCTTCATTACCTAATATGAAGGAGCATCATTCCCAAGCACATCCCCACGAATTTGTTGTGGCGTTAAGCTTTTTTTCTGCAGATATTTAATGATGGCGTGGAGCTGGTTTTCCCAATTTTGTTGTTCAATCTTTGAGTAGCATCTATTTTAATTTAACAAGTTCAAGTATAAGAACCAATGTTGGCCCTTTGTTTAACCGATAAATAACCTTTTCTACAACCTGTTAAAATAAACACAAAATCTTCTGTATTATCAAAATATTTAATTTTTAATTTAATCTAACGTTATTTTAAAAACATGGAATTCTAAACAATGTTGCAGGTAGTAGGCTTAGCAAGAAGGATCGAAAAACTCGAAGCGCTCTGCAAGGAGCTAAAATCAGAACCCGGGAAACTGTACCCATTAAAAACGGACATCACCAAAGAAGCAGATATAAAATACGCATTCGTTTGGACGGACACCAACATCGGTCCAGTATCCCTGCTGGTCAATAACGCCGGCGTAGCGAAACCAACGAATATCATCAATGGAACAACCTCAGACTTCAAAATGGTGTTCGATACCAACGTAATGGGCTTGACCATCGCTTGCAGAGAAGCAATCAACATGATGTTGAATAACAAAGTAGATAATGGACTTATAATCAACATCAACAGCATTGCCGGGCATTTTGTGCCGCCTTTGCCTTTGAAGAACGTCTATCCAGCGTCTAAGCATGCAGTTACAGCGTTGACGGAAACTTTAAGGCAGGAATTGATCAATTTGGGGTCGAATATTAGGGTGACCGTAAGTAATTTTTCGTAATAAATTTAAGATGGCGAAACTCCCAATCTGCCTTAATTGAAACTAAAATAGGATCATATTCAATAATAAATAAATCACGATCATAAACAAAATAGTTTATAATGAGTAATAAATTTTCTATTTATATCGCCTGTTAAATAAGGAGAGGCAATTAAACATCCCAAATTTAGACAAGCAACGTCAGGAAGAAAACAAAGAAATCCATGCTTTAACGTGTGTATCAAATTAGTTGTTAATAAGCCTAATCACGTGAAATATACGTTCATATCTTTTCATATTTTTAGGATGTTATGCTCTCAGAATACATTGGACCCTTCATAACTTTGTTTTTAGTGACTTTTTTTTTTATTTTCATAAAAGGCATTATTTGATACAATTTCCTTTTCGTCATTAACAGTTAGAAAATTTACGAAAACCAAAAGATTGAAAGATTTACTTTAACAAGGCACACGTTTTGCTGAAGCCCAATGTTGTCCTCGCCTATTTAGTAGGCAAATTGAATTTTTGTTTTTTAATTTTAATTTTTTTTTTTTTTGCATTCCCTATGTCTATTTATGAAGAAAAAAAATAGCAGAACATCAGAACTTTTTCACTTTAGCAGAATCCCCGTTAAGCTTGAATAATACTCTCTTGTAACCGTACCATCGTTGTTTATACAGGCTGTTCTCAAAGTTGAGTCATTTATTTTAACAGATTGTACAACTCCTAAAGAAAAGTCAGTTTACCAAATAAAAGAAGCAGAATAACAGAGTTTAAGTAATTGTAGTTGCTAGTTTTTGTTCATAATTGTCACCATTTGTTCGGTTAGTGCAAAGTCTTGCTCGGCGTGTCCATGACTTACAACACACCTCAAAAATAAAGTTCCGGGAATATCCTAACAAGCGTTTTCGATGCGCGTATGTTAACATTCTCAACCACTGCGTTGTAGAAAATACAGCAGCAGCATGTCGTTCGTACGCGAAAGGTTTCCTTTAAGAAATCATCCGGCTGCGCGGATGTTTGTAAATTTAGACTTGCGCCGGAGGCAACTTAAAGATACAACGCGGAAGTCGCGTTGGACGACTTTCACGGGAAATGGCAGATATTGAAGAAGAAATCTTAGAAATTGCCGAAAACAACCCAACAACGAGCACTAGGTCTATAGGAGTTCAAGCTGAAGTTGTCAACAACATAAACGGGTACAAGCGTTACAACCCGAAGATTTTCCTGAAAGAGTTGAATTTTGTCTATTACATCAATACAACAGAAATGAAGATTTTACCAAAATTATTCTACTTACCGGCGAGGCCACGTTTATAAGAAATGGAATTCATAATTCCCACTACAACCGTGTGTGGGCAGTAGAGAATCCGCATGCTGTGACAAGAACCCATTACCCCCCGTAGTAAATGGCGTGCTTATTGGACCTTACCTTCTTCCACCTCGACTGACAGGTGAAACGGATTTAAACTTCCTTCAACACGCTAGGCCACAATTATTAGAAGATGTTCCTTTAAATGTTAGGCAGAATATGTGGTATCTATAACGATGGAGCTCCGCCACATCTTAGACGAGGAGTTCACGAACATTTAAATAATGAGTTTCCTAATAGATGGATGGGACGCAGTGGACCCATTTCTTGGGCTGCACGCTCCTCGGATTTAACGCCCTGCGATTTTTTTCTGTGGGGTTATTTAAAACGAACGACGCAATAACAACGCATCGCATCACTTGCGTTGTTATTCGTGGACACCCGAGGCGTGTAGTGAATCATGGATACACCAAGCAAAACTTTGCTCTAACCCAACAAATTATGACAATTATGAACAATATTTGTAACAACCGGATGCATTTTACCATTTTTTTCATTTTTATTGTAACTAGCAACTACAATTACTTAAACTCTGTTATTCTGCATCTTTTACATAAATGATTTTTGGTAAACTGATTTCTCTTTACGAGTTGTACAACCTGGACTCAACTTTGGGAACAGCCTGTAGAATCAGTCATTAAAATTCCTTGGAAATCGCAAGAAATAATTGCCATTATTCTTCCTAGAGAAGGGATGACGTTAAATGTCTGTCTTCACTGCATTGATTATTGTTTTAACTCTGGATCAAAATTATGGATTCAGGCTTCATCTTTGGTGGAAGTTAAAACGCCAAAGATTGTTCACACGTCTGTATCCGGGCACGCGTTTGGAATGGCGAAAATATTCGTGCACTAACTTTCCCCATTCGAACTGTGGTTTCTGAAGCACCTAATAAAGCTGCTAATTGTCGCTTGTTTAACTTTGCATCCTCCATACGTCAAACACTTGCTTTTTTCAAGAACATCGGAAGTGATCACGACCTGGACGGCGATCACCATCCAGTGACTCTCGACCATGTTTAAACAATTTTGAGCAATTGTAAATAGTCGACTTTAAAGGACAATCATCCCCGTATACCGCCAAATTTTCCTTGTTTTGTTAAGAATTATAAATGCTCAATATTCGAGCTTATTCGTTTTGTTGCGTGCCGACACAAACGAATAGTGCTACAATTGTTTTATAAATTCCAAAACAAGTTGTATTAAAATTGAAAACTGCCTATTCCAGAAATATAAAAGCGACCTCTCGAATTGAAGAAAAATTTGGAATTTCTACGTGACACTCTTGACAAATCTTTTCCCCAAAATAACGAGAACGCTAATAGTACTTACGTGCAAATTTGGTGCCCGCAGGGTGCATTTCTTAACTGACTGGTCAGCTCCTTCGCCTGATCTAAGTCCTCTAAATTTCTTTTTGCGAGATTATTTAAAAATTAAGATCAAATAAAATTTAAATTATCTCAGACAATCGAATTTTGAAAGCTATCACCAAGGAAATGATTGTCCGTTCAATTGATGAGAGTGAGTTAACGTGGGATATTTACATTTAATTTTTCACCACAGAAAACGCGCTGTATTTTGTAAAAGGTAGGAAAATGACCCAGAGCCTGTGATATCATAAAATTCTGAACTACGGAGTTATCCAAAGAAGTACGCACTGTGAAATATTTATGAACAAAAAAAAAATAAAGCAAGCTGAAGCCAAAATGAAAAATATATTAATCTAGTTATGAATTGCTTCGGCTTATCTTGACAACATTCAAAATTATGATATTCTAAGAGACAACTACATTTTCCCAAACCCTGTATTTGATCTACGTCAAAAATACCGGATTATACTACTTTTCAAATGAAATAT
This sequence comes from Oryctes borbonicus, assembly GCA_902654985.2. Lineage (NCBI taxonomy): Eukaryota > Metazoa > Arthropoda > Insecta > Coleoptera > Scarabaeidae > Oryctes > Oryctes borbonicus. The sequence goes on from LR736874.1 coordinate 3,797,641, forward strand.
TTTTATTTTACACATTTCTCGAACATCCTAGAGCATCAGTCCAGGATACGTGGAGACCGAGATAGTGAAAGTTAACGGATTCTTGGAGCACGAAGACATAGCTGCGATTGAAAAAATTGCTCCGAGGCTCCAAGCTGATGACGTAGCAAACGCCATCTTCTACGTTATTTCGACGCCATCTCACGTTCAAGTAAGTTTTTTCTTTTTTTTTTGAATTCAAAATGGAATCCAAACTCTTAGACGTATCTATAGGCTAAATATAAATCTCCGATTGTGAAGTTGAAATAAGTTTCAATGGTGGATTTGTGCCGTTTAAGGAGCTCGGCTGGTGTGAATTTTCATATACAGTAACTTTCATAATTATACACAGTGTCCACAAAATTAATTTCGGCATAATTCCATATTTTAATCAGATATACTAGAGGTACTAAAACTGATCTACCACCTTAAAGGTAACATTATTTAAGAAAGAGACTTACAAGATATAGATAAAAAATAAAACTTATCCATCTATTAATGATGGCAACATTTATTTTAGGAACAGCTTGTAGATGTGGTTGTAAAGAGCATGAAAATCGAACTTAGGGTTAAACGTAACACCTATGGTGAATCCATGTAAATGTTACTAAATTACGTATTCTAAAACGCCTTTAAATATGATATTAACCCATCCTTCTACCTTTCTTCGTTCTACTATAAAATTGAAGAAAAAAAAAATCCGCCAACTTTCGAGAAAAGAAAGAGAGAGGAATTTCGGCAAATAAAGAAATTGTTATTTGCATGCTTTAATGTGCTCTAAGTTTCATTAAAATCTGAAGTTCGCACCCGAGAAACTTTCCTTATTACAGTCTACCATCTGTTGGTAGCGTTAAGACTTCATTTAACTTTTCTTTTTTTTTTTTTTTTTCAGATTACGGAGCTTACGATTCGACCTGTTGGTGAAGCAGTCTAGTTTTATTGTTTATAACCCAAACTTATTCCTTTTTAGCAGCGTAGATAGGAAATTTGTTCGTTGTTTTATTTAAATCCATGAATTATTATCTTTGACATTGAAATAAATAATATAGTAAAGTGAAGAAATGTTTGAAGGGCCTAAAAGCAAAGTACAGAATTTCGCCGATCTAACGGTGCCAATCTATGGCCCTATAGTCACATATTTCCGGAATAAAATTTCAGCTGGCTATCTCTAACGGTTCAGGAGATGCGGACGTTTGAAGTTTGTAAGGCCAAATGCACCCGATGTCGTTGAATCATACACCAAAAGACTTTTGACGAAGATCAAAACTAACATATTAGCGCTCTAACCGCTCGGTTAAGTAATGGCCATTTGATATTTTCGGCGTCGAAAAGGGGCCCGAAATCGACATCGCTCTAGTTTTCGTCGATTTTCTCCTTAGATATGCATTGTTGTTAAGTTTAAAGCACTCGACGAGATTTCCCGAACGGACGCAAACCTAACCTCCTAACATTAGACCTTTTTGTTTGGGGTTTTAAATTATAAATTGGTAGTAGATATTGGTAACATTTTCTGCTGGAAGCAGTATTTCTTCTGACAATCCAGGTGTGGGCTGAACTGGGAGTATGCGTTCCGGGGCTGGAATAAACTGGGACTATGGGTTCTGAGGGCGGGATGAACTGGGAGTATGAGTTCCGCAATAAACTGGGAGTATGGGTTCTGGGGGTAAGATGAACTAGGAGTACGGATTTCGGGGATGGGATGAAGTGGGAGCATAGGTTCCGGGGCTAGAATGAACTGGGAATATGGATTCCGAGGGTGGGATGAATGGAAGTATGAGTTCCGGGAGTGGGATAAACTGGAAGTATTGGTTCCGGGAGTGAGATGAATTGAGAGTACGGATTTCAGGGATGGGATGAAGTTGGAGCATGAGTTCCGGGCGTGGGATGAACTGGAGGTATGAGTTCCAGGAGTGGGATGAACGGGGAGTATGGGTTCCGGGACTGGAATGAACTGGGAGTATGGATTCCGAGGGTGGGATGAACTGGAAGTATGAGTTCCGAGAGTGGGATAAACTGGAAGTATTGGTTCCGGGAGTGAGATGAACTGAGAGTACGGATTTCAGGGGTGGGATGAAGTTGGAGCATGAGTTCCGGGCGTGGGATGAACTGAAGGTATGATTCCGGGAGTGGGATGAACTGGGAGTATGGGGTTCCGGGCCCCAACTGGGAGTATGGGTTCCGAGGGTAGGATGAACTGAGAGCATGATTTCCAGGGGTGCGATGAACTGAAGGTATGGGTTCCGGGGATGAGATGAACTGGGAATATGAATTCCAGGGCATGAGATGTCTATTCATCTTTTTTGACGTCTACGTTCTTATTCACGTACACAGAAATATTAGCAGATATTGTAAATTTTCTTCAAGGTTATAGCGGAAGTAGCAGCCGACTTATTTCAAGTAGAACATTTTTTAATTCCGAGTTGGATTTTAAGACTTGTTTGATAAAGCAACCATGTTGCTATTTCTAACCATATTTGAATTATTTGCAAAAATCGATTTAATATAGAAATGTTGCAGAACAGTATACATCGTGTCCGGCAATTACGATTAAACTTTCAAATGGAAAGAGTAGGTATCAAAACTTAATTTATCAACACAATCGCAATATTTTACTTTCACTACGCCAATAAATACAATAAACACGAAAAAGAAGAACAGAAAATATATAATATCAAAACGTCAGGTTCCAATCGGTGAGTTATCGTGAATACGATCCTTCACCAGCTTTAACGTAAATTGGACGCACCAAAACATCACTCCAAGATATCAAATCCTTAATTGATATCGGCACTTTCTTACAATCTGGCATTTCGACGCACTCCATCGAATACGGATCTCTGAAAAAGCCGGCCAAACAGTAGCAGTCCCTTTTCACGCTCTCGCACTTGGCGCCAGGGCATGAATACTCGCACTTCTTCCTCTCCGCACTACAAGTCCCTGAAAGCAAACGCGACGGGTTTGTTACAATGGTTCCTTTAGTTATGGCCATTTTAAAGGACTCGTCGGTATTTTTAAAATGGCTACTACGAATAGCCGAGATAAAAATTTACCATGCCTCGGCGATTTAAACATTTTTGAATAATTTCGTAAATCTGGTAGTACCGATGCGAAACTAAAATAATTTGTCGGAATCGTTTTTTCAATTTATTTAACCGAGTACTGGAGCTTCAAAAATCTGATTTCCCAGCGCCGAAACGGTTAGAGTTAAACGAGCGAACTTAACCTGAGTCTAATCTCCTCCCGCATTCGATAAGCTTAAGAACTTACGTGACGGGCAGTCGACTTTTCGCACACATCTTCCGCTGTCCAAATCCCTGAAGAAGCCTTTCTTGCAGAAACAACGCACCCCCTGCCTTTCGATACATGACTTGTTATTGCAGCTTCTCTCGCAATTCGCTTTCGCGGAACTGTTTTTAAGACACTGTTCTTGTACTAAAATATACGATAAGTTTATCGCCTAATTGATAAAAGCTCTGGTTCAAAATCGTTACGCACCTTTGCGTGTACAACGGTTTTTTCGGACGCACTCTTCGGTCACCGTATCTTTGTAGAATCGATTACGGCAGTGGCAGATCTGGAAGGGTTTATGCTCGCAGACGTCATGTTCGCCGCATGTCTTCTCGCAACGTTGTAGCTTAGAGCTCTTATTTATGCAGAATTTTACTGTAAAAATTACGAGGCTATTATTAAGGTGAAACGATCGAGGTTGACAGGTGTGGACATTTATTCACAAAAAAGCTAGACGCGCAGAAAACGTCGCTTAAGTAGTTTAGCTAACAGTGCGCTATCATGAGCGACCCTCTCCATCAACGAAATATTTACCAAATTAAAATGCTACTGGAAGCATTCAATTTACTCTAGCGTTTCAAGAAAGAACAATTGGAACAGTGAGTTTTTCGTGGCAAACCAGTGCCAAAGAAGGTTTAAAGCACTTTATCGGTCAAAGCTCAGATCCGATCAAAGCCATAACGTTTTGGGATAATCTACGTTGATACGCGGCATAATCTGCGTTGATACCTTGAAAAGGGCAAAACGATTAATGGCGAGTTTTATGCCACCTTATTGGACCGAGAAAGATGTCCGCATGTGGCGAAGAAAAGAATTCATCGGGACAATGCACGCGTCAACACTTGTGCCGTCGCCGTGGTAAAATTCCATTAGTTAGGATTAGAGCATAACATTATCGCTTGCCTTCCAGTGGTGTTTAACCGCTAGAGGTTGGGGGGATACAGAGCTGCTTCGTTACATTTCGGCACTTCGCGGCCTTCGATGCTGTGTGATATGTGTAATACATATCGCAGTGCGAAGTTGATAAGCGTCGGAATTTAACGGAAAGCATTAAAAATGTTGCGTAGAAATGCATCAACTTGTTTGTTTGCTAACAGTGTAAAGTTTATGTTGGAAACCATACATGTGTAGGAACCATGTAAATAGCTCAACACACCGATTTAAATAAAACGAAAGGACACCGTATAAAGAATTTCTTTGTGATTTAACGATAATGTTGCGTGCATTATACCGTTTGCAGAAATCGGACTCCGCAGACGCTACGTAGGTGTTTGCTGTCAGTGCGCGAGAAGATTGAGAATTATGTGAAAACCACAATCAAAAATGAATGGTAGTGGCCAAATATAGATCAAACTACAGATAAACAACACATAAGTATCGGCAACCTCCGCACCACACAAGTTTAATTTATTATATAGTAATATAATAATAAATCCGGGACGGCCGTTTCGAGGACACGAATGGTCCTCATCATCAACCGGTAACCGAATGATTCGGTGCGGAAGCTACGACGTGCGAAAAATAACATGCATGAACTATCCCTACTTCTTAGAACAGATATTCTTTACAAGTGCCTATTTCTACCTCCTGCACGCCTTGAAGCTACGACGTGCGAAAAATGACATGCATGAACTATCCCTTCTTCCGAGAAGAAATATTGTTCTACAAGTGCCTGTTCTACCCTCTACGCGTCTTAAACTACGACATGCGAAAAACACGGCCAGATGGACGGGAAGATCTCTTTTATGACCCAAAATATAAACAAGTGCCAGCCTACTGCAAAAGGTCGAAAAGGACAGAGTACGACAACGGTCCGTTTTCTCTGTTCATCAGATTTTGATTACTTTTTATGTAAACTGTCTCGTACGCATCTAATTCTCGCGGCGACGTTACGTTTTTAATCAATTTTAAGTCGTCTAGTTTAATACTATGCCTGGTTTCATTTATATGTTGTGCTACACTCGACGCGTCCAATCTGCCGTAGCGATAATTTCTTATATGTTCTTTGAATCTAGTTTCTATCGCTCTTTTCGTTTGACCAATATAGGCTTTATTACAGTGACTACATGCAATTTTATAAATACCCGACCTTTCTCCCATTTTCGGTTTATCTTTAGAATCAGTAGAAACGTCCATAAAAAATTTAGATGCCACAACAAAAGATTACGTACGAAACGCTTGCAAAATTACTATTTCAAAAAACTTAAACGATGTTAAAAGTTTAAATCATAACAAAGGCGATCTCGGGATTATTAAGGGGCTTAAAAATAAAAACTGTTTCTATCTGAAAGCAGACAAAGGGAACAAAATAGTCATTCTGGACAAGTCGGACTACTTCAACCGTGTCAATATCTTGTTATCATCAGGACCTTATAGAGAAATGAGAAAAAACCCTTTACCAGCTATGATTAGGGAAACGAAAGAAACCCTAAAAAATTGTCCAAAACTCATTAACGCGAACCTTAAGTTTAAACTGTCAATTTCAAACCCAACAGTGCCTAAAATGTACTGCCTACCGAAAATCCATAAACCGGGTAAATCTATGAGACCAATTGTTTCAGGCATAGACCCACCCACGTACAAACTGTCCAAATGGCTAGTAAATGAATACAAAAATTTGCCCATCAAAGCAGACAGCCTCGAAGTAAAAAATTCATCAGATTTTGTAAAAAAGTAAACAATATCAAACTAGAAGATGGGGAAATTTTAGTATCGTTCGATGTTTGTTCACTCTTCCCTAGTGTACCGATCCCTGAAAAGCAAAATTGTTTTCAAGTCGAGGGCAAGTACTATAAACAATTAGAAGGTACAACAATGGGCAACCCCCTGTCCCCCTTCATAGCCAACTTGTTCATGAGCAAATTTGAGACATGTATGAGAGCGGATGCCGCATATTTTCCTAGAATTTGGCATAGGTACGTAGATGATATTTTCGCGGTTTTTGATACTAAGAAAAGTAATAGTCCGGATTTTCTCGCGACCCTCAACTCAAAATTTGAAACCATTAAATTCACAGTAGAAGAAGAAGTGAACAATCAACTTCCGTTCCTAGATAGTCTAGTGATTCAAAATAATAATAAACTGGAAATTAATCTATATCATCATCATCTATAGAAAAGAAACCAACACTAATATGTACATTATGAGCGATTCTAACCACTGTGGACAACACAAAATGGCTGCGATTAGCTTCTTAATTAATAGATTGGTTAAATTCCCTCTAAGTAGAAGTAGATTTAACAGAGCACTTAAATTCATAAAAAACGTAGCTATTTATAACGGTTACTCTTCTATAGAAGTCGATCGCATGCTTAAGAAAGTCCAACATAGGCTTTACATAAGATTTCCACACAGAATTCCACGACCTTAACCCCGGTAGAAACTAATAGTAAGAAAATCGTGAAACTCCCCTTTCACGGCATATCGAAAGGCGTGAGTAAGGTTTTGAAGAGTCAAGATATGAACATATGCTTCGGTTCGCGCAACACACTTAAAAATCTTCTCGGTAATCCTAAAGATAAACCGAAAATGGGAGAAAGGTCGGGTATTTATAAGATTGAATGCAGTCACTGTAAGAAAGCCTATATTGATCAAACGAAAAGAGCGATAGAAACTAGATTCAAAGAACATATACGAAATTATCGCTACGGCAGATTGGACGGGTCGAGTGTGGCACAACATATAAATGAAACCGGGCATAGTATTAAATTAGAAGACTTAAAATTGATTAAAAACGTAACGTCGCCGCGAGAATTAGATGCGTACGAGACGGTTTACATAAAAAGTAATAAAAATCTGATGAACAGAGAAAACGGACCGTTGTCGTACTCTGTCCTTTTCGACCTTTTGCAGTAGGCTGGCACTTGTTTATATTTTAGGTCATAAAACAGATCTTCCCGTCTATCTGGCCGTGTTTTTCGCATGTCGTAGTTTAAGACGCGTAGAGGGTAGAACAGGCACTTGTAAAACAATATTTCTTTTCGGAAGAAGGGATAGTTCATGCATGTTATTTTTCGCACGACGTAGCTTCAAGGCGTGCAGGAGATCGAAATAGGCACTTGTAAAGGATATCTGTTCTAAGAAGTAGGGATAGTACATGCATGTTTAGTTTTAGAAAAAGTTTTTTCTCACATCATTCGGTCACCGGTTGATGATGAGGACCATTCGTGTCCTCGAAACGGCCGTCCCGGACTAATTATTATATTACTATATAATAAATTAAACTTGTGTGGTGCGGAATGTGCCGATACTTATGTGTTGTTTACCGGTTTCTCTCGTCAACTTTCTCGTTACTTATCGGTGTCATATTGGACTTTGACGCAATTAAGAAGGTTCTTCCTTTCTGATTTCGGCCGTTTATAACGTGTTGGCCAAAGTGCTTTCTTCAATCTTGATATATTTCTGCAATCATGAAAATTTGTTTCCAATTTTCGTGGATTGTTATAGCCCGAAACGTAGCCTAAGTAGCTACTTAGGCTTGAAATTTTGAATCAAATAAGAACTAATTACTTACCGAACAAACCTTTTCCCTAAGTAACCATTCAGTAAACATTAACAAAAAGAACTACTTTGTTAACACATTATATTATTACCATATGCTCTTCGTGTAGAACATTGGTGTTTCTGTATGCAACCTCCAGTCACCCAGTTCCTATAATAACCCTCTTTGCAGAAGCACTCTTGATCTTTGAACTTGCTGCACGTGTTCAACGATTTACATCCCCTTTCGCAAGTTGGTTCCCACGAACTATTCGGAACACATTGAAGCGCTGTTCAGAAAACATATCAAGCGAAAATCACATTAAATTTGTACGAAATTCTAGTTAACCAAATTTTGTAAATGTAATATTCTCATAAACGTAACTCACCACAAAAGACTAATCCTAAATAAACAGAAACAATCAAAATTAATAACTGTTGGTCCATAACCTCCACTACAAAACAATTTTCTTATTCAAATTCATAGCGTAAATAAGAAAAAAGTGTTTGTTTAAACAACGTACGATTCAACGAATAATCCCTGAAATAAAATGAATTATTTGTTCATTGTTTATCGCAAAATAGCGAAACAAAATGAAATTAACGAATTCATTTAAAGGATATAAAAAGGAAGGTGCTTGATATGTTGCTTGTGGTAAGTAAAAATTCGCTAATTTTTAATAAATTTGATATACAGGATGTTCAATTTGTGCCTTGTAATTTTTTTGTTTCTAACGGTACCGCTAAATCATGAAACAATTGAATTTTTTGCCGTAGATTCAGAATCGCCTATCAGAAAAACAATTGACTGTACCAGTTCAATGAAAATTACTCTTTTTTTAATGGATCACGTTGTATATTTTTACATTTTCGGAATGTAAGAGTCATACTGCACCTGAATGCATCATTTTAGAAAACAAATACTTTCACTTGTTTTTAAAGGTATCGTTCAACATTTTCACCATCGATATTTGGTGAATAAAAACATCATGGCCCACTAAGTGAGATTTCTAATCGGCTTCATAAAAAAGGAGAAGTGGAAGTGTTTTTCTAAAGTGATACATTCAGATGCGGAATGGCTCGTCGACTCCGACAATGTAAAAAAAGACGTTCAATTTAAAAAACCAAAGTTGGAGTCATTTCCCGTGAACTGGTGCAATCAATTGTCTTTTCGATGCGAGATTCGGAATCTACGGCAAAAAAAATGTCTTTGTGTCTTTAGAAACAAAAAGGTTACCCATGGAACAGGTTTCAAACTGAACAGCCTGTATAATGGCTAGTTTGTGCAATATAAAAATTTAAAAACTAATATATATTGAACAATATGGAGTTTTCATATACAGGATGAGTGGGAAAGAACGGATCAAACTCTAGGAGTGTGAAAATAATGTTTTCATCCGATTTTCACTTGTTTCCAGGTTACAAATAAAGAGAATTTCATTCATTAAATTTTTTTTAACTGTACCGTTCTTTTAATAAATGTTCAAAAATACCGCCATTGACTTCTAGATTTTACAAATGGCGCCTATACCATAAACAAACACCATATTTGCATATTGTAAATGTTAATAAGTACATGGCATTTTATAACAAAGTAATGCACAACATCGAAAATAAACATTAAAGCACTTTCACAATACACTAACAATGACACATATCAAAACAAAATTATTGAAATTATTTTGAGCCTTGAAAAGATTTATTCCAATAACCTCAAGATGCACAGATTTTTATTAATTAATTTTATTATAAAAAAATAAAATTTACATATATGATGTAATACAATATACAACTATAATTTGTATGATTTTTACAATTTTCATAATTATCATAATTTTAAAATTTTCATGATTCTTATATTTTTTTTAGAATTTTCATAATTTTTATAACGTTTATATTTTTAATGTTCCGATACACTTTTGTTAGAAAATGGGATCGGAAATTCTAAACTCTCACAAATTGAAAATAAAGAAGCTTACATTTCAAACTTACAAACTTAATTCACAAGAATTTGAAAATTCACAATAAATTAATTAACAATTGTAGAAACATTTGTTAATTATGTTTCTAATGTTTTGGAACATGCTGTATTTAAATTAATTAATATCGCTAAGGTAATTACTTTTATGGGCATATTTAGTAACTATGCAATAATATGAAAATAGAATCCTCAAAATTTTTATTATCTAGCTTCAGTGAACCTGTTCAAACAAGTACACCATAATCTTAAGTAAATGAGTAAATTTAAAGATAAACAAAGAACCGACACTTTGTTCTTCTTATTTACTTATAAAATATAAGATAAAAAAGCACCGCAACCAATAATTTATTATATTAAATATGATTAATAAAGTACAAGATATCACCACTTCCGCACATTAATGATTCATTGATAACGAACCGTTCCACATTTCTTCAACATTCAAACTTTACCGCCATTCAGCTGTCAAAAACGCTTCTAGAAAACTGTAATATCAATGGAGGAAATACGTCATGTGATCATTATAAAAAATCCCGGATAAGAGATGGCGCTGGTAAAGTCCAATTATTCTAGGACCTATAATTCTTACATTGAGCAACTAAATAGTACTTTTTACTTGTAAAATTATACCGTTTGGCGCTTTTGCCTAATTCCCTAGTTCAGAAGTGGCCGGCAGATGTCAATCACCTCGCTGATGTTAGGTTCGCCTAAATACATTGTTGCTCAGCGGCGGCATCTATTGGAAATATCGCGAACCTGTGAGTTGTTTTATTTTCCATAATCGACAATAGATGGCGCGTAATGGGACGATATTTTATTATTTTAGCTTTTTCCTATCATCAATAATTACATTATCTAATTTTTCTATTTAAAATAATTTATTTAAAAAAAAAAACTCATTGTGTACCTTTTTGTTTAAATAACGGAGAATAAAATAAAACACAAATAATAATAACAACTGTTTTTTTTTATTGTTTTATATAAACTTTAAAAATATCTACTTTTATAGTAATGAACTATTTAAGAAAAAAAAAAGGATGAAAACGATAACTGGAGAAGAGCTTACAATAATAAAAGACACATTAACACTTCAAATCCGAAAATCCCGATCATTCGAAGTGGACAAGTAACACAAACATAGACTCAATTCTTGTTTTTTTTGCATCTTTCATCATTATTCGCTTGTACCCAGTATACAACAGTGCAAAAATATACGTTTAAAAGACTTATTTACATTATTTTGTACATCTAGTTATTTCTATCATCTTCATCGATTGATTTATTTTATCTAGATTTTTTAAAGCACCTTGGTATTTGCTTATTGATTTCAATCTAATGTATTTTTATCTCAATTCTATTGTTGCTTACATATAACGTACAAATCTAAACTGGCATTGCGCTTTACGGAGCAAATTTTGTTTCTAAAAACAAACTTTGCTGTATTATTAATAACGGCCCTAAGAAAGTACCTTGCAAAACCACAGGTGCTTCTTTGTTCATAAATATAACGAAAAGCTTTCTTAAGGCAGTAATCTAGCGTCATTACAGTTAATACTCGTTAACACGTTTTGAATAAAAAAAATGTAATATGCAAAATCATTTCTGCAATTTAGTTATATAAATTCCATAAGGACACTGACCCATCTGCACTACTGGCAGCCATTATATTTGACTTCCAATAATTGACAATATTTGGCGAAAATTGTACATCGGTAACTGTTTTACGGTGCTCATTCAAAACGACAAGTAATCGCAAGCTCTTCCACGAAAATAACCTCAATTTCCCATCCCAACAGCCGCTCACAAAGATCTTCTTGTCGGGTCTGATTTTAACAATGCCACAACCTTCGTTCGTAATACTAATCTCGCATTTTAAGGTCATATTCAAGCTTTTGTCGATTGTGAACAGTTGCAGCATGTTAGAAGCGTTGCCGACAATTACACGACTTGTAACGGAATCATATGATAGCGATGTTATACATTCTTTTAATTTTATCTTACTACATGATTTGTTGCTTTTTAGATCGAACAAAATTACATCTCCGGACTCGTAACCAGCCAAAATATATGTTATTCCATTGATTATTGCTTTTTCCAAACACATACAGTTTCCCAATCGATCATCCTGAGGAACTAAATTAGCGATCTTTTTCATATTGAAATCAATCATGTCTAAGCTACTATTCTCTTGCGGAACAATTAAACTTTTGTCTAGTAGCAAGGTCTTACAATACCCTCCAGAACAATCGTAGCTGCAGATGCTTTCGTATTGAGATTCATTGATGCTCCACATCTTAATCATCCCACATTTCTCTTGCGTTAGAATACTTTGGTCGATACTGTGGATGACCTGGATCGATTCACCCATGTTCTGCTTATATTTCATACGGTTTGTCTGAAAATCCAATCATATATCTTTGTACGTATTTAGGTTAAAGAAACGTACCTCTAGATCCCATATATACACAAAACCGGCTTCAGTGGCGACTAGTAAAGTGGAACTGTGATCTTTCTCACAGTTCAAGAAGCTGAGACTATGGATGTATCCCATGTCACCCTTAAAAATAAACACTGGATCTGGTGGTAGCACAGCCATTTTTTGGGTGGTATTTTAATAAAATTATCGAACTAAACTCTACAAAACTTAAATTAACATGCTAACATAACCTAAAACTATATCACAATAAATTGACGATGAACGCCATTAATTCCTTGGCCCGTCACGTTAGCGCCATCTACTAGAATGCAACTTAAGGGTGCATTTCCAGCCACCAAATTAATGGTTTTAAATGCTTTCGAAGCAATAAATGCTGGAAAATTCTGTAAATTATTTAGAAAATGCTTGACAAATATAGCATTTAAAGTATTTATAATCTAGTCACACTTCTTGTTTTATTTCCAAATGAATCTGTTTCTAAAATACAAGTTATCAATTACTTACTATGTTTGCAAGAAGCAATATAAAATAACAGAATATAAATGAAAACAAACCAATGTAAACTATTTTATATTTTATTTTTTACATATTAAAGATTTACACCTACAAAAGCCACCTTCTTTTCATTAGTATTAGGCTTTATTCAAAAGAGGGCGCTATTTCTTCTAATAGGTTTATAAATTACCCAAGGTGTTTATTTCCATAAGAACCTATTTATTTATTTTGCGCAAAGAACACTCTACACCACGTGCATACGTAAACACCATACGAAAATCAAGGTTAAATTTTTAAATAAGATAAAATCTAAAAATTTCGGTTATAAAAGGATGGCTCACTGACATATTTGTCGTTAGGTTGGCTCCACTGTGTGTATGTGCAGTAATATTTTAATGTTAATATTAGTTACTTTCTCTTAAAGAAACAAAATAAAAATTGTTTACACATTCGCTAATGTTTAAGTTGCAAAATTATAGAGGCACTGTACTAATAGACAATAATTTCATAAATTTAGCATGAAATATAATTTATTAATATTTTTAGAGCCTCATTTACTTTTTGCGTAGCTTATGGAATGAAAAAATATTCCCAGGAAAATATCATAAACATTACGCAAAAAGTTCCAACATTGTGGTGTCAATCACTATTTGCCGTAAATAACTGTAATCACAAATTAAATATAATTTTTCTTCCAAACTACTTACTTCCGCTATGTATTATGATTATTATTATGATACCCGCTCGCCCTATGAGCTCGCTCGCCATGCGCCCGCCTCCTCCTTCCCATGTCCGACAACTAGTGAACCCTATGGGCAACGAACAATCGGTTTACACATGACCAATAAATAGAAATTAAACTGAAGGGCTAGTTTTTTGGTCTTAGTAGCTAGTAGGTACGAGGCGAGCTTTAAAAATATTCGGAATTCACCACTAGATGGCACTTGTCCTATATTTCCGTAAACTTTGACATTTATCATTGACAGAAAAACAGTCAGCTGCGTAGTTTAGTATTAATAACATTTTAAAGAAATCAATTTAGTGGAAAAAAATACATTTCTCTTGAACGTTGATTTTACAAGTGGCTTAACTCAACAACAATACATCGACTGACTGCGTTCTGCCTTTGCCATCCAAAGCCACAGTTTATGACTGGTTTGCAGAATTTAAGCGTGGACGCACTAGGGTCAATGACGAATTACGCGAAAGTCTCCCATCAATTGTTTCTTTGTTGTTCCGGCAAACATCAATGCTGTGGGAGAAATGATTGAAGCGGATGGTCATGTGACATATCAAGAGATAGAAGTATCCGTGGGCTTGCACGAGCATTTAGCAGTGAAGAAACTTTACAGTCGTTGGATTCCACACAATTTAACCAATGCTCAGAAAGTGGCTTATGCGAGTTGGTACAAAAATATGCTTCAAAAATTCAATCGCGATCAGTATCGTAACAGGTGACGAAAACAAAACAACAACCCTCTGTTTGGATGTTCCAAAGTGAACCAAAACCACCAAAAGATGTTCGTTCACGAAACGCTTCAAAAAAATAATTCCTTTTTTCTTCCATAAAACTGGGCCTGTTGCTACCGTTGCTCTTGATGGAAACGCTGATTGGTATACAATTTGTTTCTCAAGTATTCGATGAAATCAGAAAATCGGCAGCAGACATCAGCGCATCATCCTACACCACGACAACGCCAGCGCTCACACAGCACATCGAGCAGTTTATATTTAAAGGAGAATAACATCGAATTAACGGCCCGTCCCCTTTTTCAAAAACAAATTGGGTGGTGAGCAGTTTTCGACACCAGAAGAGGCCGTTAAAGCATTTAAAAGGCATGTTTCTGAGATACCCACTTCAGATTGGAATAAACGTTTCAACAACTGGTTTCTTCGAATGCAAAAGTGCTTAAAACTTAAAGGCGGATATTTTGAGACAGGTAATTCAGGTGCTAGTCGATCGGTAATGTAGAACATCAGACTCAATTTCTTCCTAAAATAAATAAAACACATTATATGTACATATTCACTTGCTTATATTTTACAATTATTTATACAATTTGAGTTTTTTTTTTTTTATTCGAGATATGAATGTATAGGACTAGCTCCCAAACAATCTTATTTTATAATGTTCCTTATTATATTTTATTATTATTCATTATTATATTTCACCTTTCTCTTTCACAACAATTTTCCATTCCACGTCAAAAGATCATTTTGGAACAAATCCTATACACACCTAAATCGATCGTGGACAAAATAACACACAAATAATAATTGTTTTACAAGTTTCTATGCTATACGAGAAATACGTAGATATTTTATGAGAGTGATCGTTTGTTTACTGGCAAAAAATAATAAAAAGTAAAACAGTAGTTATGAATGTAAGTACATCTGGCAGCTTGCAAAGGAACAAAATACCTCAGAGGAGCGAGATTAGCAAAAATAGGAAGTACGAACAAGAATAAGACGATTATATAAAAGAAGTAAACGAATAGGTTGCTTGGCGTTACTCGTTTGGTACATACGACGTCACTCGACGTTATTAGAGGACTTATCCAAGAATATTTCGTTCTTTGATATTGAAGAGATTGGAGTGATTTTCGTTGGTACTATTGCGAGAAAAAAAAACAACGAGTAATGTCAATACAAGCCATCTTTGTACGTTTTAAAAAATAAATAGCGGTTAGCAGCCTGTTACATGGAATGTCGTTGTAAATTAAAATAAGTCACCGTAGAACAACGCTAAACATTAATAGAATCAAAGGATATATTCAATTTAAAGTGATGTTTATAAGCTTTGTTCAAGAAGAAATCACAAATTCGTCAGAGCCAATCGTATTCTTTGAAATCAGAAATTTTATCGATACAAATACAATTTGACGTAACTAAAATAGTTCTTTAAAAAAAAATGAATTTTTTACAAGTGAGGTACACCACATTTTTTTTTACACATTGCGTGTAAAAACAAAATAATTTGTAATAAAACCACGATTTTCCAATGCGTAAAACGTAAAATAGTCGATTGTAATCAAAGAACACATTGTAACGTTAAAAATTAAATTAAATTAAAAAAAAATAGGAAGATCTAAACCCAACATTTTGATTAATAGGAAATCCCTCGGAAGCCCGTTTTAATGCATTTCCGAATAAGCTTCAATTTATGCATTGCAAATTCTCTTTCAAACAATAGCACAATTGCTGTTTTTACAATTCAATTAAAACGTGAATTTACCATTTCGATAATGTCACGGATTTCAATTATATTTGCAAATCGGTATTCGCGAGAAAAGCGGATTTAATATATTGATCACGAAATTGTAAGGTCTAGAACACTAAATAGCTTCTTTCGGATTCCTAAAATTGTGGTTTATTAGATTAATAGAACATACTTTTTGATTCTATCAAAGTAGGCGTTGGAAATAAAAAAAAAAATAAAAAAAAAGATACTCCTAACTTAACTTTTCGTTGGATAGTAATGATTAAAAAATAAAATAAAAGCCTTGACGTTGTTTGTCGAAAAAAGATTTTTCTCAAAGAAAAAAGGGGGGACAAGATACAAAACAGTACGTTAATAAAGCGAAAATAACGAAAAAAATATATAAATGTTAATCCATACAATAAATACTGAATTCGATTGATAATAATACTGCGATATACACAAAAAAAAAATATTAATAAAATAATAAAAAAAATAAGACGAAACTAAAAATCGTTTGAGATAGAAATTACACGAATTAATTGGCAAGTTATTTCAAAAATGGCATTTCAATATGTACAGACGAAGTTAGAGATAGACTAATCATTAATCGGTTTCTTTCATTTTTGAAATATGAATTCAAAAAAAATATATAAAACTAAATTCTTGAGGGTATAGACTAGCAATGCACAGCTATGAAGAGAAAAAAAATAATAACAGAAATAATAGATAAACAACACAGGAGTATCGGTAACGTCCGCACCGCACAAGTTTCATTAATTAATCCGGGACGGCCGTTTCGAGGATACAAATGATCCATATTCTCAACCGGTAACCGAATGATATGAAAAATCTCTAAAACTAATATGCTTGTTCTATACCTATTTACAATTAAGATGTGCGAAAAAATACGAAATACGAACAAATAAACGGAAGAGTTTCTTATGATTGTAACCCAAAACATAAAACGCGTGCAACCTTACCCCAATAAATCAAATAGAACTGAGTACGACAACGGTTTGCGCTTTTATGTACACCGTGTCGTACGCGTCTAATTCCCTAGCGAAGTTACATTCGTTTATGTGTTGGGCTACACTTGACGAATCTAACCTTCCGAAGCGGTAACACCTGATATGTTCCTAAAATCTATCTTTTCGTTTGACTAATTAATTAATTAAACTTGTGTGGTGCGGAGATACTTTTGTGTTGTTTACCCATACTACGCCACAGTCCTTGCTATCATTGTTGAGATAATAGATTAAAATTAAGTTAACAAACAAACATTCTAATTATAGACATACTGTATATATGAATTGTTCTAAATAACCGCCTTATTAAGTTATTATTGGAAATATTCTTGTGTATTTCTCAAACTTTGAAGCCTTTGGAATCACTCTAGACGACCTCTATTGGACCTGAAAAAGTGCCTGCCAATATTGCGTTATTTCCTCTTATTTTTGATCATAAGTTCTTACATTTCAAGTGTTTTGTTTTAACATTGATTGCACTTCCAGTAGCAAATCCAATGAAAAGAATCCAACGATTCCAGCGTTGGATCAAATATAATATCATGTTTTTGCATTAGATTTTAATTTAGATGAAAATTATAAACCAAATATTCATTACTACGTCTTGGCGAATGAAGAATCACGACACAAACATAACATGAATACAAAAGTCGGTATCTCAAAAAAAGCCAACAAGAAAAACTATAAAAAAAAAACTATCGACTCCAAAACAAATAAGAAAAACTTCTAGAACGGCTGGTATGTTCACTTTTTCTATTTCCTTTCAAGCCGATAATTTTTTTGTTTTTCTTGTTACGTCTACCCTTTACCCTTTTTACTTTTTGTGCATAAGGACAAAAGTATTAAGTACGTGTTTTTGAGATTTCCAACAATATACGAGTATTGTTTTATTCAACAATAGCATTTGTGTGGTTAAGAATACCAAAGAGAATAGTCGGTTTTGTAAAAAAATAACTATAAAAAATGACGTACTGGATCCCACCCCCTTTATGTACCCAATAAAAATTATTCAGAACATTTTGTAGAATGCAAAAATATCATATACAGAATGTTCCACTAAAAAAATTTCTTTATCCGCGAAAAATTAATATACATCCATATTTTAATATCATCTTCGTTTGAATAATAAATAGACTTGTATCAAACTATTGATCCACCTGTATATTTTAAAGATGATCTTTAATCGAAATAGGAAAAAAAAAACAATTGATCCTTAACGAAGAAAAATGTCATAGCCTGCTATAATCGCCACGATTATTTAGAACAACCCTGTACACGCTATAAACTCGTAAAAGCAACGGTATCTTCCTTGCTTATCAGTCTTTTCGCGTTTCAAAAACGAAAGAAACATATATTTTCATAAAAAGGACGGTAAATGTACTATTAATTCTCCGAAGTTATCACTAAAAAATAAGAATCCTGTTACGTTATATAAAAATCAGTCGAAATATACAGATTATTATACAGGTTGGTTCACGAAATAGCTGCGCCATTATTTACTTATCGAGAATATTGCGTTGAATTTCGATTTCCGAGATAGTCACATCTATCAAGCGAACCTGTGATAATATAACTTATACAGCCCTGTATATATTTATAGAACTTAAATATAATATATATACATATATGCTTAAAAAGAAATTAAACAAGAGAACCTCGTATAAATAATAGAGTGCATTGTTATTATACTTATATTCTTTTTTTAACAATAGATGGCGTTTTATACAAGAAAATATATAATTCACGGCCATCTTAATTATATTGTTTCCTTTTTTCTCGGGTTTTCTTCGTAAAAATTGTTTAAAATTACGAAATGATAATTATTCATTTATATCTTAATATAGAACTTACGTTTTAATATATACATTTTGCAAATATACATTTTTTTTATCATTTTGTTTCTTCCCTATATACTAAATCTTTCGAGGGGCGTCCCTCGACATTTCATTAATTCCTTCGTTTTAATTTGTGATGCATTTCTGAGATGTTTTCGGATAAAAATTATACTCAAGACATCTTTAATATTCCTTCTTTTGTTATGTGATCTCCCATTAGTTCATTTTTTAATAGTGCCTTTGTCATTTGTTTTATAATAATAGTACCTATATTTTAAAAATTAACATACAAAATGTACAAACTTATTCTTTGTTCTTATTTACGCTTTAAGGCCTTGCTTCGAAGAATTTCTCTGTATCGTTTTTTTTTTTTAATGTAAGGGCCTCCTCGTATCATTTGTTTCAGACCATCGTATAGTACCGTCCACCAATCAAAGGCTAGGCATCGCTATAATGACTCACATCGTTATTATGTTTTTTAGGTCTCTTCGGTTTGTCCCCCTGTTCCATTTCTTGCATTCTTCGAAACCTAACGAAACCCTGATCGTCCACCAACATTGTCTCCGGAACCTGGTGCCTTACATCGTGGTTAGGTAATGTTTGTACTCCCAAATGAGGTCTTGGATGGTTCTTCCTCGATCTACCAGTCGTCGATCTCCTTCCCGAGGTGTTAGATGAATTCCTCGATCTCCTGTCGAAATCAGATCTTTCGAATTCATGCCTGGTCCTCTCGTATTGATGCTGGTTGTCGAGTGGTTCGGAATAGACGTTATTAGGATCGTTTGTAAAGACATCCTGTTGGTAATCATCGTTATTGTATTCTACGTCGTATTTAGGCTTCGTATAGTATTTAGCTGCATCGTAAGTCTTCCTTCCCGAATTCCTTTCGCTGCGTGATGAGTTCTGCGTGTTTCTCTCGAAATTCCCTTGCGAGAAATTGTTTAAGCTCGATTGTTCCACGTTTGATCTCGAATCGAATCTATCTGAGCCCCATTTAGGCCTTTCGAATCTGTCGAATCTCTCACCGTCACTCTGATAACGTTCCAGAGTTGACTTCTTATCGAACGAATCATTCTGGAAGGCATTTTTAAGTAGATTGGGCCGCTCCACTTGTTCCGTTGGTATATTATCCATTATCATCTCGCTACGGCTGTAATTTGTCGCATTTGGGTTCGTATTACAATTATTCGGGTACATATTATCCGAGCTTGACTCACTGGTAGCGCACGGGAATAGAGGAAAACCGACAGTCTGTTTCTCACGTTGTGACATCTTTAAACTGACAACGATGGCTAGCAATGATATAATTGATATCTCTAGAATCCGTACTGAGAGCTCGAAACCCCATAATATCCAATGATGGTGGATTTCACCGGAGAACCTGTCGACTTTGATGAAAAACAATGCGTACAATTGTACGCATCCTAGTAGGATGAACAGCAACGCAATAGCAATCGTAATATGTGAAGCGTAGCTTATATTTTGGGTGCAAATCTCCGATAGGTTCTGACTCTTTTTCGCAAGGACGTTTTTTATTATCCTGTACAGATATAAGTAGCTCACGCCCAAAGCTAAGGCCAATAATACGAAAACTGGCTTACAAACGATTAAACTGGCTCGCTCGAAGTGCCCCAGAGTTTCGGAGATGCTCAAACAGAAACATAAGAAAATGTGAATAACACCGAACATAACCAAGAACACCGGTCTCGTTTTCACTTTTAAATGTGTCAAGGTTCGTTTCAGCAGAAAGAGAATTAAAACAGCAAACGTAGTAGCCAATAGACTCAACGGGAAATTATGTAAGAAGTCGTACAAGAAAATATTGAAGGATTTGTCTACGTTGTAAGGATCGTACATCAAATAAAAGATCCTTAAAACACAGATAACAGTCAGCATCAGATGTATCGTCAAGAAATAACTTTTCGAGAACATGTGAGGGTCATTTTCGTATCGTATCAATTTATAAATCGAAAACAGGGCCAGTATCACGAATAATAACACAACCAAATATACATGAACGTTCCAACAGATCACCCAAATCTCATCGGAGCTAGCTTTAGTCACGTTGTTTTCCTTCTCCTTAACATTTGGTAAGTTAACAAATTCGGAACTCTGCGTTGTCATCTCGTTTTGATTATTGTTAATACGATCCAGGACCTCCTTTTTAATAGTAACGCTCTCAGTACGTTCCTGTGTTTTATATTCGACTTCCTTCTTAGGAACAGCAGGTACACTTTCGGAGTTCTTAGGACTGTCAGTGTCTTCAACCTTGCGTTCTGGTGGTTTTTCTTCCAATTTCTTCTGGGTACTTTCTTGCGTTGAAGGTCTAGTCTTAATTTTAACGTCAGGTCTTTGTATGTTAGGTGTTGCTGTTACAGAACGCAGTAGGATGTCCGAAATATCATCGTGTCTTCCATTCGAACCGCTTAAAATTCTCGTTATCGAAGGGATGTAACCTTTATCGTATTCGAAGCTGCTTTCGTTAATTCTAACCCTTCCATACAGATCTCCAAATGATCTATCTAGGTTTATATTCTGCGAAGGAGTGTTTAACGTTTTCTTCTTCTCGTTCTTCAATTCCAAATCCGTATTATTATTATTATTGTTGTTATTTGCGTTCCGACTATGGCTAGGTGGTCGCTCCATAGGCTTTTCCATGTTAATTACTTTATTTGGAGGTAAATCTGGTATCCTTTTCTCGTTATTAGGCATCAAAGAAGGGGGTGGAATTGGTCTGCGATTGGCAAAACCATCAGAATTAGTCCCACGTAATGTAGGCTTATCGGCAAACGGATTGAGGTATTCCGGAGGTAAAGGAGGTGTAAAAAATGCACGACTAGGTGGAACATAGTTCGGAACATCCTTACTGTACATCGATTTAGTTGGTCTTACATTCCTGAAGCCGTTATAGCCAGTCGTTGTTCGATATGCACTTTCAGTGACTTGCTCCAGTTTTAACTCGAAATTAGGCTTCAACCTGTCATTATTATATCTGTTCGGGTTCTCGTAGTTCTTATTATTGTTGTTCTTCAAAATATCAGCTGCGGGAGCTGTCGTCGGCAAAACGTGGTCTTTCTCGAGGTTGGAACCGTAATTGCTATCGTATTCACTTCGATTTGGTTCGTCTGGAGGATCGTAATCAAAATTAGGACGTGACGGTGGGCCTGGCTTTTTGATATCCACTCGGTAGAATTCATCGGAACCATCCGAGTATCTATAAGTAGTCAATAAAGGTGTTGCAAGTGTTGTAACCGGGTATGCGTTATCCGGTATCGATCTTTTAGTTGTACTTCCATAAGCTACCTTGTTAAAAACAGCTGCTATACTCTGTTCGAGGTTAATTTTGTCGAGGAAATGCTCCGACTTATCGAATTCGTTCCCGAAAGCTTCCGTGTAGCCTATCAATAGGTTAAGTATCAATAAACACGATACGATTCTCCTTTTTTGTTTTCGACTACTCCATTCCTCAACGAAATTTTTAAAATATAGGCACATATTGAATAAATACGGATATAAACTTACTATCATTACGTATATGCAAAAAACTAAATTAGTGTAATACGTCGAATGATAAACGTTGTGATAGTATTTACAATTCGAACAAATCTCACCACCACGTTTAATATCGTTAGAATAAGTATCGTAGCAATGTTGAGTATTATCATTACGATTAATATTATTATTCAAAATAAGATCACAGCTAAAATTATATTCACTGGCATTATCGACAGTATCTCTCTTCTCCCGCGAAAGATCAGCATCATCCTCTCGATGGCAGGATGTCGACTTCTCGGAAGCAACACAACCATCATCTTCCCGACTGCTCGGGGGTTCCAAGCCGAACATTTTCTTAACGCGTCGGAACATTACATTATTACGAATGTTATTGCCACGGATGGCGCTCACAACAACTAACGATGAACGTTCATTGTCGCGAATATTCCATTGCTTTTGGATTTGATCGCTCATTTCTATCTTGGCGGAGCTCAGGATGGACACATCTTCGGGAATTTTGATTCGTCGCACGGAATCTGAGCTGAAAAAAAAGGAAAAACTGTAATTAATTTGGTTAGCCAATCGAAATCACATCGTTATATCCGGTATTTTTATTTTGTTTTTGAGAAAATAATAAATTTATAGCTTACGAGCCAAAAACGAAGACTTTGTTTTTTTGAAAATGAAAAAGTTGCGTGCCATCAGCTTGGATTTTTTAGTCCTTAACAGATTTCAAAATATCACTTATGAATGTAATAAAGAGTAGCGATCCACGTATGGAGCCTTGGGGAACACCCGATAATATATTAACTCTCTGTGTTCCGCGTAAGTGAAGTGATTCTGCGAATCATCACAAAACTTAGCAACAAGTAATCGATGATACAACACGATATCGAAGGGTTTAGAATAATCCAACAACACTAGAACGCTACTTAAACCTCTTTCACCGCAGCCATTATGTAATTTAGAACAAGAGTAAATGCTGACGCTGTACTTCCTAAAACCTGTGTGATAAACAGACAAATAATTGTTAGAACGAAAAAAAAATCAAATATTTGTTAATAAAGAACCTTTTCAAAAATCTTGGAAAAGATTGATCAGAAAAATTTTGTAAATTGACCATTTTCAGCAAAGGAAGATCCGAAAGCCTTCTTCCACAGTATAGGAATTATTACTTTTCAATGTAACCGTTGAGAACAACGATCCATAAAAGGACTACCATCACAACCATAAGCATTGGTTTTAATAATATTTAAAATTAAGCGCATTTCAGCAACTGTAGCTAATTTAAATTGAAAATTAACATATGGATTAATCAGATTAGTGCAATAAACATCCTGGATTGGAGGGAAGCTCCAAAATACTGATTTATTTTAGAAACATCAGCTAAATTACTAGGACAGGTTCTTTCAGACGAGGACTTCACATTAAAAAATCTAAGCGTAAACCAAAGTTTTCGAAGGTTCGAGTTCCCAAAGACAATATCCAAATGTTTCTTCTAATCAGATTAAACCATTTTTAAGGTGAAATTTCGTAGCTGTTTATACCTATTCCAATTATAGGAAATTCTGGTGATTTTGAAATCATGCTTCATCGCTAGGTTTCATAAAAATCTTCATACCTTCAGTCAGCCATGGAGCTTTGGGTTTAGTAACTTTGATCTATACCATGGGAGCCTAGGAATCAGAAAAGGTAATTAACAAAATGTTAAGCATATTAACCTTAACCGAAACTTTTAAAGTATCTGTAATTAATTAGTTTAGATACAGATCTGTTAATTGTCGAAGAAAATAATTCAGAGTAAACTCAGCCATGATCACTGAAACACTAAGTCGGTAGAAACTGTAGCAGCAGATGTAACAAAATATAGAGCAATAATTAGACCCATGATCACCTACGCCTCTTTGATTTGATGGCCAAAAACAATTCAGAAGACTGTGGCAACAGCAACTTCAACAAATTCAGAGGCTTACTTGTCTCAACACCACAGCAGTCCTGGAACTCTTACTGAGATTAACGCCGCTTCATATCCACATTTGGAAACAGGCTGTATTGAATGCCTTCAGGTTTTGTAGAATGAAGGAATTACAATCTGGAGATCTTAAAGACATGATCCCTATGCTATACAATTTTGATCAGCCTTATAAGATGATCATTGAGTGGGCATCCGGGCAGCCTCAAAGCAAAAAAGATACCTCAAGAATAGAAGGTGTTGGGACAGGTATAGGTATTAATGGTTCTAACTACCACCTTAAAATGTCTACAGGAATCCATACCTACAAATATCAAGCAGACATCTCTGCTTTGAACTTGTGCGTCGTAAAGAACCTCGAGATAGGGATACGAGGCGCAACCATAACTATATTCAGAGACAGTCAGGCGGTTCTAACTCATACGAATCTGGTCTGATTCACGAATGTATGCACAATTTAAGGCAATTGGAATACGAAAACCACGTTACTTTGCGATGGGTCCATGGGTGACATCTGGCTAGCTGGCTAGAGAAGCAGCGGTCATCGGTCCTGACCCCTTCTGTGGCCTACCAGAGAGCCACATAGAACAAGTAATTAAAAACTGGAAAAATGTTCCAGGACAGACTCGCCTAAAACAGCAAAAATAGTGTTATCGTTCAGCAAAAGGGACCTTACATTACTGGCGGGATTTCTGATAGATCATGCAGCCTCAAAATAATATCACCTATTCAATCTAAGAAAAGCTGAAGATCATCTATACAAATGCGTTGCCATCAGTCGCACTCGACAATAAAATTTCAGTAAACCATTTTTAACATCTACTGAACTGAAGGATGAAGATCCTACAGCAGTATTAAGGTTTATTAAGAGCCTTCACATATTCCAACACCTATAAGGGCATTTTGTTACAATAGATCTATTGAAGTCGTAGTGACCGACGGCATTTGTACCGTTGTCCAATGACTAACAAATACTAACCAAATCTGAATCGTAATATGCTAGATGCAACGGTAATTCGTGTGGGTTCATTTATTATCTGAAGGAAACCGTATGATTCAAAGCAAACAAGCAGGGCGTTACCAAAACAAATTAATAAACATTGAAGTCACCTACGCATGTAATGTGAGGTAAACATAACAAAGAATATTAGCTTTAGGTGATCGATAAAAATTTCTAATAAAAAGATTTTGAGGTCGATCGAATACAAAAATCATCAAAACCAGCCAGAGGTGAAGGAACATTCGAATTGCAACATAAAAACAAAGGAAATCAAAGCTCTGAATTTTCGGATTACCTTGTGTGTCCTTGTAAACTAATCGCCAAAACATTTTTCCACATGTAGCACATTTCATTATCACTAATTTATATTTAAAAAATATACACGAGGTACATTCGGCCGACTCTATTAGTAGATTAACAGATCAATTAATGATTAAACCTTCTCACTATCAAATTAAATCGATCTCAGAGAATCACTTCAAAAAAATACACCTTCACCAACAGGTAATTCAGTCACCATTTAGCCTTTGAAACAATCACACTCAATTTCTACTAATTTAATTAGATCATCGCGTAAAATCAAGATTCTACTGCATTCAATTATCAAATGGGTGTGCGTTTTGCACATATGCAAGGCATAGTCACATGAATCATTTCTACACCGGTATCGAAGCGGTACAAATTCTTTTCCAGACTCGGAAATACTTTATGGATGATGTTAACCGAGATGGTGATAAAAGACAAGGTGCAGGTTATAATATATTAAGCGTTATATTACCTCATTTCTTAGTCATTGACCACTACACTGCACGGGAAAATTGTGACATTTAATACGAATATGTTGGTCCCGGTCGCTTGTAACTTTATATATTTCACCAGGTGTCAATAGCACCTGGTTCGAAGATACCGCTTTTTTTGCGTGAATTAGCAAAAAGTACGGTAAAATTTTTAAAACGAATATTGAGTAATTGCGGTAAGTTTCCAAAGTAATATTTATGAACGCAGATATATTATACAGTTATTATAACTTAAAGCCGACTGTACAAATACAAAATTATCGCGACATTAACATGATTCTCCAATGTTTATCATGCTCACATAAACACATCTTATTTAAATAAAGAAACACCCGCAAATTCCATATCGAAGATAAACAAAGATAAGAATTTTTATGCAAGCAGGCTGTGTTATATTTCAAATATAAATAAAAGAATTACGCATAATTCGAATTAATCTTTTAGGGATGTTAAATTCTTTTCACCCTCGGTGTATATTTCACGCTGTATATAACATGTGTTACGTTATGATAAGTTAGGAGATTGGGGAACATAAGGCGTAATATAATCAGAGGCACAAGCCGCGGGCCTTGTACAGACATGGTGTTCGTATCGTATCATATGGTGGATGCTCCCTTATGGGAATAGAATAAGCAGAGTTTACGTTGCAAGTAGAATCTATACGTCTAGTCAAAGATACAGTGGTTACACGTGTAAATTTGAACGCTTGGGCGGCTAAGTTACAGGAAAAAAAATAAAGGTTGCGATTTTACAACGAGAAAATGTATTATGGACTTCCCAAGGATCGTTTTTATTTCTAGACTAGGATGGTTTTCAATTTTAACGTAAAATTTCAAGATATTTTTTATCACATATGCCTTGACAACGTGTTTAACAATTTACAAAACAATTGCAGCAGTATTAGTTCTAATATCTGTCAATTGTTTGAACATGGTTGAGAATCACTGGATGATGATCCCCATTCAATTCGGCGTGGTGACGTGATCATTTCCGATGTTATTAATGAATATTAATGCAAGGTCCCATTCCTCCCAAGAAGTTGAAAGTCACCCCTTCTCCAAAAAAAAAATATTTTTTTGAAATGCGAAGGGTAATGTGGTAACAGGAGAGAAGGTATACTGTTCCTCCACGACAGTGCACCAGTCCATAAGTCAAAGGCTGCCGTTGCTGAATGTGGCTTCATAGAAGTTAATCGTCCACCTTTATACTCCAGATCTAACTCCCCGTAATTATTTATGGACGATGACGAATTTACAGGGACTGTTGAGAGGTATTTTGCAGACAAACCAACAGAAATTTTTTATATTTGATTAGAGATGTTATTCAGACGATGTTGTTTTAATTTTTCATGTAAGAAGGTGGGGAATCATTTAGAGTTTTAAATAAATAGTATTCAATATTACAAGAAATATAAGATTGAAACGTCCCAAAACAACTGCTAAAACAGATGCAAGATCTGTACACTTACAGTTAGTAAAACGCAAACGAAACATCGAAACTTGGATCAACCATGAGACGGTCCAAATCCGAAACACGTTTATTTATTACAGGGTGTTTGGTTCACCAACGTACACACCTGAAAGGGAGGTAGTAGTGAGTCGGTTTGGAACTTATTGAACCAAAAATATACATTATACAACGATTTCTGAAATAAAGCCTTAAACTTAGTGATTTAACTAAATTAGACAACTTACTTCTATGAATTATAATTAATTCCTTGTAACTTTTAATTTAATAGTTTTTATTCCATCAAACAAAAATCATTTCATGCACATCAATTTAAGTGTGGTGGCGGCCCAACGGGGTGTATAATCTTTTTCAAACTTGTCATAACCTCAGGAGCCTTTTAGTGTGTAAGTTGTGTGTGTAAACTATTCCATGGCCTTGTTACTGTCACTCCCTCGCCGTAGAGAGTGAAGCGCAGTTAATCCCAACTGCGAATGGTTTCTTGGAAGTATACCGGACCCACTAAGAAAATTTGTTAATCACAGCGGGACTTGAACACACGACGGTAAACTCTGCCCAATCAAGCGTCAACCATTGGGCCACCGAGCCGTTAAAAAAATATTACAGGTAACAATTGTCTAATTTAAGTTGGCTTTTTTTCTCTGAAACCGTGACACTGTATAATGGTATTCTTGATTAAACAAGTTCCAAATCGATTCACATATCACCCCCTTTTCGATATACATCGAAAACATCCTGTATATTATATCACTATGTAAATCTCAATTATTAGATATCACACGAAGTTATCATAGTGAATTTTTAAACTTAATATATCCAACAAAACAGGGTTTCTCACAACCGCACCTTAAAAATGTCATGAAGCTTGAATAAAATTAAACGATCATCAAGCAGTTTCAAGTTTAAAGTACCAATTGATGCAATGGCTACAAAGATATTTATTTCGAATGAACCTGGTATTGTTGGACGAAGTGATAAAACCTCAAAACCTGTTAGCCGCCATGGAAGTAACTACCTGATGCTTCGGAGATGCGTTTCTTAGCAGGAAGTTGGTCCAATTCACCACTTTCAAAGAATTACTAACCAACACGTGTATTTGGAAGATTAACCAGAGAACTTGCCTCTCGTTTGAAAATCTTACCACGACAATGATCCGAAATATTAGAAGATTGCTCGAGGGTCGCTTGTGATATACTCATCATTCTGGACTAGTTTTCATGTAGTCCGCACTCCAACCCTTTCCTAAGGAATACTTGTGGAATTTGTGACACAGCCAAATAAGTTCATTCACTTTCCCATGTTTTTCCCATAATCCAAAGATTTTGGGGAATTTGCGTTCATTTTTGAGTTGGTACCTAAAGCTTTTACGCCAATTTTTCTTTTGTTTATAATTATTTCCTAAATAATTTTAGAGTCTTGGGAAAAGAACTCCCTTTCAATCCCAGTAACGAGATTTTAATGTTGCTCCCGAATCTCCAATTTTGAATCATTCATATTCTGAAACTTGACTTACAATCACGAAGCAACACCCACAAGCTGTTTAATTTTTGACGTAAACATTGAGACTATTTTGATTAATTTTTCTCTTTGTTTTATTTAACCTTTTTTTTCTAATCCTTAGATTTTAAATGAATTGCACTAGATTTAGTGTCTAATTAAAAATGAACTCATAAATCAAAATCACCATCACCAGTCAGCTTAAAATGAAACCTACGACGGCAGTTCTTGAAAAGCGTGAATCGGACACATCATTTATCTTTCAAGCAAGATGATACCGACCCAAGATACGCGACGGAGGGCCGGATAAGGCGAATCGTTAATAAATAACGTGTCCGAAACGATTTTGTACACCTTAGCAATCACCGGACATGAACCCTATTCAACGTTCGAGACGTTGAATTGGAAAGGAAGGTCCGCCCAACCCCGATATTAGAAACAAAACATCATGGAAAGAAACAATACTGCCAATAAAGGTGGTTCTATGGGATCGATTCGAAATACAACTGAGATGGGACGATGTAGGAAAATTAAGGTATTTTATCCACCCTTGCTGTTAAAGTATTACTTTATCAACCCTTGCGGATAAAATGATACTTCATCACCCCCCAACTTACCGCGTAACTTTGGCGCTTTACTCCTTCAAACACTGTACTTGGTAATACAAGCATTTTTACAAATGAACCTACTTGATACTTGTTATCTTAGTCCCTACATCCTTGGGGTACAAGGCTCTCGAGAAACAAGAAAAGGTTATCTTAAAGCATTCTAGCTCATAATTGAGGTGTCATTCGAAACGCATATAAATAAATAAAAATGTTTTTTTTTTTTTAACGGTTTAGAACAAGCACCGAATGCCGTACGAGGCGGTTTGTTATTGTGTACGTGAAAGTCGGTTTTCCAGCGATACTCGCAGTCGCAATATTGTTTGGGTAATATAAAACCTTGCCTCGGATGCTGCGGTACTTAGCGTGTTAATAACGGCTTTGCCCGGACGCGAAATTGTTCCAGAACCTTTACCACAAAACGCGCGGCGGCTTTCGTTTTCGCCGGCGACGGCGGTGGCGGTGAAAATTATTCGAGAAAATAATGAGGGTACACGAAAGAGGCAAGGGTATGCTCTAGCGTATAGAAAATTATATCGTATTCGCGTTACGTTCTCGTTTGTCGTGCTCTGCGTTAGTTGTACGCCTGCTTTTTTTTTGTTTCTTAAGCAAATTAAAGGGGCTCGAATGTACTGCTGCAGACAATAAAAATTACTTTGTTTAAATTGTACGAATACCAACCGCGTTTTAATTTGGCGGTTCGAAAAAGCAAGACAGGACACGATGGATCGAAAAGCAGAACACTTGGGTCACAACCGATACAAATATCGGATTGATTTAACAAAAATAATTCTGTTAAGTTACAAAGTAAAGGTGTAAAGTGTTGAATGTGCAGCACTTCGTAGTTGATTGGATGAACCAATTTCTTGCTCTCAGTGTGTGATTTGAATGAATCATCAAAATATTAATTCTTCTAGCAATATAAATGCCCCCTCTGGATGCTAATATTTTCCGAGAACTTGTGTAAAATGGGATTTGTTTTGCCCATATAATACACAAACCATTATAACTAACAGCCCAATAAAACTTTATGACTTTACGAACGATTTTAGAAGCTTATGACTTGAAGTGAAAGTAGCCTAAAGGAAAGTCGTTCAATGTTATTGCAAGTTTTTATAGCACTTAACAATTGGGGAATCTACCAGAAAACGAATACGAGTGAGTCGTCTCTGTCTGTTTAGCGTGTAATCTAAACACTATGTATACAGCGTGTTTATAAAATAACACGATATTCCTTTAACTTTATTGTTAAAATATTTTTGAAAAATCTAAGCACCACGCCAATTTTATTTAAATATTACACACGTGCCCATAAAAATTAAAATGTATAGCTTTATAGAAAGACCGAATAGTTGGGGCATATCGGGTCTTCAAGACAGATGCTGTGTCCGGATGACAAGAAAGGGGAGAACAGCTCCAAAATTCAATATTTTTAATTTTTTGCAAAAAAAATTCGATACCCCCCAGAAGCAATACTCAATTTACTAACAAGCTAACGTAAGCTCATAGAAATTTGTAGACAAATATAATTATATTGATAACAATATCAGAGCGAACGTACAAAATTTTTGGCATACAAAGATGGTTGAAGGTTTATTGTTGCCAATAGCTTAATGCCCTGAATAAAAATCCAAGCCGACAAGTGTTTTTTTTTTTAGCGGATCTATGGCGATATGGAAAGAACTTAATAAGTGATTTTGAGCAAAGTGAGATTCCAAATGTGGATCAGTTAAATTAAATACCAGAGCAGAGCATTTCACAACATTCGGAAGAAGTGCTGAAGAAAACAAATATTTCAGATTTTTATTTTGAAAAATCGCCTTTCTAAAAAATATTTAATTATTATTAAACAGTACAGCTTCCTCAGCCGGAGTGGAAAGAATTTTCCCCACATTTAATTTGGTTCATGGTAAATTCAGAAATAGAAGTGGAAAAATCCTTTAAAATTGAATTTTTTTTAAATGTACTTTTTACTAAGTTTTCTTTGTAAGACTTCAGACTGTTGAAAGAAAAGACTTAGTTTTCTTATTGAAAATATATTATTTTTCGCATTTTTAGTATCTAAATACGCTCCGAGAATATTTTAGTTTTTTCATTATTTTATTTTTTATAAAATTGTTATTTTATTATATTAAATAATTCAATAAAAAAGAAACCAAAAAAAGAATATTTAAATCAAAAATATCGGATTAAATAGATTTTTTGATAATTTACTCCGCAAAGAACAAAAAAATCAACAAAAATTGATTTGAATTTAAAAAAAAATCGATTAACTTGATTTTTTTCAAAACAATCCGATTTTTCCCCCAAAACCAAAGGTGAGCCACGGTATATTCTATGATCTATTCTTAAAGGAAACAAAAAAAAATCAAAACATGATCTAACATGGCTTAAATCAAAAAAATCCCAACCCCAAACATGACCCACAATATGGGACTGTTACTGTACTCGAAAAATAAGAGAGAATTCTTTTTCTTTTATTGTTATTTGAGTTTTAAATTTTGTAATAATTTACAAAAAAAAATGAAGGGAAAAAAATCTGATTAATTTGATTTTTTTTTATCCGATTTTTTCAGAAAATTCGTTTTTAATGATACGTCATAGCTATAGAAAACGAAATGAATAAAATATATATTTACAAGGTCGATTAGGGGCCTTTTATAAAAATAAAATCGACATGTCTGAATCTTTTTCAACGCACTGTATTTAACAAAAAACAAAAGAGCTGTGGAATTTTATCCGATACGGAGGGTAAAAACACCTAAAATTCCGCGTTTAAAGCGAAGAACCGTTAAAAATACAGATTGACAAGAAGATTTTGACAGGTAATCAATTTCCACGGCTTACTGCGATAAATTTTACACGAGCATAAAATCTCACAAAACACATGGTACGTCCACTTCAAATAGCTATTTTTTTTATCGTTTAAGCAATCTAATTCAGGCTATGTTCCTACTTAATAAAGTAAACAAATTCGCTTAAAGTATAGAAAAATTGGAACGATATTTTTTCCTCGCAGAAAACTGACAGGTTATTAAAAAAAAATTACGTCCTCAGGTTTATTGATTGGAAATCCACCTTTTACGGGGCATAAATTAATAAAAAGGGTAACTTTCTTCAGGAACAACACAGCTATTATCAAGGGAAACCTTTTCGCGACGGCGACGTTAAAATTTAATTTGACGCTTGAAATACTTTAAGGTCGCTATCGTTTCCTCAATAAAAACAAACGCTAATCGCTAAGGCTTAAAAGGAAAAATTGGTAAGTTGATCGGAGGTGGCTGATTACGATATTATCCTTGCTAAAAATGTCTACCGTTAAATAATTTAAATTATCGATTATCTTCGGATGAAAAAATGAATAAATTTAACGCTTACGCCGTACGGAAGGGTTTTCGAAGATAAATCCAAGTACAACTTGGTGGTTTAAGGAGGAGTCCGAATCACCTGTACACACATTACCATCCGCGGGATTCTCGCCTTGTAAATGAAAAGAACAAATATGAAAACATATTATGAGATATACGGTCCTTACCAGTTCGAAAATTGTCGAAAGGCCGACGTTAGGAATGTCTTAGCAGTAGGTGAATCCAATAGCTCTCGTAAGAAATGGAATCTGCAATTTAAAAAAAAAAAGAAAGGAGAAAAGAACGAAGGTGAAAAGCAATAAAAGCATAAATCATTCTCGTCGTAGTAACATGGATATCGTCAAATGCGAATTTCGTGGAAAGGAGAAAAAGATAATCATTCTTCAAGTGAGACCGTCAAGCCTACAGACATGAATTATTAAATCTTAATGGTACTTTCATATAAGGCAAAAAAAAACAGCGACAACAAATCGATATTTTTAATAAAAATCTCACCAATATATCATAAATCAGAGACACAAACGTCCAGACGAATACTGTAAACATTCTATAAGTATACGCCCAGACTATCGGTGTCCTACATAAAATTAAAGAAGCTAAATCGTCTTGAAACGTACGTAAATAGACGCTAAATAGTTTCTACTTACGTCGGAAGGATGTAAAATAGATCGTCCCGTTCAATTCCGACCCGCTGCAACCTGTTAAAAATCCGCTGGACAGCGCGATGAGTACGTCCACCATTTACATCGGCCACAATGAGAAACAAAGAACACAATTCACATTTTTCCGAACGATTTTCTCCACCGTACACATCACACGGCCGCTATTAAACGTCGCCGATCGGTGAATGGACGTTCGATGGTCGTTCTCGTCGCAATTCCGTCCCTTTGATAATAGAAAAATCGCTGGAAAGTCGCGAAAAACCGAAAGCACTTCACGGACTTCATCTACAGCCGCACGACGCCATTTTGTGTATTTTCTCCTAATGCGCGTGCTGCCAACCGAAATACTTTCGCCGTTGAAAAGAAAAAATAAAACACCGTTTTGGTGATAAATCTTAAATCACTAAATTCCTTTTTAAGAAATGCAAAAATAATTAAATTTTTAAAATAGATTAAAAGTTACACCAATCTTTATAATAATTTGCGGATTAGAAATATAAATTGCGCAAATAGGGAATGATTAGGTTTTGTGAGGACGTCATAAATCATCAAAGGTGAAAAAAAATAATTCAAACATTCAATAATAACATCGATAAGTGTTTGTAAACTTTATCTTTAAATATGTGTAGATATCTGAACGTGTTAGAAACGCGTTTCGACTTGTTTATTTTAAATTATTCGCCTTGCAAGTTGGCATATAGGAAACAGTGGCGTAACACCCTCTACTCTAAAATTTGAAATTAAAACAAAAATCATTACTCTTAAGTACTGAATACTGCTAATTAACCGATACACGAGTATAAATCATAATCTTAAGCATCGATTTGATTGGTTAAGAATTTGTTATTTCACAACATGATATTCCTTTTTTTTTGCAAAAACTAATGAGAGTTAATTCTAATTGAAATTATAAAAGGAAAACCAACCCATCCAAAAATCTCCATTACTTTTATTACAAAATTAAGCAATCTTGAAGTTCAAAACGTTTTGCTCAAAATAAATGAGCACAAGAACATTTCTCTTTTTTTTTTTTATTTTAATAGAAGCAATTTTGCATGGATTCATGTTATAGAACTCTTTATTACAGTAAATATTACATCAAAGCGTCTCAAACGGCTTTTATAGCAAATTTCCAACTCTAATTTTAAACATACACTTAAATGTTATTAGATATTGAGGTTAGGTTAATCTTAGCTTTATTAGGTTCACAGGGGTATCTACTGTTTTTTAATTTTATTTTTATGTATGTACAGAGTATCCAAACTAAATTGATAATTAGTGGTATTTTTACTATTGGGCAATATGTGATTAATAAAAATTATTAGCGTTAGGAATTAAATAAAATTGAAAATTCCCGCGTTGTCAGCAACACTTGAGAATATATAGGTTGATAGTGTAGACATAAACAAGAAATTGTGTCCCAGTACGTAGGAGAAGCATTCTAACAATAGAATAACGCATTTTTTATTTAAAATAAAACAATCAATCATGCTGTATTTTGCAAAATTTTCAATCTAATTACATAACAATTTTAATAATCAATAGAAATGACAAAGGCTTGGTGGCAGGTAAAATTATTATTTTTTTCCAGCGACTAGACAGACTCGTGTCTATTCGTCTCATATGAAAGGGTTCGTGTTGCCTACTGGTTTTCCCGAGAGTCGACAAAATACGAGTCTGTCTAGTCGCTGCAAAAACGTTTTAATTTCACCTGCCTTGGGCACCTCTAATAATCATAGCTGTCATGAATGATTTAAGTAAGTAGTTCGGGCAATAACGGACACATTCGTCAATTCCTTAATGTAATACAGACAAATATGTCCTTTATTGCGGGAACTACCAACTTAAATCATTTGTAAAATTTTAAAAAAATACCAGCTCGATTAATAACCCTAGAAAATAACATTTGATTCAAATATAAAATTATTTAAACCAACATACAACAATAACAAAAAACAGCAATAATTTCTTTTTTTGATAATATAATTATTTTAATTTAAATAACCTAGAGTCGTCCAAATTTAATTGATTTAAACATATAATTTAAATGAAGAAAAACCAAAAATATTCCTTTTCGTTAAAAAAAAAAATTAACAAATTATTTTCATTTTACAATTATAATTCTTTAATTATTTTATATAAAAAAATTTAATTTTAAAATTAAATTTATAGAATTAAACTCGATTTATTGAAAATTGCGGGAAGATCCAATAATTAATCGAAACGCCACTGTATCGATTATGATAGTGTATGAAGCAACGCGCTACGTTATGTTAGCTTATCTCTCAATGCAGCGATAATTACGTGTTAGGGAAGATACAAAGATTGTCTGAGCTTCTCGCATTATATTTAGCGGATTACCCGAGAGCCCCTAGTACGACGCGCAGTTCAATTTCAGACAAACGCGCGGTAGTAAACGCGTCGGCTGCGATTTAAAACTTTCCATGACGTACGTCGAAGCACTTGACACAATTAGCGAACCGAAATTGACAGTTAAGCTGTTATGATCTTGGATGGTGGTTTTTGAATGAAAAAATCCATTTCAAATGTAGGATACGAAAGGATTCCGTGGTTGAAGCGTTCGACTGGTGTTTTTAGTTCTGTGTGCAGCATTTATCCGCGAAAATGCCCGCATCGATTGGCGTCAATTTGCGCGTTACTGGACATTGTAGGCAAGGTGGGAGAAAGTATATGGAAGACTTCTTTTCTGTTGCTTATCAACAAACTGAAGACGAACGTGATTTGGAGTATGCATTTTTTGGTATCTACGATGGTCATGGTGGTGCTGAAGCAGCCGCATTTGCCAAGGAAAGACTTATGGAAAATATTGTCCGACACAAGTTCTTCTGGTCGAATAATGATGAGGATGTTCTACGTGCTATTAGATTAGGCTATATAGCAACGCACTATGCTATGTGGAAAGAGCAAGGTAACCCCTTTTCTAATATAATC
Source organism: Oryctes borbonicus (assembly GCA_902654985.2). NCBI lineage: Eukaryota > Metazoa > Arthropoda > Insecta > Coleoptera > Scarabaeidae > Oryctes > Oryctes borbonicus. Next base: position 3,834,216 of record LR736874.1, read on the forward strand.
CAGAAAATCACAATACAAACTTACCTTTGTCACTTTCAATAGGTTATGTTTTGTTTTTTGTGGTTATGTTATTAAGTTTTTTCAATATCTCTCTCTAGACAAATGGCCGAAGACTGCCTCTGGATTACCTAGCACAGCTGGAACTACAGCTAGCATCGCCTTTATTAGAAAAGGAAAAATTTACATAGGTCATGTTGGAGATTCGGCTATAGTTTTAGGTAACATAAACTTTGGTTACGTGAACATGCTTGACGTAGTTAACTTTAGGTTACCAAGAACCAGGATGTAGTATATGGAAAGCAAAACCACTGACCAAAGATCATAAACCGGAAAGCACAAGTGAATTGCTACGTATCGAGCAATGTGGCGGGAAAGTTGTTGCGAAAGCAGGTTAGGGTTTTATTACTATTATTTCGACACATGCTTTTACAAATAGATAAGATATCTTCAATCCAATAACAATCCTGAAGGATAAATTCTATTTTAAACATTTCAATTTAAAATTTTCAATATTAGGCGTCCCGCGAGTAGTTTGGAACCGTCCCAGGATAGGTCACAAGGGCCCGGTAAGGCGTTCGACCCCCATTGATGAAATACCTTTCCTCGCAGTTGCTCGAAGCTTAGGCGATTTATGGTCATACAATTCAGAATTGGACGAATTTGTTGTCTCCCCAAATCCAGACTGTTCGGTGATTTCAATCGACACTTCAATGTTTAGATGCCTAATCTTCGGTACGGATGGGCTATACAACATGCTTAGTCCACAAATGGCGGTGCACATCGTCCAGCAAGCCGAGAAACATAACGAAGATGCTGCTCTGTGTGATGCATTAAGTAAGGTAATGATATATTAATTTTGGATTCGTTTGCTTTATATAGTTTCTAATTTTTGTTCTCGCTTGGCAGATATGGATCAATCCAAGTAAATGCCTTGTTGAAAGAGCCTTAAAAATGTGGTCCACGACCAAGATGCGTGCTGACAATACATCGGTCGTCACACTAATGCTTGATCCACCTGGTCCACCCCGTGCTCAAGTTCTACGCAATCGTAAGAAAGCATATCCCGATAGTGGCCTTCAGATCGTAACAAGATACCAAAATGAACCGCAAGAACAGCACAAAAACAACTTGCAACCTTCCGAAAGACTACCAAATACCATACCAGAGCATAACCCTCAAATTTTGCAGCCAATTACTTCATATAGGACCGCTGCACCCATAATCGATGAACTCGGAAAGGAAATAGGTGGGACCAGCAGTTCGTTTAATATGGATAATCACAAAGGAAAACCTTCTGTTTTAAAACCGAGGTCTTCTCTATCTTTCGACCCGAATTCTAGCACAACTTGGCCAAGCCCTACTTCGAAACCAGTAGAAATGACTAATAACGAAACCAAGAACCTTGCTAGTTGTCTCAAAAGTAACGAAACCGAAGAAAGTTCCACTAAGTCCAAAGAAGAACGTTGTTCGAATTGCAAAAAAACTCCCACGACTGATACGGATATCTCTAGTTCGGAAGTTTGCTCAAGCTCCATGTTGATACCTGATAGTTCGGAAGAGAATATTCAAATCAATGAGATCTCTTCGTCATCAAATGAATTGGAAGATGAGGAAATTGCAAGTCTAGAACCAGAAAATTTTACAAAAATTAATTTTCGGAGGTCGAAAAGTCGGAATTCAATCCATAGAATTGTAAAAAAGCCAGATAAATTGGAGATAAATGGTAAACAAAGGAGGAAGAGGTGTATATCGGAACCATCGGAGACAGATAATGTAAAAAAAGCGAGAAATTCAGCTCCGAACAGTAATATCGAGGCAATCAAACATGACCTAAGAGCGCGAAAGGTTAGTACAATTGAGAATATTGCGAAGAAAAATGAGGAGATGGTAAATCAAGTTGATTCGACCAATAAGGAATTGAGGAAGGTGAGGAAGTGTAATACTGATCTGAAGATTGTTCATTCGAATATCACCAAAGCAATGCAGACTAGATTTAGCTCAAGGAAATCAATACGGAAGTCCCAAAGGTTAAAATCGAAGCCAAAACTAGGTAAATTGGTGAATAAATTCAAGAAAAGCAAAAGAAATATAACGAAAGCGAGCAAGAAAATTTTATTACTTCAGAAGAGGTCATCTTCCAAGCAATCCAGCAATTCAAACAAACCAAATAATCCGCAACAACAAAAAGAGGCTGTAATAATTTCAAGCAATAAATCGCCTTCTAAAAGTAGGATATTGAAACAGAGTGCACTATTCTCTAGTAGTAGTAGTAGTAGTAGTAATAGTAGTAGAAATCGTAGTAAGAAAAGTAATATTAAGAATCAAAAGTCGAAACAAGTGCTCGTGACGTCATCGTCTAACGCTAAAACAAAGACCGATCGGACGTTTAAGATTGGCTACATCTCGAAACTGCGGCGGCACACGGCGACGAGAAGCCAAACTAAATGACGATAGTTTATAATCTTTATCATGTTATCGCTTGTTTTTGTTCTTCAAACGATAGATGCTTTAAATACGTTTATATCATCTTGGGTGTGTATAGATGGTTTTAAATCGATGATCTCTTTAAGAGAAGGAATTTGATTGGTTAATTTCGTATCAACCAATGAAATTGAATTAGATTGTTTTTATTGAAGAATTGGTTAATTTTAAACAAAGTACTAGCGTAAGTAATAGCGTAAATAATTTTTCCCGGGGAATCTGATTGGTTGATTTGAATCCGTTAAGTTCCTGATTGGTGGAATAGGTTTTTAATCATGTGTTATGATTCGACTTACGGTATGAGTGAAAATATGGTCGCAGATTTTAAAACAATAATATTTCACAATTGATATATTAACATTTTTTAATTATAAAAATGACAATTACCAGCCAAATATATTTTATATTCGTCCCATTAGTTTGTTCTTATATGAAAACTGATATCGAGGGTTCTGATTTGAGCTCTCGGTTTTCAGGCAACAACAAGTATTAATTGTGGGTTTACTCCAATCCTAATTTTAATCAAACCGAAGCCATCTGTACATATCGAGTACTTAGAATTGTCAAAAACAATCTCTAAATAGCATTAAATAATCACATATACAAGGGGGGTTCATCAAAGAAAAGAAGATAATTGTCATTTCGTTTCTTTTAGTTCAGTGAACTCTGTACAATTGAAAAGAATTCGTCTGTTTCTATTATGTTTTTATATGAATATATTTCAACTGTCTTTTTCGTTTTGATTATTTTTATTATTTTCTAAAATTAATCGAACCACCTTGTATATTCCAAATTTAATTTGGATTAAATAGAATACTTCTTTTAATTAAATTCGAGTTCCTTCTTATAATTATCTTTATCTGTTTAACTGTTTGTTTTTGAGTAACTCGTAAGCCAAATAATTTGTTTTCTCTTTTCCATTCTAATGTGTATTTTTATTATATCTCTATATTCATGTTCTTATATGAATAAATATACCAAATGTTCTTTTATGTTTGCAGCATATCGATATATATATTTAGTTGTTTCGATGTGAATTACGTTTAGTTCGTTTTGTTACGTTTTATGTGTTATATTTACAATTCCTTTGCAAAATTGATCGGATTAACTTTTTATATTTGGAAATACAATCCAATCTAGAGCTAAATTTTTATTATCCTCCTCCTTATAAATATTTTCATTTTAATCACCTTATCTCATTGTTTTTGTAAAGTAATTGTAAGCGTAACAAAGAATTCATTTGCCGACCCCATTTAATTTTAAAATAGAGGCCTTGTATAGACCTGCTTCTATGTAATATTAATTTTACTACTACGAATATATACATATGTATATTCGAATATAGTGCAGATTAAACCTATACATTGTCTCTGTTAGACTTACTTTATATTAGCTTTATTCGTTTGTTTTTTTTTTATTATTTTTAAGTCTACCATGTCAAATTTTAAAAGTATTTGAGAGAAATCTGTTTTATTTATACAGGACATCTTAAAAGAAAAGAAAAGGAAACTTATTTATTTTGACTTTTGTCAACTTTTTTTAGTACAATTTCCTTAATTTTAAACTAAATACTTATATTTGTTCTTTAATATTAATATTATATATTATATTTAATATTTTAATATTACTACAAATTTAATATTAATATTAATAGTAGTAGTTATTTTTTAACGGATTTAACAAAGCGATGATGTTCTTTTTTTTTTATCTTTTACGATGGATAGAAACACTTATTCGTTTATCTTTTTCTATGTACATAGTTGAAGGTTTCCCCTGTATAGAAATTAGAATATTTACACTTTATATATACATTATATACATGCTAATATTTAGATAGTTTACGGAACAAAAAGCAAATAAAATCTATTTTATATTAAACGATACAATTAGACGGTAGGGTAATGTGAAACATTTTAAAAATAACAAAACGATAAGACTTCGTACTAGTTTTTTGCTGAATTTTATGGAGAAACGATTTACATATTTACGGTGATGATGAAATTTTGAAAATTTTCTCTATTGATAATGTGCCTTGTATGTTACCAAGATTTTTCTATTAAATATATAAAGTAATATTAGTTTTTAATAAGGGAAATAACAATAATAATAATAATAATATCCGATTATTATTACTATTATTGTAGTTATAGAAAAAAGAACCTGAACGATGTGAATATACTTAAGCATTAATAATTAGTAAGGATAATATTGTATTTTGAAAAGAAAATATATTTGTATTATGCTTATTTTCGTAATAAAAGAGTAAAATAAACCGATTATATTGATGAAATGATTTAATGAATAAAGTTCTGATCTATTAAAATTGCTTTCTGTTATACCTGTGCGTTTTTCAATTGCTCAAAGCTGTGATCGAACAGTTCAACCTACACGAAATCAATACAATTGCAATCACTCACAATTTACAATCCCCGAAAAGAAAATGGAGAATTTTTATATAATTTTTTTTAATAAAATTACTTGTTTTAAATTGCAACAACAGATTAAAAAATGATTTTTTTCAACAAACTTTATTTAAAAATATCGAATAAATAAATATTAAGTAAATAATCTGTATAATTGCCTAAGTATATTGAATTAAATTAATAGTAAAAAATGAAATAAGTTAATTGTTATAAATTAAGATTACGTCTTCATCAGTTCCGTAACTCTTTCGAGCCTCTTCGAAGGTTTCCAACGACATGATACACAGCCCTATAAAAGAATCGAAATGTTATTCGTAAAATGAGTCGATACGATGTTAGAAATAACACGTACTGTTATGAAATGAAGGATTTCTATAATAAATCTTCTGCGAAATCGAATTATATCCGCATATCACAATGTAATGTCCTTGGTAAGGTACAGGCCAAGGTAAACATTTCCGGAGCTCCGTCGAGATCTTGTTGAGCTTGCAACGTTCGCAGTTCAATAATTTGGCATTCGTTAAAAGTATTATTGGTCCATCTTTGAGATGTCCGATGATAAAGTTGGCACTAACCGATGCTTTGTGAATTTTTAACCCTAACGTTTTGGCCCGTTCGAATTTTTTGTTGACACGTTTCTCATCCTTCGTTAAAACGTTTTGATAGAAGGAATTTCCGCGATACCCCGGATGGACCCCCAGGGTAGTCGTGTAAAATTTATGTTTAATATCGAATCTATATAATAAATAACATAAGTCTATTGTCCATGTGCTAGAATTACAATTGAAATCAATACAATTATCTAAAGGATACTTTTCGGAGTAAATACCTCTTATTAAATCCTTCTTCCTTGCATATCGCATTGAAATTTTCTTGCAAATTCAGTCTGGTCTCCTGAGGTAACACCATGAGTATACAAGAAATACCACAATCCCAATTGAAACGTTGTTTGTGGTGATATAAAGCGATTTGTAGAGAGTCTGGTTGTCCAGCTGTAATAAATTTAACGTAAATTAGGTCAATTATCAAGGAATAAAAGCAAAAAGCAAGATTCGCACCAGGTTGCTTAAAATAACGTTTCATTGTTCGCCTTCGATTTTGTGGCAATTACATTCCTAATTCGTCCGTAATTAATCCGTACGTATGTTAAAATAGCTATTACATGTTCAAAAAATTAATTTCGAGAAAAGCATTATCAATCTCGGAACAGCACGGCAAACGACTGGCTATTCAGAAATACAAGATTAGCCGAAATATAACGGACAAGATAACGAAAATCGAGTGTCTAGTTTAATTAAACGGCATTACAGGATAACGAGTGCATTAAATTAGTAATAAAGTTCACAATTCGTTACTATAAATAATCTTAAAAGGATCGATATTTCGAAGAAACGCGTATCGATACACCTGCGAACTTAAGCATGTTCTAAGGCGATTTTCGAAATAATGAAATCAACAAATGCATCGAAAGCCGTTTTTATTGGACCCGTGGGGATTAGTACAATGGACGTTAATCGCAAGCTTAAATTATTTTGCACTTTTTCATTCATACTTTTCGTTTGATTCAACTCGTCCCATATTGAGGATTTTAACACAGTGGCGTATCGAATAACAGTGAAAGGTTCCTGAGTGTGAAATACAGATATTAATGAAATTTTGTATCTGTAGGATCAACAAAGATCCCAAACAGAAATGTTCAAATTTCGCGGATAATTTAAGTTGGCGATTCTGGGAGGAAAGATCAAATTCACATGTAAGACAACGATACTACCAACTTAAATTATGCATGAAATTTAAAAACTCCTACTGGGAGGGCAGTATAAATGCAAAAGTTAAGGATTTTTTTAATATGTGATTAATGTATTATGTTTACACAAGCTTTAAGCAAAGGCTGTCCGTCCTATTCTATTTAAAACCATAATAGGTTCCCAGTATACAGAGTGTTCCTAAAATAAATCACCTATTTTCTTACTTTATCTATGTTTTCTATGTTTTTGTCATCTTCAGGTTTATTTTCTGCCATTATTCCACTCGAATTCAATGCATGCTATGTCTTAACATACCACTTGAGGATATTCCTACAGACCAATAGTGTTAACTTTATAATTTGGCTACGCAACTGCGGATTGGAAATATGAAAATTGCAAAAGCGAAATATTCTCGATTAATTGAAAATAAACATCTTCTTTTTATAAGAATGGATTTAATTATGAGGTCAATGCTCAGTAAACTTACCGACCGATTTTGGTTGGCAGTACTGATTCTAACAAACTGTAACTAAGAAAAATACAGTGTATAATGCTTTTTTTTAATGAGTGTAAATGGATAACGTAAACGATAAAGTTGCTTTAGAGATGAAACCGTTTTAAGGTGATATAGAAGAGGCTATCCTACAATACAATAATTAAAATATTATACATGAGTACTGAACCCAAAGCTTATTAACGTGACCCTTAAGTTAAAGCTATCAATTTCAAACTCAATAGTTCCAAAAATGTACTGCCTGCCTAAAATCCACAAACCGGGTACTATCTATGGGACCAATAGTTTCAGGCATAGATTCACCTACGTGCAAATTATCCAAATGGCTACTAAACGAATATAAAAATGTACCCGTCAACAGTGGCGGACCTGCCTATGGCGCCGCCTCTAGGCACGATTCAGCCGGCTGCCCTTTGTGTTTTGCGAATAAAGGGAACGTCTCAACGTAATAGGCGATTTTTAATTTTCCGTCATTGGCACGCCTTTATTGACGCTTTTTTTCAAGAAAGGTACAATGAAATAAATTATTTCTGATTTTTATGAATACGTTTTGAGATGACAAAAATTTGAAGAATATTTTGCCATTTAGGCGAGAGTGAATATGAATGTATTAATCGCCGGACCCAATACCAATTCTATAACGAATTTTTAAAAATAAGCCCTCCCAAGGGAAATTAAATTGAGGGTCACATGCCATTGACCAGCTGTGAGTTCTTGTAATTAACCAGTCAAAAAAAAAACAAAAAACTTCTTCCAGCTACGGCCCTTCAAAATCTGCGCCTCTAGGCACGCGCTCGGTGTGCCTAATGGTAAGTCCTTTAACCCATAGAGTGTTTGGTTGAGTTCCTAAAGGACTCTGCCTGAATCAAAATTGCTTTCAAGTAGAGGGCAAGTACCATTATCAACCAGAACGTGCGGCAATGGGCAACTTCCTGTCCCTGATAGCTAATTTGTTCGTGAGTAGAGATGACCAAAGCAGGTGAAATTATTACTTTTTTGCAGCGACTAGACAGACTCGTGTTTTGTCGACACTCGGGGAAACCAGTAGGCAATACGAACCCTTTCTTGTGAGACGAATGGACACGAGTCTGTCTAGTCGCTGCAAAAAAGTAATAATTTCACCTGACTGGGTCATCTCTATTCATGAGTAAATTTGAAACATGTATGAGAAAGGATACTACATATTTTCGCGAAACTCCCCTTTCACAGCATATCGATAAGGTTCTGAAGAGTCAAGATCTGAACGTGTTTCGGTTCGCGTAACACTTAAAATTCTTCTTGGCAATCCGAAAGAGAAACCGAAAATGGTCGAGAATTTATAAAATTGCATGCTGTGACTGTAACAAAGCCCATATTGATTAAACGAAAAGAGCCATAGGAACCAGATTCAAGGAATATATCAGGTGTTATCGTTTCGGTAGATTAGATTCGTCAAGCCTAACACATAGACGAATCCGGGCATAATATTAAATTAGAAAACTTGAAATTGATCAAGAACGCGTAGGCAGTAAAAGCAAGTACTTGTAAATAATATTTTTCTCGAAAGTAGGGATAGAACAAGTATGTTAGTTTTAGAGGTTTCTCACATCATTCGGTCACCGGTTGAGAATGTGGATCATTCGTATCCTCGAAACGGCCGTTCCGGATTAATTGATTAAACTTGTGTGGTGAGAAGATTACCGATACTTTTGTATCGCTTGATATAGTGACGTTATTGATAAAAAACTTAAAATGAAACAAGAGAGAGCCACCAAATTTCATTTTACGGGTGGTATTTTAATAAAATCATCGAACTAAACTTTACAAAATTAACATTCCAACATAACCTAAAACTATGTTACAATAATTTGAAGATGAATGCCATTAATTTTCTCCTCTGTCACGGTAGCGCCATCTACTAGAATGAATCCTAAGAGTGCGCTGCCAACCACCAAATTGATAAAACACCACCTTGTTAGGAAAATACTACTCAGATGGTGCAGGATGTAGCATGTTAATTAAGAGAAAAAAAGAGCAGTAATTATTATCGATTATCTTTATAATTGCGGTTGTTTGTTTTTTTTTTATATTGTCCATAAAATCCTATACACGAAATATGCATTGTTGACAAATATAAATAAATGTAGAAAGTCAATAAATCTTTTAAGGGATCTATAATACAAGGGTAGTTCAAGAAGTCCTCCGAAAATCTAAGAGATGGCGTTTGTAGTATCGAAAATAGTTCGTTTCTAGTAAGGATTATTCACGGTTTCATTTTTATTCTGGATTTAAGCAAAGAATTTTTGTTTATGTAGCAAGTGAGTTTCGAGCGGCGATTAAACACATATTTAAACGGAGATCGAACCCGAGTTGGATGAAGTTCATAGCGCATCTCCTTCTACGTTAGACACTATTTACACTTGGGCAAATGACTTTAAGCGTGGTCGTACATCCACAGAATATGAACACCGTTTCGAGACTACTCCCGAAATGATCGACGAATCAAAGTGCATGAAATAGTTTACGGTGTTTTCGATTTTCACGAAAAATTGGGTGTGAAAAAAATCTCGGCAAGATGGGTACCGCGTTTGCCCTCAAGTGGAAAGATAAACGTCGACTCTGAGGCTGCTTTAACGCTTTTCCGTCGCAATCCTGACGAGTTTCACCGTCGATACATAACTACGGAAGAAACGCTCCAGAAACAAAGGAATGATCAAAACAGTATGTTGCGAAAGGGCTCCGAAGAAGATGAAGGTATTTTGGGATGCACGCGAAATCATCTACGCCGATTACTTGGAAAGAGGGCAAACAGTAACTGGAAATTATTATGTGTCGTTATTGGAAGCGAAGAAATCGAGAAAAGACATCCACCGTATTCACCGGATTTGGGCCCCCGTGAATTCTTTGTATTTCGTCGAACGAGGAGTCATCGCCCAAACAGATGTCTATTTTGAGGGCTTTCCGAAATCCCACTTTATGTAAGGCTTAAAGAGCAAGAGAAACGCGTGGAAAAGTGTATAAAGTTAAATGGATATTATGCTATATTATGTTTTTCTATCTTTTTCTAAGGACTTACTGAACGACCTTCGTAAATATGAAAATAAAAATTCTAAAATAGCTTGTTTTTCATATCTAATAATCTATTTAACAAGAGATAAACGGTATAATCACAATTCTAAATAAGAAAACCTAAATTATAATTATTCATAGCAACAATAAACGGCAAAGTAAATTAGATAAACACTAATGATGTATTCAAAATAAGGACATTATTTTGTTATAACAAGTACATTACGCCATCACGAAGATTACGTTTGATGTGGCTTTATCTTCAATATTGATAACTGTAGAACTTGATGTGCACTCATTTGATTTAGCGGCGTTAACAGGTACGTAAAACATATTTATTCACTTTTTAAAATGAGATTGTTGATTAAGATCTACCGTGAAGTTGCCATGTCGGAATTCGATTGTTTTGCAAACCGTTTCACAAGCGCTGATTTAGCGCTGTTTTAACTTCAATATTGACATGTTTAGAATTTGATGTATACTCCTTTAATTAAGTTGTGTTAAAACTTGAGCAACAAGTACGTTGAAAGCAATTCAAAGTAATATATTACTTACGATCTACCGTGAAGTTATCAATCATTATCCTCTCGGAATTCGAATTTTACGCAAACCGTTTCACAAGCACTGATTTAGCGTGAATTCAGCCACGATTAAAAGAATTCGAAATCTCGAAATAACGTTCTAGCGCCCGTTTAAAGTCGCGTCTATTCTTAAGCTATGCGATGCCATTCCGAACACGAGGTTCGCGATTTAGGTAAAGGTAATCCGGTTTGTAAACGACGAACTTGAGGCTATCGGTTTTACGTTACGAAACAATTCGGACGCGACGAATTTCAATGTTATTTTACACGATTTCGAAAATGTTGATAAAATAATAGTCGATTTTCTGTTGTTTCTATTTTTAATCGCGTTCTTCTTCGTAAACGTTTGAAGACGATTACTGGAGTGAGATTCATTGCGTTCTGTATCGAGAAAAGCGTTATATAACGACGTAAACTTATAGCTTGAAGATGCGAATCAAATGACGTTCGTTTAATGTTTAGTAGGGCAAATATAACGCTAAAACACGTGGCTAATGCGAGCACAAAATGCAAATGAGCCTCGAGAATGCTCGTGTAAACACCACCGAACGTGGTCATGATATCATAATGAGATGCAGCTGATTATTCATTTAAAGAGCTAGTAATACGTATGTATTTACATGTTAAAAGCAGAGCAAAGGTCATGTTGACGCTTGTATAGAAGCGTTTTTTTTTGTTATTCTTTGCCATCTGAGATGCATGTTATTGTGCGTCGACCTTGTGAGTGTTGTTTTGATTGTGTTGTGATGTGTGATTTTGCGATTAAAATGCGACGTTAAGAACATGTCTTTGAATATTTCGCCTTTTATAAGCAATGGATATCAAAACAGTTTTGGAAACTATTCAATCTAGTCACCTGAGATTAGTAAAGAGTTCGAATACTACAAGGGACAACGATTCCTTCAATTAAATCTAGTGTTATTGGCACAATTTCAAGCACCATTTTATTTTTATTTTTTTAATTATATCCTATAATTATTCTGCAGCTTAATGAAGCAAGTTGTATCAATTGTCTAACTTAGAGTGCAGCGATTCTAAAAGTGTGTCCTTAGAAAAAAATAGAAAAACAGAGTATTTTGTGTAGATTTTTATTTATTTTTCAACATAATGTCCAATTAACATTATACAGTTTTCCAAGCGTTTCTCCAGCTTTCTTAAACCCTCTAAAATGTAGGATCTCGAAAGCTCAAAATGGGCACCTGTCTGGGCGATGACTTGAATTGTTATCCGCCGAGCCATTTTTTCTCTCTATTGGTATTTTTGAAAACTCTTCTTCTGTGATTTTCTTTACATCTTCTAATTTGAATGTTACGTTTCTTGCTGCTACATTATTCTTAATCTGCGCCCATATCATCTCAATAGGATTGAGGTCTGGGTGATATGGAGGCAACCTTAAAACAGTATGCCCCTTCTGCTGAAAATATTCATAAAATTTATAAGTAATGACTTGATTAAATCCTATAATTGTGGTTTCAACATATTGGTGTCGAAGGGAATCCCCTTAGCTGCTAACTATTTAACCATTTCTATTTTTTTTACTGAGAGATGTACACTGCCGTTCAGTGAAGTTCGGTCATACAATAAAAATCTATTATATCACACTGTATACAATTATTAATACATCAAATTAGAAAAATATTAAGCATGCACTCTTTTCTAAGGGGTCAAAGCCATAAATTATTATGTAAAGTAGAAATATTGCGACAATCACAATAAAATCCCTTTTATTATCATTCCAAGAATTTCTCGGAAGTACCGATCTTTTGAAACGGGTCGTTTGGGGATTATTAACGAACAATACATTTAGGAAATATACCGCAGTATCATTCTTGTTTATTTATCGCAGGCGTAAAGATATAAATTTGCTTCATTTTACTGTTAAACGTGTGTTGGTGTGAAAAACGTCCACGCATTATTACATTATGTTTGAAGAAGGATATTCGGGGCGACAAATTGCTGAAAAAATAAATATGAGAAGTTCAACAGTAAATCACATCAAAAAGCGATATCGGACAACTAGAACTATAGAAAATCGTGTTCGTCCTGGAGCATCTAGGAAAACAACAAAAGCTGAAGATTTGAGAATTGTATTATTAAGCAAACGCAATAGAAAATTAACAGCGCCACAAATAGCAGCCGAAGTCATCGCGGCCGTGAAGAGCAAGTTTCGGCGAGTACGGTAAAACGTCGACTTCAACAAGCGGACCTTCATGGACGCATTGCCATTCGAAAACCCTTATTACGTCGGGGCAACAGAGCAAAACGGCTACAGCGGGCCCGTTCTCATCTAGATTGGTCGTTAGATGATTGGAAACACGTGCTTTGGAGTGACGAGTCAAAGTTTCAGGTGTTTGGGCAAAATCGACGAGTTTATGTCCGAAGATCTAAAACCGAAAAGTGATCCCGAACTGCATTGTGCCTACAGTGAAGCAAGGGCGTAGTTCTGTGTTAGTGTGGGGATGTTTCTCCTTTGCTGGGTCGGGAGATTTATGCAGAGTGCAGGGTGTAATAAGGAAGGAAAATTATTTTGCAATACTCCAGAATCATGCAGTGCCATCAGGATTGCGTATAATAGGCCGTAACTTTACATTCATGCACGACAACGACCCAAAACGCACTGCGTTAGTGTGTAAGAACTATCTAAAGGAGCAAGAAGAACAGCACACCCTGAAAGTAATGATATGGCCCCCACAAAGCCCAGATTTGAACCCTCTAGAGTTGTCGGGAGATGAACCGGACAGGAGGATCCGAAAAATATGCCCAACTTCACAAGAACATTTACGGAATATTCTGCAACATGAATGGATTAATATTCCACAATCCGTTTTAACAAAACGTATCGAAAAAATGGCTAGAATAGTTCGAGCGGTGATTAACAGCAAAGGAGGTTTTTTCGATGAAAAAAAAATATAATGTTCAGTATGTTATATTAAGCCAGAATAACTTTTTATTTATTTATTTTTGTCTTTTTTACCTGTACATAGAATAAAATTGCATTTTGTTTTTAGTTTCGTTTGTTTCTGTAACCTTTTCATGTTTTTTACCAACCGATCGAACTTCTCTGAACGACGATTCCACTCCGAAATTATCTTCAAGGAAACGTTTGAAAAAATTGCAAATAAGTAAAGGTAATTTAAAACAAATTTATAAAGAAAGCAAAGCTACCCCAAACATACCCTTGAAAATGGATATGAAGAGAAATTTCCACAGAATGTCCTTTATTTTACTGTCGAAGCAACCAAAGTAGACCTTTTTGGGCTCTTGAAAATCCAAACTGCATCATTCACAAACGAAGTTAACGTTTTCAAAAAATTAATGTTTGATGTTGGTTCTTTTTTGCGATCAAATCGTTGTTGCGTACTTTATTGAACGAATTTAAATCAACATGTTCATCTGCGTCTTTTTGGAGGATTTTCTGTTACCATTTCTTGGCACTTTGGAGTCGGAAATGCAACGCTACATTTTTTGGTAGCGGGACGAGTGCCCCGCTCATTTCACACTTTTCGTAAAGCAGCGGTTGACGAATCACTTCGGAGAAAGATTGATGGAAATATTTGTTTCAATTAATTTTTCTGCTAGATTCCCTGAAATTACCCCGATGGACTTGTGAGGCGCTTTAAAACAAAAGAATTATACTCCTGTTCTGCTCTGTTAATTCGTATTGGGAATTATATCTGTCGCAAACACTATTTAATCATTATGTTCAATCAATGCAACGTATTAACTCCTGCTAACGCTTCATTCTTATATGTTCCACCTTACAAACCAACCGTACTGCTGCAAGTAAGTTGCGTTCAGTAATAATTTAACGTCAAACGCTTCGCAATCTAGGCGCAATCTTAGCGTAACTATGTGGTTAATTAGACGTGTCTTACGGAGCCAGTCGCTAAACGAAGGCACCTACACCCAGGGTAATCGACATCTAAAGTCTGGATAGTTGCGCATAGTTCAGAGACGCTAAACAAAAGACGTACGTTCCCACCGTTTCCTTTACGAGTCTTTACGAGCCGCGGATAAATTAATTCCAAATTAGCATAAATTACTGTAACACATTTGGAGACGTGGTTATTGAACCCAAACGTATCATCCATTAAAAGATAGAGGTTTTTTGCTTCGGAAGAAACAGATAAAGTAGTGCCATCAATTCGCTGGTGCTTTCCACCAAATACCATAAAAATTGATTGAGTAGGATTCACGATTAAGGAATGCCGTGCAGAGGTTGCTGAAATATTATGAAGATTCCGCTGAAGAAGAACTAAAGCAGTGCGGTGCTCTTCAGGTTTAAATGGATAATACAGTTGAGTGTCGTCGGCCAAAAGCAAGACTACGCTCTAGAGATTATGTTGCATATTGGCGTTATGCAGAAAAGAATGATTTAGAAACGTAACATGACGTACACTGCCGTTCAGTGAAGTTCGGTCATACAATAAAAATCTATTGTATCACACTGTATACAATTATTAATACATAAAATTAGAAAAATATTAAGCAAACACTCTTTTCTAAGGGATTAAAGCCATAAATTATTATGTAAAGTAGAAATATTGCGACAACCACAGTAAAGTGTGACTTCAAAATGGCACGTGGCAGTGTGGAAAAACGTTCACGCATTATTACGCTGTTTGAAGAAGGATATTCGGGGCGACAAATTGCCGATAAAATAAATATGAGAAGTTCAACAGTAAATGACATCATAAAGCGATATCAGACAACTGGAACTATAGAAAATCGTGTTCGTCCTGAAGCATCTAGGAAAACAACAAAAGCTGAAGATTTGAGAATTGTATTATTAAGCAAACGCAATAGAAAATTAACAGCGCCATAAATAGCAGCCGAAATCAATCGCGGCCGTGAAGAACAAGTTTCGGCGAGTATGGTAAAACGTCGACTTCAACAAACGGACCTTCATGGACGCATTGCCATTCGAAAACCCTTATTACGTCGGGGCAACAGAGCAAAAGGGCTACAGTGGGCCCGTTCTCATCTAGATTAGTCGTTAGATGATTAGAAACATGTGCTTTGGAGTGACGAGTCAAAGTTTAAGGTTTTTGGGCAAAATCGACGAGTTTATGTCCGAAGATCTAAAACCGAAAAGTGATCCCGAACTGCATTGTGCCTACAGTGAAGCAAGGGCATAGTTCTGTGTTAGTGTGGGGATGTTTCTCCTTTACTGAGACGGGAGATTTATGCAGAGTGCAGGGCGTAATGAGGAAGGAAAATTATTTTGCAATACTCCAAAATCATGCAGTGCCATCAGGATTCATGCATGACAACGACCCAAAACACACTGCGTTAGTGTGTAAGAACTATCTAAAGGAGCAAGAAGAACAGCTCAGAATATGGCCCCCACAAAGCCCAGATTTGAACCCTATAGAGTTGTTGTGGGATGAACTGGACAGGAGGATCCGAGAAATATTTTGGTCCCGGACAGTACCTCATTAAATAAATTAATATCTTTGTGGCACTCTTGGCTAAACGGATATCGACTTTTTTATTTCAAACGATATACCTCGTATACTGTAGATCCTTTAGATAGACTTATTCTCAGAAAAAATTAACAAACGCTAAGTGTCAATATCGTCTATTCGGCATGACCCATATATTCGTCCTTATTGATATAAATGCTTATCAAAAATGTAATACGGTGTGTTCCCAAAACTACGTTCAAACACTAACATATTCAACTAAAAAAAATAAAATTTTTCCATCTTCCTAGTTCCAACAAACACACAGCCTACCTTCGCCTCAAAGCTTGGCCGTAGATTCTGCAGATTGGCCACTAGTTACTTACTAGTTGGATTTGTTTGGATTACGAAAGTAGTCGGGAGCAATTCATGAGGTACTTCTCTACACAGTCTGTTTACGTTCCCCAATTTGTGAAGATGGCAACCTATTGTTGTTTGAAAAAAAAATTATTTTCTGTAAATAATCTATTCTCCGCGACCTAATATCCATTCGTTCGATTAAAATTTTTCTGTTATTTTGTGTACACCTAAATCTGAATCCCATATCTTTCACAATTTTTCGCAGCGAAGTTTCTGATCCCTCCCATTCTAATTCTTTTCGCACCTTCTTATGTTAAGGTCCTATAGTAACACGACGCTCTTCTGTACGGTGGAAATTATAAATTATGTTGCGAAGATCTTTTGTTATTTGTTTTGTATTCCGGCAAATTTGTAACAGAGCAACGACGCCGTCGTTTTTTGCCTGGATTGTGAAATTTATTTTCTTCAGGAGTACTTTGAAGTGCATTGCTTTCGTGAACAATCCGCACGTTACTTCTTGTCGATACACCTGTTGCATTCGAAACATATTCTTTTATATATGATAAGGACTGTTCTGCGGTTTTTAAATCAAAAAAAATAATTAAACACGTTGAAAACTATTTCGCGCGCCTGACCATTAATCACTTTTCCTTCGCCCACGGAACTCATATTGATACGACACTGGTAACTGCTAGTAACTAGTAATAGAATGGGACAGATGGGTAAATACGTTCACGGCGCATCCCCACCGCTCGCCAACTTATACTGCGGGAGCTGTATATATAAATATACAAGGAATGGTAAATAATTTTGAAACTCGTATACTTGCATTATCATAATTACGTAATATACGTGTAGAAATTAATGAATTGAATACACAGAAGCAATGTTTGTGAATTCAATTTTAATTTATTAAAATAGGTCAATAACATTATAAATAAAGAAAACATTTTTTATTTTGATGAAAGAAAAAACGACACGATTATAAATAGCTATATTCGTGTCTCTATTTCGTTTAAATTTATAAAAAAAAAAAATAAGTCCAACCAAACAAATAGACCCTTCGAAATTGGTAACGAAAACAGATGTAATATTATCGAATTTTAATAGAACGTGCGAGCTCTTCATTGTAATTCGTAACTGTTACATTGGCTTACTTATCATTAAAAGAATCCTCTAAACCGTTATTTCAGCAAACCAAGGATGTGTATTTTATTTATTTACACCGAACCAAACCCAAAACCGAATAGTTTTCGAGTAATTATCATCTCGAACAGGGACGAATTCTATGCAAGACCCTCCCAGCAAATTAGTAGAGTTAAGGATGTTATTGGAGGTTAGTTTCTTTTTTTTTTTTTGCGAAATTATCATTTTGTCTTATGTCTTTTTCTTAATTAACGCTAATATTAAGGTAGGGATCTGGAACCTAAAAGAACAGGGGGTATGTGGCTGGGGGCCTCCGTGCAACAAACCGAGAATTTCAAGTTTAGATTCGGCGCCCTACTCAATGTAACCGGCGAAGAACACAAGCACGGCGTCAAAGGAAGAGGATTTATAGTCGCTGATTACTTGGAAGGCGATGATATCGCCGAGAAATATATGGATTCTCTCGTAAATTCCAAAGAAGATTATAATGGATACAATTTTGTCGCCGTTGAGGTTAGGTAAATGTCAAAAATTGACGTCAACGTCAAAACGTTATATACAGTTTGTTTCTAATTTGGATGTTTTTTTATAGAGGTTGTTTCAGAAATAACTCGCAATCGATCTGTAGGTAACAGCCGTGATCACACGGAATTTAAAAGTTAAACGCATTATGTGTCCAGCTATAAGTATGGCAAAGAAAGAAAACAATGTTTTGTATGTTTTTGAAATTTTTAGCTTTCATCCGACAATAATTAATTTACCTTTTGTGGATTGGGAGTTACTTCTGAAACACCTGTATTCCAAATAATTTAAAATTTCATATCCTTATTGTAGAGAAACTGGAATTACGACCCATTACTGTAGTAACATATCGAAATCCTACACGAATTACGATGGAAAGCAGGTATTGGGATTTGGAAATACTGTACTTGAAACCCCCTTAAGGAAAGTTTTAGCTGGAACCGAGAACTTTAAGAAGCTTATTGATGAATATAACAACGTAAATGAGAAAGATAAACTAGTTGAAAAATTATTGGATCTATTAAAATGGAAAGAAAAGTAGGTATTGTTGAATTATTAAGTTGCGTTTTTAAAATTGAATTCACATAATGTAGACACTTACCTGATTCCGAATTGCAACGAAGGCAACCTTCGTGGTACGAAGGTTTATCGTGTGTATTCGTAAATATTCCTAGTGCTGGGTACGGGTCGCGGTAAGCTGCGATTTTAACTTTTCAAATATTATCATTTGAATTTTACATTGTAGGACTCACTCCATAATTTTAATCGATTACGATTGGAATATGGAGTTCTTCGAATCTACGATGAAGGAACCGATAAATGTACACGATCCTATGTGGCTAACGGATGTAATTAAAGCAAGATTGTGAATCGATAGATCTTTCCGAATGTTATAGTTTCTGTACCAAATGAATTGTGTGATTGTATTATAATTTTTGTTATTGCAGTGCATCTAATGTAATCGATGATGTTATTAAATAGTCATAATTTTGTTTTTCGAAGCGGATTTTTTTTATAACAAATTTACTCATTATGTAATTTTTTTTTAATGGAAATCTTAAAATTCGCTAAAAATATTTCTCTACATTTAGAATGAAGAAATAATTATTTAAGCATCAATTACATACAATGATTTTCCGATTAAAAAAAAAATTATTGCATCGTTATGTGCTCAGTAGGAGTAACGACATCACAGTAGACCTATAGACTATAAATAATAAAAGAAACGTTAATTAACAAGAAACCTTAGATGAGGATACGGACAACTAAACTTGCTTTTTATTTATG
Source organism: Oryctes borbonicus (assembly GCA_902654985.2). Lineage (NCBI taxonomy): Eukaryota > Metazoa > Arthropoda > Insecta > Coleoptera > Scarabaeidae > Oryctes > Oryctes borbonicus. Next base: position 3,853,731 of record LR736874.1, read on the forward strand.
TAAAAATTCAATTCAATTCCTCTTTTCTCTTCTTTATTAAGACTCTGGTATTTTAAGGGTGTTGACAATGACGTATTGTAGCGCTTTAAACCCCCCACTACAAATCAAAAATGGCAATCAATAGCGTAAATGGAAGGTCAAAGACGAGGCTTCAACTCTTTTGCGTATCTCCGTTGCATACCGTGTACTTTTGTACTTACGTACAAAAGAAGCCTTGCCCTTGACCTCCCATTTACATCACCAGCAGCCACTGGCTACAACATATATTTCTGAACAACCTGCAATTCATAAATACTTAAAATTAACCTATTTTAATTGTTTTTTTTTTCTTAAACAAATAAATAAAATAGTGAGGTAAATATAGGAAATTTTGAAAAATATCAGTTTATTTTTTAGACATGGGTTTGAAAAAAAAGCAATATATACAGGATGTGCAATTAAAAGAAGTAATAAAATGGTAACTAAGTTGGATAAACATATAAATACGATTCATTTTGACGTAAAGTTCCATGAATTAAGAAACAAGTTTTTAGTATGAAATTAAATTTACTTTAAAAAATTTTAGTATTCGTTTCTTTTTTTCTATTTTTCTCCTTAAATTGAGAACGACTTCTTTGCTTCAATTAATCGCTTATTTGAAAATAATTAATACAATTATTTGATTCTCGAATAAAGTGTATTACGTACTTCTGAAAATCTGCACCAATGTCGAGTACGTACAGTAGTTTATTACTAGAGATGACAAAGGCAGGTGAAATTATTACTTTTTTGCAGCGACTAGACAGACTCGTACCTATTCGTCTGATAAGAAAGGGTTCGTGTTGCCTACTGGTTACCCCCTAGTCGCTGCAAAAAAGTAATAATTTCACCTGCCTTGGCCATCTCTATTTATTACTACATTAATTATATTAATCAGGGCTGCCCTAGTGTCGTTTTGGTTGCCTATTACTAGTCTAGGAAAACAGTAATGATAGCAAGGACTGTGGCGTAGTATGGTAAACAACACATAAGTATCGGCACCCTCCGCACCACACAAGTTTAATTTATTATATAGTAATATAATAATTAGTCCGGGACGGCCGTTTCGAGGACACGAATGGTCCTCATCATTCACCGGTGACCGAATGATGTGAGAAAAAACTTTTTCTAAAAGTTTTTTCTTAGAACAGATATTCTTTACAAGTGCCTATTTCTACCTCCTGCACGCCTTGAAGCTACGACGTGCGAAAAATAACATGCATGAACTATCCCTTCTTCCGAGAAGAAATATTGTTTTACAAGTGCCTATTCCACCCTCTACGCGTCTTAAACTGCGACATGCGAAAAACACGGCCAGATGGACGGGAAAATCTCTTTTATGACCCAAAAATGTAAACAAGTGCCAGCCTACTGCAAAAGGTCAAAAAGGACAGAGTATGACAACGGTCCGTTTTCTCTGTTCATCAGATTTTTATTACTTTTACTTTTGTAAACTGTCTCGTACGCATCTAATTCTCGCGGCGACGTCACGTTTTTAATCAATTTTAAGTCCTTTTTTTAATACTATGCTCGGTTTCATCTATATGTTGTGCTCCACTCGACGCGTCAAATCTTCCGTAGCGATAATTTCTTATATGTTCTTTGAATCTAGTTTCTATCGCTCTTTTTGTTTGACCGGCCGTCCCGGACTATTTATTATATTACTATATAATAAATTAAACTTGTGTGGTGCCGATACTTATGTGTTGTTTACTAGGAAAACAGGTTCAAGGAGGGCGTCAATGAATTTTGATTAGTTAATTTTATAAGCAAAAAAAAGGGAAAATAAAAGGGAAGTGTGCTTATAGAAGGAGCCACTGTCGAAAATGTTGATCTTATTTATTGTAAGAACTGAATTGTTTCAATGTTATATTGCGTCTAAACTTTATATTTTCAAAATGAAGAATTACAGAAATAAAAGCACAATAAGTACTGTTTATATACCGTTTTCTTTATATAATCTTGAGAAAAAAAATCATATAAAGCATATATCTAATCTATATATTTTCACATATTGTTTTAGTTCACAAGTTACAATAGGAAACTATGTAATTAAGAGACTTTTGTTATAATATTTACCACAGTTAAACCAGAGAAATGTCACAAATGGACAAGAATTAAATCTGCGACTTCTCTATAGGTAGAAAAGTTATATTTCGTATTACTTTATATGATAAAACACTGTATTTCTTTCCGTAAATTTGTATGAACTACTAAAACCTGGTATCGCATAAACACTTCCCTGGTTAAAACCTATCATCAAGTAAATAAATAAATGTTATCTTCATCATCATCCTCACCATCATTTATACAATCATATCGTACAAACACAACGCAGTAGCAGATTACGAGACCTGCATCTGCTTAAATTCATCCCCTTCGGTTGCACACGACTCATTATCATCCGATACTTCCATTTTCTTTATATCCAAGCAACTGTGAGCCAGGCCAAAGAATCTCGGCGGGTGATGGTTGTTAGACGTGAATAGCCAGCCGAGGTGACTAGCGCAGCATTTGCATTGGATAATGGTCCATGCGTAGCTAAAAAATTAATTAATTTTAATAGTTGCAGCTACGATTTTTTTTATTATTATTTTAAATACTAACCCAGGGAACCATGTAAATTGCTTCGATGGCTCTCCGGATGTTATATAATTTTGGGCTTCGGATACCGTTATTGTCTCGTAAACTTGTCCACCTGAATTTAATAAAAATTTGGATGTAATATAATGTGGCAAATAAAATAAGATTATGGCCGCAAATGCTCAATCACTAATTCATCAGAGAGACGGGAGGAACAAGAGCCAGTCTCTGATATTGAAAATTGACCAAATAAAATCGACATCGAATGGTACCAATAAATATGTATAAGCGTGCTCCGGCTTCGGACCGTATTGTGGTTAATCGAAAAGCCGATGTATCGCCTACAATAAATGGGGCCTCTTCAGGTATGATAACTCAACGTGTAAATCACGCGAAGGGCAAAACTAACTAAGCGGGGAGCAGTTGATCATGGTAACTCAGCATGTGAACCAGGCCAGAGGCGGTAACCAACTGATACCGTGCTAACTGTGGCTATTACCTTTCCTTGCTGAAGATACCCCATATGATTGCGGGGGAAACGTTGACCTACCATTACACGTTCTAAACCCGGAACGCGTTTAGTTTGAACCGACTCTAGCCGTGGAAGCCTTCGTTATTATTTCAATAAATATATGATTATATTTATGAATCTTTATTTGGTTTAAAGAGTATTCTCGTTGTTGAATAATATAAAAAAGTAGCCTTAAACATCTTCAAAACCAACTTTTGTACAGAAATTCATATTTTTTTCCCCTGAAAAACACTCAAAACTTCTGGAAATATGCTTCTAATAGGTACAAGAGGATCGGTTGTTTTTAGAATACCATGCAACTGGGTACAAGATGTGCTGGTTTTTGTTGCAATATGAAGTTCACTTTCACATGCACAGGCCACAAGCAAGGCTATAAACTTTGGAGGTTGTTCATCTTAATTCTGTAAAATAAAACATGTTGCATGACGCTTTCTACTGTTCTTGAAATAGAGACCTAGTTTCCTTCATAAGCCCCACATATGGGAATTCCTTTCCCTGGTCCAATTGTGCAGCAACCTTCCAGCATTTTACCTCAAAAATCTTCTACTTCTTTACCGAAGTGTCAACCTAATTGCATCCGTGTACTCTGTGTAAATTAAATCCATTTAAGGAAATATATTTATAAAATGACTACCATCTCCAAATTAGCTTGTGGTGTGGATATCGAATCCTACTGGCCAATGTTTCTTGCCAAAGCACTAGAAGGAGTTAACAGCAAAGATTTAATCACTGATGTTGGTTCTGGTGATGCTTCAGCTTCAGAGGCCACCGCTACTCTGGGAGAAGCAGCGAAGGAGGAAAAGGAGAAAGAGTCGGAACCTGAAGGGTGTGAACCTGGATCTTGGAAAAAAATATATTATAGGCTTAGATAAGTTATGTTTAATGGCACGGCGTTTCACTAGATCTCCGACCACACCAATCCATGTGATGTGATTTTGAAAATTCATATAGCAAAATTTTTTTTTTAATAATTAGTGATTATCTGAGATTACGTCTAGTTCCAATTAGTTTAATACCAAGATACAAATTTGGTGATTTGTTCCCTTTATTGGTCTGTTGAATTCCCGTATTCCAACCTCTCCAAAATTATCTGTAAGGTTTCAGGTTATTCTGCAAGATTATGTAAAGTTCTGAATCTATTCTGAAGGTTCTAGACTGGTTCGTTTCCATTCTGGAATTATCTGGAAGATCCCAAGCTGTTCCGGAAAACCCGTAATTAATAATTTCAATTGAACCCAAAAAATGAATGTTTTAATTAATTTTTTTTTTTAATAAAATTTTCGAGCTTGGCGCTTTTGGGGAAAAAAATTAGATAATTTTTTTGATTCGTTACACAAAGATTGGTTTTGAAGATAGGTCTGCATTTATTTCGCAACGAAAATACTTTTAAAATGGAAGTCCATTTTTAACATATTATTATGTTTAAGAGTCTTCACAAACAAGTGGTATTAATTCAAATATTACCTGGATTACAATAGTTGCTTTGAACCCCTTCCCTGGACATGGCAAACACATCACTTTGATTTGCTATTTCAATACTGCATCTTCCACAAATAAGACTTCTTTTCTAAAGACAAATGATTTTAAATGGAAATAAAAAAAAAAAAATTGGGTCATCATATACTTACCATCTTCAAATATCTCAATTCCAGTCTTAATCTCTCCAATACAGAAGGACACTTCAAAATATCCAATCGTTCCTCATGAGTTAATTGATAGTTTTGCACGAACCAATACGAAAGAGACGTAGGATCTTGAGGAAGATGTTCCTTTGTGTAGAATTTCGCCAAGCTTCTGGTGATTAGGTCGACTAAATAGCTCAGTTCATTGCGATCGTAGACCCAACTTGCATATGGAAATTGGCTTAAGTGATACCTAAGGAAAATTCAATAATTAGGTGCCTCAAGTATTAATTATGGGACCTTTGCTTTTGATTCATTTTGGGACATATGTATGCAGAAAAAATATATGGTATTCAATACTGAACTTCCTATACGTTCGCAAGCCGTTGTGATTTAGATAGAACCGAGCATGAAATTTAATCTTGTAAAAAAATTTATGCTGAAATGCTCTGCATTTTCGATTTTTAAAAAAAATAAATGTACCTAAATTTATATCGATTTAGGGGATAGACGTTTACCTTCTATGCTTATAATTCCTCATCAAAGTTTGATAATCCGAGCCGAAATTAGTCCGTCGAGCCTTTAAAGTCTGCAGCTGAGTGTTGGAAATCGGAGATTTAATATTTGGTTCGCCTAAAATCTTCACAGTCAACTTTTGCATCCTCGCCCAAGGGTTCCTGGTCATCGTATCTGGTAATATCTCGCATCTCTGTCGTCCTTTAGCTTTTAAATTAATCACACCTCTCCTGGCACTAGTTTCGTACACTTCCATTATGACACCATACTCATACAGTCTTGTTTTTACTTTACTACAAGGAAATTATAGAAATCAACAAGAAAGATCAGAGGAAAAGCAGGATAGTACATACTCTGTGCAAATTAAGGCAAACATATACCCCTTTTTGATATCTTCAAGTAATTGATCAGTTTCGTAATCTCTTAGTACCAACGGCAAGGTAAATCCGGGAAATACTAGTGTATTAGTATGTATCGCCAGCATACCAGGTATTACCTGACCTTCATCAAGTATCGTATAACCTCCAACATTGTCTAACCTGCCCAGATACTGAAAACAATCACCGATTAACATTTCTGATTAGAGGAACAGAACATGAAGGAAATAATACCCTATGCGTCGCTGGTAGACTCTTATCGAACTCCCCAGATCCATCGCTCTCCGAATTTTCATCTGCAACAAAGGTAAAGATGAAATTTCACCACATGAACAATAGAATCGGAGCTAAATGTAACCTAGGTCCGATTCGGACGATGCTGAACTGGTTTCGACGGAATAAAGAGCGTTATCCGAACTGGCGTATCGGTGAAAACGCGGCCGACGTTCCCCTTGGTCTGACATTTTCTCCAATTTTGGTTTTCTTGATGCGAAGAGTGCAAGAGCGACTAATTCGATACGGATACATACGCCATACATACGCTGTCACGACTTTCGCAATTAGCAAAACGCCATCAAATAGTGCAGATCGGATTCTTATTTACGTGAAAAGTTAATTTCTTAATTCCTTTCTAAATGGGTTTTTAAAGAAAAAGTCTAGATTTAGAAATCTTTGTGCAGCCCATAACACTTTTGTTATTGTAGGCAATGCAGATTTCTATTTAGTGCTTCGCTGGTGACGTTTAACAAGTGCTGCCATCTTAACTGAATTTAAAACGAAATTAATTCGTCCAAAATTTACCAACATTTTTAAAAATAATTATAAAAAAATAAAAAATCGTAATTTTCATTGATTAAAACAAACAATTTCGAAGTGACGTTATATTGATACATGTTTCATATAAACGTAGGAATATTTTTAACGATAAAGAAAGATAATCTTATCGTATTCTTCATCTATAATAAATACACGTTTGATTACAAAAGTTAAGCATTATCGGGATTGTATCTATTAAAATTAGGACAATGACAGGATGTCAATATTTAACGGTAAGAACGATAATTCGATAAACTTACCGCACGAAACGCAAGTTTTTAACTTCTTAACGTGATTGCAGAGGAAATTTATCACGGACATTCCAAATTTTCCAATTAATTTGAAGCCGTTGTTCCGAAAGGCCCTTTGTTTTGAAACACATAACCTCAAAATCACCTTAAAATGATTTGATTGTATTGATTCTTAAAATTTGCGAGTTTTAGGATAGATGGCGCCGAATACCGCGCCAACTGATACCAATTTAAAAATCTGCGTTTTCAGATTTGAACAAATTTTACTCGATTAGTTGGAACAAGTTGTCGGTAACGAGCTAAAAAAAACGGTGATTTACTGTATTCGAGCAATCCATCAACGAAATTAAGAAAAAAAGAAAAATGGAGCCTCGTATACTGGCCGGTTTCGTTTGTACTTTAAGGTGCGTGCGAGTTAGTACTTAGATGACAAAAATTTTGGGAGTACCTTCTTGTATCCTTATTATATAATACGCCTCTAAACCCTATTAGTTTAACGTGTTAATTGTTGATGTTAATTCATTTAACCCAACTGCTAACTAATAATGATAGCAAGGACTGTGACCATGGACGTAGCTAGAATTTGATCAAGTGAGGGGCCAATTGATTGTTTCGTCAGAGATTAAAAAAATTAGAAACGACAGTGTAGAGTTCAATTTAAAATTCTCAACTTACCGCCACCGGGCTACCGTTGTAGCGAGGAGGCGAGCGTATCCTTCTTTAATGATAGCAAGGACTGTGGTGTAGTATGGTAAACAACACATAAGTATCGGCACCCTCCGCACCACACAATTTTAATTTATTATATTACTATATAATAAATTAAACTTGTGTGGTGCGGAGGTTGCCGATACTTATGTGTTGTATCCTTCTTTGATTAAATATTTTAAAAACAAAAGTGCTCCCTCATTATTTTTGTCGACTACAAAAATGAAAATATTTCAGAGGTTTAGGGGACTCCCCTGTCTACGTACATGACTGTGGGGTAATACGGCAAACAACACAAAAGTATCGGCGCACTGCGCACGGCACTCAATCCGGGACGGTCGTTTCGAGGATGTGTGGGATCCTCATTCTCAACCGGTCACTCGGGCATCAGAATGCATCCTCGAAACGGCCGTCCCGGATTGATTAATTAAACTTGGGAGTTAATTTGATTTAGGAGTGAATTTTTAATTTCTTGTGTATTAATTCTTTGAAGACAGATTTTATTGCCTTATCTTCAATTGGTGGGCGTATAATTAGGTTTCTTTTTAAATTAGCAATTTCTTTTTGGGTTATAAAAATTAAAAAAGGGTTAATATAAAGTTAGAAGAAAATTAATGTGACCATCTTAGCTGCTAGATGCTTGAGCTTGTTGTCCAAACAAAAGCTTATAAAATTCGCGATCAATTTAATTTGGCAGCTTCAGCAACAAAGATCGGACTGCCACGTGTCAATACGTCAAGAAACCAACGAATATATTCTTTATTACCGGAATTTTCAACTAAAATCTAAAAATGTATAGTAAAATTTTGGGGAATTACCGACTTCTTGTAGCCAACTAATATTTGTCTCAAAAGATGGCGCGGATAGAGATTTCTAATCCAAATAATATTAATTTTTTGAAACGTCTGTAGAAGTAGTATTGGGCAAGATATGGGGAAATGACAAAATTTTCAAGTTGCAAATATTTCATCATTTAATATTAACTAATAACGTTCTTTTAAGTTATGCTTCGTTTTATTGTTATTTTAATACCTTAAATTGTTGCTTTTATATAGCTTCTTGACTTCGTCATTGAATAAAATATTAATTAATCCCTATATTTAAATGTAGAAAATTCTGAAGAATGTATTGAGCAGTATGGGTTGCCTATGAGTACGGCGTCAGACAATGTAACATCCATCAAATGAAATGATCTCACTGCTAAATGTGACCAATAAACAGGCGTCCGCTTTTTGTCACCTAAGGACAAGACCCTGTCCAAATGCACTACCAATTAAGTTGGGTTTAAAAAAGGTGTTTGAACAACTTTGCAATGAACTTTATACGAGCGTAGTTTCAAAAGTATCCAGTCTATTGCAGGAGCAACTTTTTTTGTCAAACTCCGTTTTATTTCTTAACTAATCTCCTTCTAAAGTCCATTTACCTTTCCCAGCAGTGCTCCCATCGCTTAAATCTCTTCATATAGTAGTTGGCATCTTGTTCTGCAAAATAGGCGTTTATGAATGTTATGAAGTTGGTTCTTGTTATCATTTTTCCTTTTTCAAGAGAGCGGATTAAGACATTTTCTCGAGTATTCCAAAAATCACTTCCGACCTATGGAACCGTCTTTGTCTTTTTCGAAACCAATCCACCTTTGTAATGAATGGTTTCACCCTTGACCTCAGAAGTGTACTGTTGGCAAAACCAGAGAATAAGCGCGGCGCCCAACGCAAAGTTAGTTAAAAGTCTTCAGTCAATATATTACAAACATGTTCACAGTCCCTGCTCTCTGTTTAGTCTTAATGCAAAAAAGAAAATTAGTAATGGCTCCATATTAATTTTTTAAAATTTTTATACAAACACGACTGTTAAACAACAACCCAGCGTCCAATATGGCCGAAATTTTCAAAGTATCATGCGCAACTATATTACAATAGGTTAAAATAAAACTCGACGTTTCGCCCACAATCGTATGGGGCTTCTTCAGGAGAGTGATGGCAACAGTTAGAACAAACTCAACGTGTGAACCACGCCAGAGGCGAAACTAACTGAACGGGAAGCAGTTGCTCACGGTAACTCAGCATGTGAACCATGCCAGATGTGAAAACTAACTGCGAAGAACGCGGGGAGCAGCACGCTTTTATGCCGGTGATGGATGGGACCTGTCGCTGATTGGTTGGGTGTGACAGTCACGGTTGGGCGGAGATGAGTCGTTACGGATGTCTGGAAGGAGTAACCTGTGTCCCTATTGACATTCTTAGGATGTTTAAAGATCTCTATGGACTCCATAATTTTCCAATTGTAATAATGAGAAGAATTATGCCATCTTTATATTTATGTTTGAAATTCTTCAGACTACCCTTACGTTTTATTCGTATTTTTATTAATAATGATAGCAAGGACTGTGGCGTAGTATGTTAAACAACACATAAGTATCGGCACCCTCCGAACCTTCCGCACCGAATCATTCGGTCACCGGTTGATGATGAGGACCATTCGTGTCCTCGAAACGGCCGTCCCGGACTATTTATTATATTACTATATAATAAATTAAACTTGTGTGGTGCGGAGGGTGCCGATACTTATGTGTTGTTTACCGTATTTTTATTGTTCCACTGTTTAATCAAAGTCTTGAGTAATAGAAAAAGAAATAATAACTAAGCCTGCAGAAACGAGTTGCGCTTCACGAAATCTGCAGAGAGTAGACAGATTCGTGTTGCCTACTGGTTTCCTCGAGAGTCGACAAAACACGACTCTGTTTAGTCGCTGCTAATTTCGTGAAGCGCACGAAAGTACAAGTTTCTGCATTCCTTAAAATACCTTTGATTTATCGAAACAAACCTCGTAAGTATCAAATCGTTTATTATCATCTAAATATTAACAGATATATACACAAATATTGTCAAAATAAACATAATAAAACAATAGAATCATACATTAAACGTAAATTAGATGTAATAGTAATAAATAATACTATGAAATCGGTACATTTAGTGAGTATTTAAACCATTACTATTTTACAATTATCCTCATAATTACTAATTAATCGAACAGATAATATTATATAAAAAAGAACAATGAAATGTACAGTCCGTAAAAGAAATGAGAATTAATTTAAGATGGAATACGAACAAAATCATCGGCAGAAATTGATCAATGGAAATGAATCGAAGAAATAACATGCAATAAGCTTCGTATAAAAAAAATAAATAGTACATTCTTTTCGTTGAATCTTCGTTTAGAGTTACGGAAAGGTTCAGGATGAGGTGTGTACTTTTTCTTTATAACGATTGCCCTATCTATCATTTCAATTTACTTTGTACAATATTTACATAAAGTATATAATTATACGCCATTGTGTATTTGAGCTGTAGTATTTGATGTTTAATAAATAATAATTTTCAATCAACAAAGTCAATCGAAAATCTAGTAAGTCATTTTAACGAGACAATTGTAATCCGTTAACATCATCAAAACAACATTTTATCTGATAGGATTAAAAATCTTTCGTTACGATTAGAATTTGAACATCGAAGACTACAAAGTAGCTACAAAACTCCATGCGTAAGTATATACAAGAAAAAAACAATCGAGTAGCATCTTTATACAGAGGGTTCCTAATTCGAATATGAAACTAAAATTAAAAAAAAAAAGGAATGAAGTTGTTCATAATACATATATAATATATGCATATAAAAAAAAAACAGCACCAGAAAACTTATTTACTCTGAGGATTGCGTAAGATAAAAAAATTATATAAACGAAATGAAGTAAAACTTAGTATTAAAAAAAAATTATTTACTCCTTTCTTTCTTTTATTGTCCATTTTCTTCCATGTAAAACAAAAAAAAACACGTCCTTTTTCAAAGTCCGAAAATTTGGCACAAATTTTAAAACGCGCGTGTAATAATTACATGGTTGGCGCTATAGAAAGCGTCAAACGTCATCACCGCAACTGTCAAACGTCTTTCTAAATGTTTCCGATAGACGGCGCTTCTTTATTTACGGCGGCGTATGCCCGCGGTTTGCGCGATTTCTATTTCGAAAATTGTTCCTGTTATTGCGGTTGAAATTGCGTCCCCTGCGAGGGGGTCGGTTGTCCCTATTGAACCGCCCGTCGCCTCGGTTATTATTGAAATTTCCCCCTAAGTTATTATCCGGGAAGAAATCATCGCTGAAGTTGAAATTTTGGTTGTCACCTTGAGGCGGTGGAGGCCCACCTTGACCGCCCTGTTGCTGTTGGGGCGGTTGCTGTGGGAACGGAACGAACGGCGGGGCGTTGCCGAGGAGACCCCCGTTCCTCGGATCGAAATTGATGGGGAAATCGGGCGGTAGATTAGGAATCCCCGGGGCGGCGCCTAAAAGACCCGGCTGTACCACAGATTGCGCTATTTGATTTAGCAAATGATTACCTTGCCCTCCTCCTCCGCCTAGGAGGTTTGGATTGACCTGTTGTCCCGAGAGGATGTTGGGATTGGGACCTATTTGGCCCAGCATCCCTTGATTTGAATTTTGAGCTTGTAACAAATTTGGATTGATCCCTAATTGGGAGATGTTACTTATCGTCGAAAGTAAGCTCAATACGTTCCCGTTAATACCCCCAGCACCAGGACCTTGTTGTTGCGGTTGCGATTGTTGCGGACCTACGCTAGCCTGCAGCAAACCTAACGCGTTTAAAATCCCTTGCAATACCTGCTCGTTTACAGCTGTCCCGCCACTTTGATCCCTATTCGATAACTCCTGATTCAGCATAACTTTCTGATTACTCGTCAAGTTCTGGTAGAAAGAGGAACCTTGCAGGACATTCATTTGCTGCGCATAGCTCATGGCAGCGTCTGGAATCAGCTTGGGTTCCTCCACCTTGCGTATTCGAGGATCAACTCGCACAGTTGGAGTTGATTTAGGACTTTGTTTGGGGCTTGCCGGGCTGTCTTTCTCCTCGAGATCCAACCTGAAGATCTTCCTCAATCGGGGATCGCCGGTCGTTTGGGCTTCCTGTTTGCTCAGCTTGAGGCCGGTGTAATCGGGTTTGGGGATGTCTATGATATGGACCATCCAAGTGACTGGAGGGTGGGAGTTATAGCTCGCGTCTATTTCGGTGGCCGGGGTATAGTTTTGCATCGCTTTGAATGGGAGGGAGAGTTGTCTTAGGTCGACGTCTGGACGTCCGCTTGAAGAGCTGCTACCTAGAATTGAGAAAACTCGATATTATTAAATAATATAATATATAAATATTAATCTTCCTAAATTACATTTATAACATTTTCATATTGTTACGTCAACTACGTCCTACCTCTAAGATCTAAATCGCCAAAATTCGACCTCAAATCCAAATCCTTATCGATCGCCCTCAGATCCACGTCCTTTCCCTCACTTTCAGTCTCTATACTGCCCTGCTCATAAATACTGATTTTCTCCGGTTTCACCTTCTCTTCAGTTGAAGACAATCTCGCTTTCCTAGGATCTATCCGCGCCGGTTTAGGCTCCTCTGAAGTTGCGGCTTGTCTAGGATCGCGCGGTTTCGAAATCTCTTTCGGGGAGATGGAAGCCGCGTTATTTTGCCTCATCGAACTTAGCAATTTAGTCACCTCTTCGGAGATGTTGATCTTCGAAAGATCGCCCAACTTTTCGACCATTTCGGAGGGCTTGATGGATGGATTATTGTTGATGGGGGTGGTCGAAACGCAGGCTGGCTCCTCCTCTTTTGTTTCTTTCATATCCTCGTCGCATTTGATAGTTAACTTGCCTTCGTTGGAGTCGTCGGAATACCAATCGATGTTGCTTTGTTCGGAGTCTGAGCGGTCGTCCTTTTGTTCTTGGAGTAAATTCTCTTTTTGTTGGGCTTGTATTCGCATGTAAAGTTCTCTTTGACGCTTTGGAAGATTTGCGGGGATATCTTTCGGTTCTAAGCTGAACCTTTAAAGAATTAATGATCATTATTATTATAAAAACAAGGTTAAATGTCCGCTTTACATTGATTTGAGCGTAATATAAGATTATCCAAAAGTAGCAGAAATTGCTTTTTGGAAGTGAAATTATTCAAAAATATGCGTACCTGTTATCCTTATCCTTTTCAGGTTCCTCGTTTATAACGATCTCCAACTTGTCGTCACCCTCATCTTCGGTCGTACTCTGCTGCTGTTGATAGGAAGAACTAAAAGCCTGATGCCTAATATCAATATCCTGCCTATCGAATAGGTTTATTTGTTTCTGTCTACCATCGACATCCGTTTTACGAATGTCTACGTCCCTTCCGGTCATAGATTCGATATTGTTGTGATTCCGGATGTCGGTATCGCCCCGTATGCTTCTGATGTCAACATCCATCTTTGTCGGATCCGCTGCGCCAAAACCAGCTTCCCTTTTGTACTGTTCAATATCAATTGGCCTGGTTTCGTCATGCTTCTGATTGCCCATCATCAGCATCGCCTTGGACTTCTGCAGCGGCGACGTAGGTTGAGCCGGGGCTTGGATCGGAGGTAGAGTTCTCATGTCAATATCGCCGTTGCTGGTTAGGGGTAAGCTAAAACCAACGAATTGAATTATCTTTCACCAACGCAGTGCAAGATGTTTTTGGTATAATTTTAATATTTTCTTATATTTCTTCGTTTTAAAATTTGGTTCCCCAATAAAATCATCTAATATTAGATATAGTAAAGGTGCAGGCTTAGGATCTAGAGGAACTCCTATCTTATCCTAATTTTCGAAAGATTTGGCTTATTTTTTTATTTATTATAAATAACATTTTCGAAACTTACCTGCTTAAACGCATATCCTGATCCTGCGATTGCGGAAAGGGTTTAAAATTACCATCATTCTGGTTCTTACGTTGTGGATCTTGCATAAATTGCACTTTCTCGAGGGGGTCCGGTTCCTGCCATCTCGAAGGTCTGCTCCTTACAGGTTTATCAGATTTATCTTTCTTCGAATCTGAAAATCCAAGGGAGAGTATAGAAAATTATTGTATATAGATGGGGAATGCGACTTACCTTCATGCATCATATCCGTTGGCATGGATATACTGATGTCGAACAGAGAAGGGATCCCAGCTTTGCCTTGATCATTGGCCTCTTTCTTTTCGATGCCAAACTTTCCTTCGAGCTGCTTCTGGGTGAGGTTTATTCGAAAGGCTGCTTCTTCTCGATTCATTCTTGGAAATCTACCAAGGATGTCTTTGGGAGCTGTTTCTATATGCTTAAAAAGTATTTGTTTCAATCCTGCAGGAACAAACCAGCATTAGAAATATGTTCTGAGATCTAATATTAAGTTTAATATAGATACATCGAAAATCGTATAAGCCCTAATCTCCATTCAATTGCCGAAAACGTACTTTACAATCTAAAAAATTTAAAAATTTTAAAAAATTTGTCCTTTGATAACACTATTTTAGTTTAAAATGGAAATATTGGAGATTAGAATTTAATTGAACGATCTTACTGACATTAGCATAGAATTGGCGCAGTCAGTAAGATCTCCTATGTGCATAACGATATTCGAAGAGTTGAACTTACTTTCACTAAGAGGTTTCCCATGCGCGAATTTGCAATTTTCGCCCTCTAAGCAAGGCTGACCTGTATGGTAGAATTTGCATGGAAAATCGGAATGCATATATAAACATTTGTCACCTTTGGCGCAACAATCATTTAAGTAAAACTTGCATAGCTCCCATTTCATCGGTGGTTGGGATTCATGCGAATACTGGCAATCGTCGCCCTGAAAAATAATTTGGAAAATTTGAAGAAGCTTAATCTCAATTGTTTATTAAAAAAAAATTTTTTTTCGGTTTAGTGCGGGCTTTTGTGGTTGTAGTCTAGTGTAAAAATAGCTTACGGGAATTGTAGTAGTGTTATCTTTTTTTGTCTTTGATGGTAATTACCTTCTGGCATTTCCCTTGCAAGTAATAAACGCACAACTGCGGGGAATCCTTGGGCTGCTGCTCCATCATTTTGTTCTTATTCTCGCGATTATTGTCCATCAATCTCCTATCCCGTCCCCTATTCCGCATCTTCCTATCTCTCTTTTCTCGCCGTCTTCTCTCCCGTTCATCTCCGCTCTTTTCCGAAGAATAGTCCGTATCGTCGGAGAGCGTGTCCTCCGTTCGCGGGGAGTTGTCCTTATTCGGACGATGTTCGGGGCTTCCCCCGCGAATGTTCAGCATTTCGATCTCGTCTAATTCGTCGCTTTTCGGCGAAAAATCGGATTTGCGTTGCTTCTGTTGGAGGATTTCCATGGAAAATAGGAACAAACGATATATAGAGTGTAAAAAATTATTGGAGAAATTTAAATTTAATGTAATTCCTATTTGAATTTATTAAAATGGCGCTTCTTGGGGAATAGGAAGAGCAAAGCAGAAATAGAACAGATTACAATTGAGACGACCATTAATGCTATGAACGTTAGGTTCATAATTTCCACGGATGAGGTTCATATCTGTTCTAAATTGTGGTTCATATTTACCCCTTCCACTAAATCAACTCAATAAGCACAGCTGCGCATGATCACTGGCCAACTACAAAGAAAATAGATGATGCCACGGGTCTTTTAGCAGTCATTTGAAAACCACAACTTTCATAATTTTTCTTGTCAATAAAGTTAACCACGATTTAAGTTGATTTCTTGCATGCTACGTAACGTGAGCCAATTGTACCGTATTGTAGCCTCAAATTGACCGCAACATTTTAATAAAGCTTACAAACACAATAATCAAATTTTAAGAAATTCAACGTGTTTGAAGCTTGTTTTCAAATAAGCAACGCTCTGTATATTAAGGTGTCATCAAATTTATATTAATGGTAGTTTCAGATCTTTCTTTTACAGGGCATAACATTGTAACTTAAATTTTTCTACAGATTTGTAAAAAAATCTTAGATACTATACAGTAAGAAATTTCGCCAATATTTCTCAATTAAAGTAACATATACAGGATGTTGTAAGTTCATGGCACGTTGGGATCTAGTTTAATGTAATATGGAGTAATAGACAGTTTTGATTCTTTAAGGTTATGTACGTGTCCTTTGATGATTTTTTATCGCAATGCTGAATTTATATAACATACAAGGTGTTATATTAGCTAGAACATCAATTTCCTCTGAAAATGGAACAGGTCATTCAAATAAGGTTGGGAATAAACAGTAAACAGTTTTTGCTCTGTAAGTTTTGTTCAACTTTCTAAATCTTTGTTTTTAAGTGGTTTAAACACCCTGAATTATCAACGTTACCCATTCCAAATTACCTTTTTCCTATCTTTATCTTTCTTTTTACGCTTTCTACCGCGCTTATCGTCCTCCTGTTCCTCATCGTTGGGCTTCTCCTTCTTCAAAACATTCGCTATTGCTTTCTCGATGTTCGAAGCGAAATCGTCCACTGAAAGAAAAAAGCCTTGATAAGAGAAGTCTCGCCAAATTCGCCACATAGTTGTAGATCTACCTGGTTCCCTCCTGTATTTATCCCTCTTTTCGCGCTCCATACGTTCGAGCTTATGCAAGAACATGACGCTCTTCTCGGCCTCCGTCAGATGACCCTTCTTCTTCTCGTCGTGCTTAGGACGAGCTCTCTCGTATTTGATCCTTACGTACTTCTCGTGCTTAGTCTCGACAACCGGAAAGATTTTCTCCGCGATCGGGGGTGGTTTGGGGGGTTGCGGGGGTGGGATTTCGATCTGGGTGAGTGCCGGGATTTCCTCGTCATCGTCCTCGATCTCTCCATCCTCCAGATCCTCGTTGGTCTCTGTCTCAGTGGGCGGTTCCACTTTGCTTTCGCTATTTTTGTACATAAAGAATCAGCCTGTATATACGGAGAAGCTTTGATAGTTTGAATTTCGCGCGTTGTAACTGGTTAGTTCGGTACTATCTACCGCGAGATGTCGTCTAGGTTAACAGACGTGAATCGATAACTTCATGGCCTGCTCTAATTTGCGTTATTTTTCCTTCTATTTATAGAAACGCGAGATTATTTTGGGAAGGCGGTATTTTATCGAAAGGCTGCGTATTTGGGGGGGTTTGAAGAGGAAGACATGAGAAAAATGAACGATAAAATATTTTTTGCTATACTGATCATTTCCTTTTTGAAGCTTATTTTTGTTTGAAATACGATAAAATGCTTTTTAAATTGTATTTTCTATTTTAAAACTGTATAATTTCAAGATATCAAGGTTAATTTTTTAATATAAATAATATGCTATTTAATCGAAATGCTAATATTGAATTTACATTCGAAAACAAGTTAATAAATTCAACCAGTCCGCCAGACGAAGCAACTCTCGCATAATCGTACGGAACTTTCGAATAATGCTGTATACAAACAAGGAAATAAAATACGAAGGAATAATTTGTCCATTTTCAATGCGAAAGTCCAAACATTTTCCGTTAATCTTCCCGTTAAAAATTCGCGATGATAATGGCAGAAATATGAACGTTACGATGTGTTCTAATTTCCTACGCGTATCAACGTGTTCGTTCGTAGATTACGTAGATTGTTCTAGAAGCTAACGCCTTTGCTGATAAAACTCTAAGCCAATAAGCTGGTAAAATCGAAGGGAAAATCAAATTATGGAAAAATAAAAAATTCGCTAAACGAAACGAGCAATAACACAACGATTTAACGTGGAAAAATAACTGAAAAAGTTCGGATTAAACGCAGCCTTGCGATAAAATAAAATTACGTGGAGGTCGAGCCGGCCATTTTGTCGTACATATCCTAAATTATATAACCTTGTATTAAAATTATACATTCGTCTCATCCAAACTAGAAATATGCCAATTTTACGCCGTTTTCAAACTATGTTTCTATTGTAAAAAAAAGAGATAGAAATTTCCATCATCAAGTAGAGTTTGTATAATTTAAAAAGAGATAAAACAAAAAATGTTTCATTTACCTTTTATGCTTTGTTCGATAGAACCGACAGAATTAACGCAATTATCGTGACATGTTTTGTGCGTTATTTTAAGGGGTAACAAACAAAAGATGCCACGTAAAAACTTGTCAAATTTCCTCGTAAATATCGACGATATTTACGGCCCCCCTTTTTCTCGACGTTCCCTGCAAAATTTTCTCGATTTTATCACCGTTTCTCGTATTTAAATTAAAAGAAAAGGGGTAAGTGCAGACAACGCCCCCGTGGATGGAAAATCGCGGGGATATCGCGACGTTTTTCTTTGTTTTTTGGTTTTTGTTTAACCCGTTTCTTGGCCGTCGTCGGATCGTCAGAGCGAGATTATTTCGTATTATTTAAACGGCGTATGGTCGGTTTTTATCTGCGGCGTAATTTCGAACATATTTCTGGCCTCGAAGAAGACGTCGTAAATACTCGTTTTACAATTATTATTATTAATTAATTGCTGATGGCGTAAAAATTATGCAAACCTTTTAATATCACATACGAGAGCCATTTTCAAACCCTAATTGTATGTTTAGAAGAGTTTCACTATTTGGCAGGAAAGATTGTATTGAAATGGCATGTAAAAAGTCACTCATTCACTAGTTTTTCGTATCGTGCGAGTCGCCTCTGTCCTGTTATTAAGGTGGTTTGTTGGTCGGGACAGAGTTTTTCAAAAAATCTTACGCATATTTCATGATATAAACCAGGTAACCGACTATTCTCTTTAGCGATGAGATCACAAATGAGCTTTCCCAAGAATTTAGATATCGAACGTCGTCACCCGGATACCGGCCAATGGAAGAGCGTAGCGCGTCAGCGCCGACCAATCGCGGGCCGTAGCAACAGGAGCGACCTTTCTCCCGTATATTCTATACGGAACGGATGACCTCCAAACGGTGAACGGACGACGCCTTTACTAGATCTTTTTTTTTCTCCTCTTTTTTTTCCAGAACGATCCTCTCCGCACCCGTACGGCGAAGTCCTCCTTTGTTCGGCGGAAAATACTGCGCCCTTTTCCTTTAATCGGTGGGAAAAGAGGCGATTCTAAACGAAATCTGACGTATTTCGTTGAAAGTCAACTGACCGATGTTTGTACGATTCGCAGCTGTCACCTCCGCTGTTGGCACCTCTCTCGATATATTTCGCATTATTCTAATGTACCAAGGTTATTTCGATTAGCGTTCCCGCTCATTTTACTACATTTTACACTTGAATGCTTACAAAGTACATGTAAGGTGCGACGTTATGACAAATAAAAACGTTGCGTATTAAAAATTCTGGATGCACGTTCTTTATATACGTGGCGCTATCTAACGGCGGATGCGCGATTTAGCAAAGTGGTGAAAATTAAGATACCGTATCATAGACGGCGCCACATGTACTCACATTTATAAATAACTGTAATGCTACAGTGGATATTTTTTATTTAAATAAATAATTTTAAAATCTCATAATTTATATAGCGTGAAGGATGTAGATCCTCTAATTATTTTACTGGACAATTTTAACACTACCGCAAACGAGAAATCCCGAATAAATTTATATTTAATACGAGGATCGTTCAATAAGTCCTTAGAAAAAGAAAGACAAAGTATTTTCTGCAGATTTTTATTTATTTTTCAACATAATCTCCATTTAACTCTAGCCCTCCTTAAGCCCTCCAAAAAGTAGAATTTCTGAAGGTCCTCAAAATAGGCATCTGCTTGGGATGCGATGACCTCCTCGTTCGACGTGAACCATTGTCCGCCGAACCGTTTTTTCAAATTTGGAAATAAAAAAAAATCGCTGTGGGCCAAATCCGGTGAATACGGTGGATGTTGTACTAATTCGATATTTAATTCCATAATTTTGACCATCGAAACTGCGCAGGTGTACGTCTTGATGGGAAAGGATCTTTTGCTTTTTCAAATTAAAACGTTTCTTATCGATTTCTTCCAGTTACTGTTTATATTTTTTCTAAATAATCTTTCTTCTCGTCTCTCGTCTCTTCGTCTTCGCCTTCTTCGGAGCCCATTTCCTTTCAAAAATCCACTGTTTTGACTGTTCTTTTGTCTGCGGAGTGTAGTAAAGTATCCATGTTTCGTCCATAGTTATGTATCGACGGAGAAACTTGTCAAGATTGCCACGAAAAAGCGCTAAAACAGCCTCAGAGTCGACCACGCGATTGCGCCTATTCTCCACGCGGTACCCATCGTATCCATTTTTTGCACACAATATTTCACGCAAAATTGAAGACACTGTACGTTACGATATGCCTGTGGCCTCAACTGTTTGGTGCATTTTGATTCGTCGATCATTTAAAACCACATCGCGGATTTTGTCAATTATTTCGGGGGTGGTCACTTCCACTGGACGTCCAGAACTATGTTCATCTTTTGCGGATGTACGGCCACGTTAAAATCATTTATCCAATTGTAAACAGTTGCTAACGCAGGAGCAGATGCGCCATAACCTTCATCCAAATTAGCTATGATCTCTTTCGGTGTTAAGCCTTTTAAATATAGGCGTTTAATCGCCGCTCGTTTTTCTACATAAACAAAAACCCTTTGCTACGAGCGCTACCTCTTAGATCTTCTAAGGACTTCTTGAACCACCCACGTAGCATTTGTAAAGGAGTTATTTCAAAATCTGGGTGATTAATTTGGTGATTACCAATACAAAATCGTGGAATTTATTTTAAAACAATTATTTGTGGTTGGGATTACATTCCGTATATGGAATATTAATTCATTTTGATGAAGAAATTTCTTTGAAAGGACAAAATTGATCAGCAATTAGAAGGAAATTTATTCTTTATATGGAATTGTTACAAAATGCTATTGCTTTTTGTTTTACTGCGAATAAAGCAAAAAAAAAAACGATTATAATCATATAAAAAATAAAATAAACAACACAGATTATGTTATAGCTTCTACAAATATCCTTTTTGGCGAATAATTCATTTTTTACACGAAAAACAAGCGAAATTAAAGATGATTTAAATAATGTTGGAAATAAAATTAAATGATCTAAATTGCACCTTTTTTGGGATCCTTTTTCTTAATCTGAGTAAGAATGTTCAGTAAACAGTTTTTGTTCTGTAAGACTATATTTCTTTGGTCTTCAAAATAATAACTTTTTTCAACTTTTTAAATCCTTGTTTTTAAGTCGTTTGAACACACACAATTTTCAACGCTATCCTTTCCAAATTACCTTTTGCTATCCTTATCTTTCTTTTTACGCTTTCTACCGCGCTTATTATCCTCCTTTTTCTCATCGTTTGGCTGCTTCTTCTTCGAAACACTCACTATTGCTGAAACAAAAAGAGAAGTCTCGCCAAATTCACCATATAATTGTAGATCTACCTGGTTCTGTTCTGTATTTTTCCCTCTTTTTGCGCTCCATGCGTTCGAGCTCATGCAAGAACATGAAGCTCATGAGCTCAGCTTCCTCGTTACGTTGATAGAAGGCCAAATTTCAAGAAAATTTATTTTATAAATGAGATCTACCTTCCTGTTTTCAACGTTTAAACTTCAAATCCGTTTATTGTCATTACATTTCGAAAATAAATCTAAATTTCTGTCGCAACCTAACGATCGCTCTTGCGTAATTTCCAATTCCAATCGATCACTTTCCACCTCCACGACATCCTAAACCTACCAAATTTAAATCCGCGAAGAAATTAGTAATGGTAAGAAGTAGCATGTCAATGGATCAGTGCTTACCGAGGCGTTCCTAAACGTACAAACCCGCAAGTTTGGGTTTTTATCGATCAACTAATCGTATCTCTTTCAAACGACGAACGGCCTCGCATTAAGGAAACTGGTCCGTAATCGAGTAGCTAAAACCGAGATGCAATAGCGCTACCGCAGTTTGAGATCCTCCCGGCCGCTAGAAGGTCATGTTTATGGACTCATTTGCGCTGTTGCGTTTGCGTTTGTGCTAGAAATGAACGCGATTTTGGTCGAATTATCTTTCGTGCTTCTATCGCTGGTGGTAAGGGATTCCTTTAGTGCCGATTTCGTGTCGCGTTGTCCGAAAATCTTAAGATATGAGGAACAGATAGAGGAAGACCGATACCAAGCTGTTTTGGAGCTAAAGAGTCGCCAAGGATCGGAAGGAGTTTGGTTGAATATCGCGTTGGATTCTAAAGCAGACGCACTTATTGTAAGTATGTCTATAAATACCAAGTCATCGAACAGGTTTGTGATGTTCAGACTATGGTCGTTAAAACTTAAAACTTGTAAATTGAGGAAGACAAAAAAGAAACATGGGAAATTTCAATGAGTTTCTTGGAATGGCAAATTAGCGCAGGTGATTTTCGAACAAAATCATCAAAATCTTATGATCAAGATGGTATTTAACAAAATCCTCTGACAATAATGTTTTGATGCTAAAAATAGATGCATAACAAAATCTACATTCCATACATTATTTATCTTGCGTTCACGTTGAAAGAATCTGCGTTGAAATTAATTGTCATGCAGTTAGTGTAAATGTATATGAAGTTATTTAAGATTTCTTCGTAGGTTATATAAAGCTGGATGATTTGCAAAGTATTTTTTCCAAAACACTCTATAGAGGCCCGGTAAACGTGGGTAATCGAAGAGTTTCGTAACATAAAAAGTATTTTTTTGACAAATTCGGACAAAATCGGTGTTTACGAATACGGTAGCCTCTTCAATGAAAATCTCTATCCTCCGAGCGAAACTTTGGGCTTCAGAAGTAAATAAAAGTCTATCAATTCGAACCCCAATTCGTGAATTTTTTGCTAAAGTATGTTTCTTCAAATTGCGCAATTTGTGCCTTCGGCTTGCCAACAATATGCCTCAGTTATTGTTTTTCCTCTCTTAAAATTGATTGCCACCACTCCATGATCATTGCAAAAGAAACAACCGCCATCACATTCTTGGGCATTGGAACAGTCTCTGTCTTTTTCGGAGCTGATTCATCTTTCGCGGTCCACTGCTTCGACTGTGTCTTGGCTGCCTTCAGGACTGTATTGGCGTATTCAAGTTTCATTTGCAATTATTAATCGACGCTAAAGCTCCTACAAATTTCGCTTAAACTGCTTAGACAGAGCTTTGGAAATGTTAATTCGAATGGGTTTTCGGTCTTAAGTGCGCAGGTAGCTGCTTCACGTCCAAATCTTCAGTGAGTACGTTCTTTCGAGATGTCCACAGCCTCTACTATCTCCCCAACCTTAATCGGGCGGTCATCTAGCTTATCGGTTATCGGTCGCAGTTGCAGCTTTTAGCTGCCTCGAACGTTCATCATCAGCCAAACTGGTATGATAACGTTTAAATTTAGCTGCCCAAAATTTCGCAGGGCCAAATGATGCTTCAGTCCCCACAAACGGCATCCATATTTTAATTTGCAGATTGATAGATAGAGTTTTGCCCTAAGCAGCAGTGTATGTTTTGTTTTTTATAGCTCGCTGGATTTTAGTGTTTTGCTAAAATATGCGAAAAAATGCCAACAAATTTTTTGCAGTTCGCTGAACTTTAACCAGTAATTTTTACGTTAATGTGACCAAATATTTAACATTTAAATATATCTATAGATAAATTCTTATGTTTGTATTAGACAAAACTATCAAACAATGTTAATTGTTACTCAAACTACATACTTAATGGGTAATTTTGAGAACATTAGTTTCACGTTAGACTGTCGTAAACCACAACGACTGAAGGATTTAACGACATATTAAGTACATAATTTTATAATTTATACCGAAATTTAATATACGAGGATCGTTCGATAAGACTTTAGAAAACGATAGAAAAACAGTATTTTCTGTAGATTTTTATTTATTTTTCAACATAACTTTGTACACTTTTCCAAGCGTTTCTTCAGCTCCAAAAAGTAGGATTTCGGAAGGTCCTCAAAAAGGCATCTGATTGGGTGATGACTTCCTCGTTGGATGTAAAGCGTTGTCCGACGAGTCATGTTTTCAAATTTGGAAATAAAAAGAAGTCGCTGGGGGCCAAATCCGGTAAATACGGTGGATGTTGTACGAATTCGACCTTTAATACCATAATTTTAGTCATCGTGACCACGCAGGTGTGCACCCATGCATTGTCTTGATAGAAGAGGATTTTTTTCTTTTTCAAACGAGGACGTTAATGAGGACAATAACGATGCAATACTTTCCAGTTATTGTTTGTCCTTTTTCCAAATAATCGGTGTAGATGATCCCAAAAAAATCGAGGCCATCACCTTGCCGGCCTATTTCAACGTGTTCGACTTCTTTGGAGCCCCTTCGCCTTCAAAAACCCACTGTTTTAACTGTTCTTTTGTCTCCGGAGTGTAGTTTATAGTTATGTATCGACGGAGAAACTCGTCAGGATTGCCACGGAAGGGCGTCAAAACTGCCTCAAAATCGACCACACGATTGCGTTTATTCTCCATTGAGAACAAACGCACACCAGAACGATGTTCATCTTTTGCGGATGTACGGCTGCATTTAAACTCATTTACCCAATTGTAAACAGTCGCTAACACAGGAGTAGATGTGCCATGAACTTCATTCAACTCAGCTTTGATCTCTTTCGGTGTTAAATAAGTTCACTTTTTTCTTTCTTTCTACATAAACAGAAGTTCTTTGCTTAAATCGGCAATAAAAATGAAACCGTGTGATAGATGTAACTGAGACTAATGATCCTTACTACAAGCGAATCATTTTCGATATTACGAGCGCCATCTCTTGGATTTTCTTAGGACTTCCTGAACCACCCTCGTATATAAGAAATAAATTATGGGAAGCCGTAATATTTTCTTGTTTCGGGTAATTCTTACTGCTACAAAGTAATCATTTTGAAGCGTCCAAGATTGCTAATAACAAATTTAGTATGGTAACACTGTGCAATTGGAAAACTTGCACTTGTCTTATTTGCACCAATTCTCATTAAAGTTGATTTTAATCGAAGCGGGTAAAAATTAACCCCAGTAAACAATATGCGACAGCTTGGTCCAACGGCAAACAATGTCAATAACGCAGGTTCAACCACCGTTCCAAACGGTTGATTTTTTTAATGGCGGACAAAAGCCAGATTGCGTATTTTTTAATAGAAGAAAAAATTGCCGTAATAACTCTTACTCTGTATTAAAATAATTTCTTTTTAATCATACTTACTTGGCTTTTGGCTAAGTTTCCATAATCAAAATACTTTATGAACTGCTGTTCATGTGAACAGCTGCTTAATAGGGCATTTATTCCCTTATTCGTTTTGCAAATTTTATATTTTAATTTTTGTTTTCTTCTCCTTAACCATGTCGTTATATCCGGAACTTCGTTGTATCCGGATTTATATTTTTTTTTACATAAAAAGAAATTAACTCTTCTGATTCAAGAAGGGTAATTTTCTTGATTTTTATCTTGGTTATTTTCTCAAAAAAAATGGCTTTATTTAGGTGTAGTGCATTTTCGAATCTACTACCTTGAGGAATATTATTACGATAATATTTCGTACATATATTTACATTTTCAAGGAAGTACATGCAAGAATGTTAGAGCGACATTCTTTCGGATCCGGTGTTTATTATTATTGCCAACGAGATTTCAAGTATGTTTAGTAATTTGAAAGTATAATGGTTAGGTTTTCTAACAAATTACGTAGGTACCGGATTGTCCGGCAAACTAGTTTCTTCACGTTGTTTTTGAGTTTTGGCATTGTATTTTGTATAAGACCGTGCCGAATTACATTAGAGATGGCAATCGTTTTTTTACAGCTAGCCATTTAATTTTTTTTTTGTTTAAAGTTGTATTTGCTTTCAAGGTGTCCCCGTCGTTTTAAATAATACACTGTATATACAGTGGAATTCAAAAATTTTTGTACAACGATACGTTTTTCTTGTCTAAACTAAACTCCCAAGGCGTTTAAGGTATCGATCGCCAAAACAACAGTAGCGTTTTGCGAAAATCTCAAATTATCTCAAAAACAAAAATAGATCGGTAAATATTGACACGAATTGAAGAGAAACGACAAAAAAACGTAATAAGATACAGTGTGTTCCATTTAAAGAACCAGATTTCTATCCTTTGTAGTGGAAAATTCGAGCAAATTTCAAAAAAATTAACCCAAAATCGAAAAGTCACCTTTTAATTTTCACAATTTCAACAATCTGCTTTCTCTTTTCCTAAAGAATACATTTGGACCTTCCACGACATTAAACAACCAGAACTTCCAAATCAACAATCCCGAATACATCTTGCTACCGGGTGCACCTTTGAGGGTCAAATTTACGATAAAATACGACAAGAATAATGCAACGCCGGTTGTGGAGAGTATCAAGTTAAATGGCGTGGAGATTTGCGACGGATCCTCTAGTACTATCGCCATCACCGAAGCCACGAACGAGGTGGTAACAAGCAGAAGGGATGCTCCCACTCAAAGACCGTTTGTTCCATCAACGGGAAAGACTCTGTTGGGTGTTACGAAGCTTACCGAATGCGGGTTGAAGGCGCAAGCTAGCCCGTTGGTGTATAATGGTCGAAAGGCTGAAGGTACGTTTTGGCTTAATTGTATCTTCACAGCTTCTTTATCTTTAATTCGCAGGACATTGGCCATGGCATATCGCCATTATGAAACTCAACAACATTCAATACGATTATCACTGCGGTGGTACGTTGATCTCAGCAAAATCCGTTCTGACAGCAGCTCACTGCGTCACAATACTCACTACCACCAAACTAGCCGACAAAGACATGTATATCCTTTATTTAGGTGAGTAATTTTTTGCGCACGGGACGTTTCGAACTACTTTACATGTGTTATCTTCAGTTTCTTTCATATTTTACAGGCATTACAAATCTATCAGATCAAGGACCTTACTTCAAAGTAAGATTGGTGCAGAATATCATCGTTCATAACGAGTATAATCCAGCGAGGTACCACAACGATTTAGCGATCATCGACGTAGACCCGGTAGAGTTTAACGATTACCTCAGGCCCATTTGTTTATGGGAGGGGGATTTGGAGATAACCGGTTTGGTTGGAAAGTATGGTAAGTGAGGAATTAAATGTGCAATATTTTATGGGTTGAGAGGTTCTGGAGGAATCGGAATAAAGATTGGTGTAAACTATTAAAAACTGTTAAAGGAACTCAATGCGGTGTTGATAATTAGGAGGCCCAGTGGCGCCATCAGTCCCAAATACAGCTTCGACAAAAATCATAAGACAGTAATACCAGATAGAGGAGAAAGGCAGAAAGGCCCGCCTATAAAAGCCGTATCCGTCAGGTACATAGACGGCTTAAAGACAGAGAATGGAGTTGGAGTCGGGATTTATGGGAGTAGACCTAAAGCATTTAAATCACTAACCCTAATTCAAAGCGCCACAGCATTTCAAGCCGAAATACTAGCAGTGCTGGCTTGCATTGGCTAGACTCCACCCAGGCGAATTCGAAACTGGCGTGGGATTGCATGAATGCGCTCAATAGGCTGGGAAGCCGAACTAAAGTGACCCCATCGAGGGAACGTAAAGGCAGACGAATTAGCCCGAGCTGCTCGTCATCAGTGTTCATAATTCCCCTGGATGCTATTCGTTTTTACCCCAAAATTTACCCCGACCACTTATTCAACTTTACACACAATCGCGCACGATTAATAAAAAAAAATACAAACTTCCATTCAGTTCTGCTATTTTGTTTTTTTCAAGAAATTAGTAATATATTTATAAGCGTATTTTATGAACTTTGTATTAATTTGCAGGTACCATTGTTGGCTGGGGCATCGACAACAGTAATCACACGACCGCAGATTTGATGGAAGGAAAAATGCCTGTTGTATCTTTAGACACATGCCTATATCACGATCCAACCTTTTTTGCCTTATATACATCGCCCACAACCTTCTGTGCTGGTGGCCCAAATGGTAATAATTATTTTTTTTTATTTAGCCAAGTGAATGTTTCAGTCTACAAAATGCCTTCTTACAATATATTTATTTATAAAACCTAAACAATAGTCTCAACATGAGACATTTAAATGTTGGACGATTAGTTGTTTGTGTCAGTCATTGTTAATCTGAACGCAGCCTTACTATTCTCATAAGCACGATACTTCGAACTAGGGTGAAACGCGCTGTATATGTGCATTTTATTTGGAATAGACTAAACCCAAGCAAAATCGACCAGCCTGTGTATGTTAATTGATTTAATTTTCTTTTCAAGGTACTGCGGTATGCAGTGGCGACTCGGGAGGTGGTATGGTATTCCCTCGAAGAGCTTCTATCGGAAACAGCCAAGTCTGGTACATTAGAGGCATCGTCTCTGTTAGTCCAAGAGATTCGGAAACTGTTTGTAACACGAAAAGTTATTTTATCTTCGTTGACGTAGCCCGACACCTAGCTTGGATAAAGAAAACGGCTGGCATATGATAAAGAAGTAATAAGTTAGATTAAAAAAGAATGAAATCCTACGTTGAACAATGAATTACTCTTATATTTTATACTACATCTAGTTTAAGGATATTTACAAATAAAGCTAATGTGATAAGACGTGTCTTCCTTTTAATATCCTCCTCATAATTATCCTCCGACCAGCTGCGGTGGACATGCGTTTCCAATAACCATGTTTCTTTATACGTTTCCTCTCCGATGGTCTTGGGAAATGGCATCTGATAATGTTACGGGTAAAAGAATCGAATAAACTGCCTGGTTTAGCGTTAGATTGAGCCCCAGTTTGTGTTAAACCATGAAAAGTTGCTTTTGGAAATAGCATATTATAGGCGTTTTGTCTAAAATGATACTAACAGAAAATAATTTGATTATTCGAGGTTATTATGATCATACAAACCTGAAATTTGATACTAAGGTTGGTAAAGCTCTTCCTAGAATGCTCATTTTCGTAATATTTCCTTATTTTTCTTGAAGAAAGATCGATGAAGTTGCTGTTACCCAAGTTGCAGTTTTAGGTTAGAATCGGTTGGGATGCTAACAAATATTTAAAAGATTAAGTCATTAGGTGTTATTTTCTTTGATTTTTTTTGCTTCTTTTTAATTTTTAATGAATAATAATTTCTATTTTCAGTAAAAATGATTTCGGTTTTATTTAATTTTAATGCTAAAATACCTAATTTACCGACTTCTAAGTTCGAAGACATCGTGAAAGATGGCGCAGTCCAGTATTTCTATTAAATTAATTTTTGTAAATTATATATTAATTAATTATATTTAATGCATTAGGTTTTAATAATAATTTTCTTTTTGTTCTGTGTTATTACAACGTTGAGGGATATTTTATTATTTTTTTAGAGTTTTAACTTTTTTATATAAGTTAAGATTAATATTTTGGCCATTTGCTTAACTATGCATTTGTTGCCACAACTTTACCACATGTTTCGTGGCAAATCTATGCACTCCTCCACAGCCGGATACCAATCTTTATCTGTGTAATTTAATTTTTCTTTTTTTCCGCCGAAATCTTCCGGTAAATATTCGAGATCAATGAATTTGTGCAAGGAGGCCATATTGTTCGAATGAAAATGCGTTCTTTTAACGGTCTTTTGGGTCTGTAACGGTTTGATGATCTTCCACGCTATGTTCCATACCATCGGATTGTTGATCATGTGCAATTCCTTCATTCTCAGAGGCATACCTTCCTGCAAGAAGCCGATTATCAGTACGGCGAAAGCTGGACTGAAGGCCGCAACTTGCTTCATGCCCATATCTTTCAGATCCATGATGACGACGATGCCACGCGCTTGCGTTTCAGCTTCCAACAAGGCGGCGATTTGGAAGAGGTAAAGGGCACGTAGCAATTGGTCGTTGCTCACCTTAGAGGTGTCCCAGTTTTTACCGGCGTTGATTAGCAAGACTCTCCTCCCTAACTGATCGCGATCTTTACGGATATTAACAACGTCATTTTCAAGAAAGGTCGTTTCCTCGTCTTCGGGCATGAGATTATTAAAAATGTCCTTGTATTTGGCGCGGTAGTCCGCTACGTGCTTTACGAACTCGTAAGCACTCTGCGGATAGTATTTCGTCGGTCTAAGGAAGATTTTGAAGAAATCCTCATCGGTTTCATAATGTATCGTATAGTCTTCTTCAATTAACCGTTGAAGCTCTTTCACGGCTTCTGTGACTATTTCCGGGGATTCGCGTATTTCGTTTAAAGCGATCTTCTGGTCTTCTTTCGATAAAGGACCGTTTTCGATAGTGAAAGGAATTGAGCTAGCTACGGCCATTTTTAACGGAATCCGGAGCGAAATTATATGTTCTATCTTGGATTTGAACGATATAAATGTAAATTTAAATATAAACCAAAAAGTTCTTTTGGTTACATTTTGGATGTTACATTTCCATACTGCCGATATTTAACATTGACGTTAATGCAAAATTTGATAGATTCTGCAACACGTTTAATAATATTTTACGTTTTAATCGGGTGAGTGGGGGAGAATCTTGTCCTATTATTATCATTTATGACGTGTACAGCAAATTTTGTTCGTTAATGATGAGGTTATCTGCTTTATGGACAACAAGATTTAATCTGTTAATCGCTAGCAGTGTAACCATTCACGGATGGGAGCCAATATATCCAAGAATAATTGTATCCACACCATTATTAAAGGAGCATATAGGCGCCATCAATGGTCTTCACATCAATGCCACAGACATTAAAATTTTACTAGATTTATTTAAATTCATATTTGGGTTGGTCTACTCAATTACATGCTTATTGGGGTTCTTCTTCTCGATATACACCCCAGTAAACTTCCATTTGCAATTAAATATCGTAATTTTAATATCTCGCAATGTCTCGAAGCTCAGCATACCTAATATTAACGATGACTTACATGATCTATCTTTCTACTGCGATGATTATCAACTGCCCTCAAACCGTTTGAAAATCCAAAAGATGTATTGGGAACCTAAATATCTCGTCAATCTATAAAGTCCTCATTGCATCTGTCGAATATGTGAAAATCTTGCCCCGTTTGTAGGCGTAGAACATCTCCCGTCTTACCAGAAAAGCAGTGCTTGCTCTCAGATCTACATTTATTCACAAACGTAACTGAACAATTGTGAGAGCGTCTGCTAGATGCTTATGCTATCTTCCGCTATATCAAATGATACGTCACGATATATCGATAGTTTTAGGGAGTGGACGGCCATTTTTTGTTAACGCTTTAATTTTCAGAAATATCCTGTGCAGATGGTCGCTTACTGCGTTTGCTGTAAGTGAGCAGGAGAGCCGGCTTGTTGAAAATACGAAGGTCGTTCAACAAGTCCCTAGAAAAAGATAGAAAAACAAAGTATCCGTTCTAGATTTTTGTTTATTTTTGAAGATAATCTACATCTAACTCTGCCCATTTTTCCGAGCGTTTTTATAGTTTTTTTAAGCCCTCCAAAAAGTAGAATTTTGGAAGGTTCTCAAAATAGGCATCTGTTTTGGCGATGACTTCCTCGTGGGATGTGAACCGTTGTTCGCCGAGCCACTTTTTTTCAAATTTGAAAATAAAAGAAAGCCACCGGGGGCGAAATCCGGTGAATACAATGGATGATGGGAGATGATCTTTTTTTTTTCAAAGGAAGGCGTTTTTTCTCGATTTCTTCGCTCAACCGGACCAATAACGACGCACAATACTTTTCAGTTATTGTTTGTCCCTTTTCCAAGTAATCGGTGTAGTTGATTCCGCGTGCGTCCCAAAAAATCGAGGCCATCACCTTCCTGGCCGATTTCATCATCTTCGCCTTCTATGGAGCCCGTTCGTTTTCAAAAGCCCACAGTTATGACTGTTCCTTTATCTTCGCAGTGTAGTAGCGTATCCATGTTTCGTCCATAGTTATGTATCGACGGAAAAACTCGTCAGGATTACGACGGAGAAGCGCCAAAACAGCGTCTGAGTTGACCCCATGTTGCGTTTATCCTCCACTGAGAGCAAACGCGGTACCCATCTCGCCGACATTTTTTTCACACTCAATTTTTTGTATCAAATTCAAAACGCTGTACCTTGCGATTTGCCTGTGGCTTCGACTATTTCGCGCACTTTGATTCGTCGATCATTCAAAACCATATCGCCGCTTTTGTCAATCATTTCGGGAGTAGTCACCACTTCCACTGGACGTCTAGAACGATGTTTATCTTGTGCAGATGTACGGCCACGTTTAAACTGATTTATCCAATTGTAAACAATTGCCACCACAGGAGCAGATGTGTCACGAACTTTCGGTGATAAGCCTTTTAAGTATAAGTGTTTAATTACAGCTCGAAACTCCTTTTTTTTTTCAATTTTTCTACAAAAACCAAGATTATTTGCTTAAATCCTTATTAGAACAAACCATTTTCGATACTACGAGCGCCATCTCTTGTATTTTCTTAGGACTTCTTGAACCATCCTCGTACATCACCTGCTATGTATTTAAATTAAAATTTTCAAGCAAAAAAAAGTAGTCGATGTGAGCAAATATAAATAGGCACATTCGTTAATAGAGCTCCATAAAATTCTCGGTGATGAAAGTAAGTTTACGAATTTCACCGTCATCGTGAAGCCCAGAACCCTTGCTAATACATCCATTCTGTTGGTTTCATTTGTTACTGCTCTTTTTCGATTTTCCTATTTATCTTCAGGAAAATGACCAGAATTTTTGTACTTGTTATCTTCGGAATACAACCTTGACCATTGATTTGATATAAAACTTTAGCCAATTAGCTTCATTCATTCGAATTTTATAAGTATTTATGTAAGTACCTAGGTGCATCTTCGTTTTAAATTTATAGAAATTATTGAGATAAATGGGAAATCAAGGTCTTAAAAAAATCTAAAATCTTACAAAACTCTTTAATAATATAGCATCTTCAGGCGAGCTAAAAACCATCCGTGAGATGAAAATTATCATTTCTTTTAATTTATTGTTAGTTTCAGCGTCTTTAATAGACCCGTGATTCATTTTCTTAGTTTCACTAATCAAGAACATCTCAACCTTAAAATTTATATGAAAAAATGAACTGCAACACAGATTTAGCAATTACATAGACATTTATACGGATGGGTCAAAAGCGACTAGTGGAGTGGGAAGTTTTTTTATATTCCATCTGTGGGGCTCCTTCTCTCTGTCCAATTTAGCAAGCGTTTTCACTGTAGAAGCTTTTGCAATTAAAGAAGCTTTAAATTATATACACTACCCGACAAAAAACATAGAGGCGGTATTGTTTTTATTTACGAAACAAAGTTTATAGACTTTACATAAAATGTAAATGAGGGTTATTAATACTTGTTATGTAAATAGTCCATTTATAGATATTTCTGGGTATTTATTGCTTTATGAGGGGTAATTGAGATTTTCTCAGATCAAAATAGGAATTTTAAATGCGACAAAAATTTAGACCCTGCGCATTTATTACATTAATATGGGCAAAAATGTCTTAATTTGATACTTCTCTTTATATGCAGTGGTTGTGCTGGTAACGTGTACACATTTCACCACGAGAAATTATATTTTATAAAGTGTTTGCAATATGGGTAGAAAAAAACAATTATCCTCGATAAAAAGGGGTAAAGTTCTAGCCTGGCACCAGGATGGTGTTAGTAAGAAGGAAATTGCTCGTCGGTTCCGAAGAAGCGATCATTCCGTTAGAAATTTCTTAAAAGATCCGGAAAATTACGGCAAATCAAAAGGCCAGGGGCGACCGAAAGCTGTAAGTGAGCGGGACAAACGCATGACATTGCGGTGTGTATCCAGTTCTTCTGCGTCTGTGAAAGTTATTGCAGAACAGGCGGGGGTACAAACGCACGTGCGTAATGTTCAAAGGATTTTAAAGGCGTCACCGGTAATATCACGGAAGAAAATGTCGAGAAAACCGTCACATTCGACGAAACACAAAGAAGCGAGGTTGAGATTTGCGGAAGAACACGTATCCTGGAAAAAACAATGGGAAAAAGTTATATTTTCCGATGAGAAACGTTTTAATTTGGACGGACCGGATGGGTACTCGCATTATTATCATGATCTGAGAAAGGAACCAAAAGTGAAAATGATCAGACAATTAGGGGGTGGATCTGTGATGATATGGGCAGCGATTGGATTCCGCGCGAAAAGTGAGATAGTGTTTTGCACAAACAAAATGACATCTGTGACGTATAAAGACTTATTGCGTGACAATCTTCTACGTTTTGGAAACCAATAAGCCGGGCGCAATTTTGTTTTTCAGCAAGATAACGCGCCAATTCAAAAAGCAAAAACCACTACTGAATGGTTTAAAGAGAAGAAGATTAAAACTTAAGGATAAAAGGACATTCAGCAATTCGAAGTAAATTACTAGTGAATTGGAATCTACATCGAGGATTTTACTACCCGTTGGAGATTTCTTACATGTTATTAGAACACGAAAATACGACAAGTGGCAATTTCGATACAACTTATAAAATGAAACCAACAAATTACTACATGTTAAAACCAGTTATTAAGTCCTCACGGTGGTACGATAACTTGCCCATAGAAAACGGCTGTATATTGTTAGATAGCAAGGCCCGGTTTTAATCACGGAAGATTCGCTGCGCGCTCAAATAAGATAGAGAATTCAAGAAAACGGAATTTGAGAGGTTCGCAATCTGCGATATTTACCATCTAGTGCTAGGATGTAGTAAATACAAGCAGAATATTGATAGCTTTACTATAAGTTTGCATAGAGCCGGTTTAGCTTTGCCTTTAAACGTCAATTATATTCTTGCGGAAGAGAAAGCAAATATCAATTTGGAATTGTACCGTGGGTATTCCTTTGTCTTTTTACGTGAGTCACTCGGTCGACCCCGAGTATGGAAATTTCTGTATATGTCTATCCTGTTGTTCCTACGGGACGGATAGGTATCTTTATGTTAAATGGCCAAGGTCAAGGTCAATAATAATAATAATAACTTAGTTTCACCATAAACTATGTGCCTCTAACAGGCATTTATAAGAGAGCTTTCAGAATTTTAAAATCTGCGTTCTTTCCCGAATTATCGCCGTACGATTTAATTCTCGTATATAAAATTCACAAATGCTTGACATTTAATAATAAACTTAAATGCTAATTGTATTAGTTTTGTATGCAAATGCGACAAAGTTCTGCGGAATTTGTCGAAAAGATCGTATGGCAGACTCTCATACAGTAGGTAAAAACAGGTTATTCTGGAGCTTGTTTAAGTGACCACTACGTTAATAGGTTTGAAGCATTCTTATTTGTCGCTGTTTTTTTAATGAAATCTCGACTTGGGGATTTACAAAAAGAGCTTGAATTTAATAAAATTTTACGATTTTTGAGATTCGAAAATTCCAAGAAATATCCGGCTCTAAAACAACGATCCCCAAGAAAGCGGTTCAGTTGCAGTTTTGAATGTTAAATGATTAAAACCACCTACGTAATACAAGCTTTTAGAATCTTTAAGAAGCAGCTTCTGATGTAGAAGGTGTAAGCATAAATTTATTTTGTTTTTTAATGAAGTATTTGGTTAATGGAGCTCGCGTGGTAGTGATCGCTGTTATTCGTAGTAGTTAGAAACGGTGTGCAGGACGTAATTAACAAATACATAAACCGGTAGCAAAAGAAGGCGGGTATGTGAACGTAAGTGCGATTCTAATTAGGAGCGGCTTCTGTGTAAATATAAATACGTAATATACGTACGTCGGACTGTTTGAAATTGAGCATTTTTATAAGCAATGAGGTAAGATCATATTATCATATTATCATTTTTTATGATCTTCGCGAAAATCAAATAAACATACCGGATAGATGTCGCAAGAGGAAAAACTACTGAATTTGGCTTGTTCCAAAACCCAAACAACCGCACCAAACTACAATAAGAAGTGCAAGCGGCGAACAAATTTAAAATACTAATTCAAATTAGTTTTAATAAACAAACGAAACATTAGCAAAAAAAAAAAAAAAAAACATTAACGAATCAATATAATACAATCGAAATTGCTCATCATTTCAGGACATTATACGAATATTTAGTGTTTTCATTATTGGGCGAGACGTCGCTGTATACTTTTTGCCTTAGATATCCATAAAAGAAAAGACCCATAACTGTTAAATCGAGAGATCGAGATGCCCAGGGATTTGGGCCGTATTTCTCAATCCTCCTATAGATCCAAACAGCAATCTCAATCACTCTCCCAGGGCAATTGTGAAATGAGCAAGATCTTGTTGAAAATATAGTTGCCTGTAATCATTATTGTTCAGCTTGTCTAGATAACTACGTCATGGCTAACAGTGAAGTTAAAGAAATTTCGAACCAATTATTCTATTGCAACCTTTTTATAATATTGCGATTGAAGACAAAATTTGGATTTGTACCATTCCAATTCGTAGAAAATGTGCACTTATCAAAAAAGACGACGTAGGAATGATGTGATTGGAAAGTCCTTTTCCTTAGAAATTTTCCAGGATTTTCTCGCATAGAATCCAAAGTAATCGGAGTTTTTCTTACACTTCCTTTGAAGCTTAATACTTCCAGTTTATTGGAATTACTTCATTAGTCTGAATAGAGCTTTACGATGAATAACCACACCAGAATGTTTAATGTTACATTTTTCAATAGATTACTTCTTTCTAATGTTTCACCTATACCATAACACAAAGCAGGATAAACTTCTTGTTCTTCACGTGTCAACATCTTAACAACTTTTGTGATTGAAAACAATCTAGTGCTGCTATCTAGGAACAAACTCAAATAATATAAACTCTTCAATAATGATAGCAAGGATTGTGGCGTAGTATGATAATTTCTTTTAAGTAGTAGTAGGTACAACAAAGAATTTAAATTCATGAAAAATGTAACTATTTACAACGGTTACTGTTCTATAGATGTCGGTTAAGAGAGTCCAACATTACGTAAGAAGTCCCACGACCTTAATCCCCGTAGAAAGTAGCGGTAAAAAATTTGTGAAAATTGTTGGTAAGGTTCTGAAGTGCCAAGATATGAACGTATGTTTCGATTCGCGTAACACACTTAAAAACCTTCTTGACGATCCGAAAGTTAAACCGAAAATGGAAGAAAGGTCGGGAGTTTATAAAATTTCATTGGTCAAACGAAAAGAGCGATAGGCACTGGATTTAAGGAACATACCAGGTGTTATCGCTTCGGAAGATTAGATTCGCCCAACACATAAACGAAACCGGGCGTAATATTAAATTAGAAAACTTGAAATTGATCAAGAATATAACTTCGCCGCGAGAATTAGACGCGTACGAGACGGTTTACAGAAAAACCAACGAAAACTTGATGAATAGAGAGAACGGATCGTTGTCGCACTCAGTTCTATTCGATTCATTGGGGTGGGGTTTCACGCGTTTTATGTTTCGGGCTACAATAACGAGAGACCGTTCCGTATATTTTCCGTCCGGATTCCGTATTTTATTCCGTATTCCGGATTTTAACGCACGTCTTAGTTTTAAGGCATGTAGGCGGTAAAAGTAAGTACTTGTGAATAATATTTTTCTCGAAAGTAGGGATAGAACAAGCGTGTTAGTTTTAGAGGTTTCTCACATCATTCGGTCACCGGTTGAGAATGTGGATCATTCGTATGCCCGAAACGGCCGTCCCGGATTAATTAATTAAACTTGTGTGGTGCGGAAGTTACCGATACTTTTGTGTTGTTTACCATACTACGCCACTGTCCTTGCTATCGTTGTTGAAAATGGTGTATTAAAAAAAATGAATGTGAAATTAAATCATAAAAATTTGAATTCAGTAGCGCGCAGATCTCCTCTAGCTCATATCACCGTTTCCATTGTGAATAGCGTCCTCCGTAACATTCTGCCAGTCGGAAAGAACGACTTGTTTCAATTTATTAAGAGTCTTCTTCTTCTTCTTTCTCGAGACCGTTGTACCCTAAGGGTGTCGGGTTTCTTAAGAGTCATAGGAGCAAATATGTGGTTCTTTATCGAACATTTTAGTGCATCCGATAGATGCTCAATAGGGTTCATACCTGGGCTTCTTTCGATAGTTGGAATATTCACTAATGAAAGGTAGTCCCGTGTCGTTTCAGCAATGTGGAGCTGATCGTTACCCTGCGTAAAAATGAAGTTGCCCCTGACGAATGGGACAAATTGTAAATGTTCGTGTACGATGTTTTCTACGTGGAAATGTGCATTCATAGTTCTTTTCTGTATAAGAACCAAATCTGTGCGACTATAGAAACAAATCCAAACAATCCTCCTTCTTGGTGTCCGCCACTATCAAAACTGAATTTATTGCCTTTTACAAATCGCTTTGTTTGGCCTTAAATGTTCTATTAATGAGCAATTGCAACATTTATTTTTAAGTCTGGACCTTTTAAATGATGACCTTCAACTTTATTATATTAAATCAAATATTTTATGTTCCATATAGTCCTCTTAAAGGTACGTTAAACGGCACCTGCACCATATCGTGGCTAGAGAATCTAGCAACTTTTATAAACTAACTTTTAAATTTTTTTTATAATGTTGACATATGCAAATTTTTATTTGAAGATTAATATCTCTCCTTTGGCATTAACTATGTAAATCAGTTACCAGATTTCTATGAATTATACAAATGGCTATTTACAGCTACGAATAAACATCAATAATATTGACAATCCCCTCTGAACATTGGCATTCCATTAGGACGAAGTTTTTTTTTAATATCAGCCTCTACTTTTTATCATCTCTACATATTCTACTCCATCGGACAAAGATGGAATGAATTTTATTTCCCGTAGAGAGGTTTCCGGATTATTTATTGAAACTCATAAAATCAGTCAGGTTTTCAATGAAAAACAATTGAATTAACATAATAGCCTTCAAGTTTCTAATGATAAGATTTTTTTCGTTTTCTGGATTGGTAAGCTTTGGATTTACAAAACCGCCAAAAATAAATGTTAATATTAAGGCTATATTGTTAACATCATTGTTGTAAGCGTATATCCTGACACTTCTTGTGGACCTAAAATGCCCAATATGCAAATGAAGAGATTTTGACAATTTTGCGCCATTACTGGAAATTAGACGAAACATCGTTGACCAAGAGTTTCTCCGATACAGAATTCAGCCGACTCCAGCTTCCAATACGCGATAATTGTCGCAGGAATTTGGCCCTTTGCTGTGAACAATAGGTTGCCATCTTCACAAATTGGGAAACGTAAACAGACGGTGTAGAGAATTGCTCCCGATGAATTGTACTACTTTCGTAATCCAAACAAATCCAACTAGTAAGTAACTAGTGGCCAATCTGCAGAATCTATGGCCAAGCTTTGAGGCGGAGGTTGGCTGTGCGTTTGTTGGAACTACGAAGATGGAAAAATTTTATTTTTTTTAGTTGAATATGTTATGTTGTGTTTGGACGAAGTTTTGGGAACACACCGTATTACATTTTTGATATGCATTTATATCAATAAGGACGAATATATAGGTCATGCCGAATAGACGATATTGACACTCAGCGTTTGTTAATTTTTTTCTGAGAATAGGTCTATCTAAAGAATCTACAGTATACGACGTACACTGCCGTTCAGAGAAGTTCGGTCGGTTATTCAAAAACATGAAAAGTTACAGAAACAAACGAAACTAAAAACAAAATGCAATTTTATTGTATGTACAGGTAAAAAAGACAAAAATAAATAAATAAAAAGTTATTCTGGCCTAATACAACATACTGAACATTATATTTTTTTTTTCATCGAAAAAACCTCCTTTGCTGTTAGTCACCGCTCGAATTATTCTAGGCATTCTTTCGATAAGTTTTGTTAAAACGGATTGTGGAATATTAATCCATTCATGTTGCAGAATATTCCGTAAATGTTCTTGTGAAGTTGGGCATATTTTTCGGATCCTCCTGTCCAGTT